>BMAV01005702.1:26607-36871 GCA_019973955.1 Trichonephila inaurata madagascariensis | reverse complement strand
CAGTCAAGGGATGAGGATGACATCAATGTTGCTACCCCTTTCTCTAAATTTCCTCACCACGCCAACAAGAGGACTTTGAGTCTCGAAAGATTTAACTTTCATCAGCACATCTACACGATGGTTCTTTTGCGTATTAGGGTATGACACAACAAATTGATTTTTAGCGACTTACAAGGAGTTGGTTGCCTATACACTACGGCTGCTAATTCGTTGTTGGAAATGTTAAACACTCTTATCATTCAGCTATTAAAGCGTAAAGGTAAAGGATAAATTGATGCCAAATAAACTTCTACACAAAACAGAGAGAATATGAATTTATTATTGTATGAAGTTTTTTTTAATTAATTTACTTGCAAAACACCTCATACTTTACATTGCATAATATGATGCTTACAGATGTAATTGGTAACACAATAATATAATTTAAAACAAAATTAAAAATACACTTAAGAAAAAAATATATAATTAAAAGGAAGAGAGGAAATACACAAATATAAGTAAGGTGAGGTACCAGTAAAACTTTGAAAATCTATACAGTAAACACGCTTTCTTAAGACATTAAGGCTTTCAGTACAATTGTCCAACAAAGACAAAACAGGTCGCCAGGAAATACCTAAACGCTTCAACTTCTTTTTGAAATTTTCGCAATTTCAGCAACCTAACTACAAGATAAAATATAGCTACCAAGTAAATTAAATCTATAGAAAGGGCTCTTAAAATGTCCATGTCCTATTAAAATCTGGGATATAACTTAAAACCAGTCACAAAATTCTTACATTTTAGCCGTTGATATATAAATGGTCGGAAAAAAACTTTTTAGTCCACAAAGTATGAAATTTTATAAGTCAAATGTATATAATTTTGCTTTTGCATTTTACCGTTACATAAACAAAGAACACACCGTTGTATGCAACATATTAAAGGTCTATTTTTACATTTCTCGTTTTCCTATTGGATGATTTTCAATCTACTCAAAGAAGAAAAGAAGCATCCCTTTATGTCTCAGGTACAGAACATTACCGAACATGATAGAACATACACACGATACATTTGTACTTTATTGAAGACTATAAACGTCAGTTCAAGCATAGAGCACTTCCGAAATCAAGTTGAAGTAGAAAGCAGCAAACAGCGAGACAAACTGAATATGATACCATGATCAGCAAGAAATGGCACTGATGTGGAAGGATTATGGCAAGGGCTGATGGAACGGCAATTTCCATTCTCATCCCCCCAAACTTGATCATTGTTGGGGATGGGGGACACAGAACGAAAGAAGAAAATGCTTCCCCCCTCTTCTCCTTTGTTTTGTTATATCGAGCTTCCGGGTCTTCGCTATGAATAATGCATCATTATTTTCTTCCGTATGATAGTTTTTGGCAATTTCTCTTCGATATTCGGCAGAAAGTGTTCGGCAGTGACACTTATGCTAATGGCCTTGATTTGCCTTCGGTTAGGAGTTAGGAAGCGCATCGGTTTGTTTCCGTGATGCAGCACAAAAACGTGTTGCTATCTTGTTTCCCCAGAAGTGATATCAGGTGGAACATAAGAAAAGATGTTGGATTCTTTAGTTTTTTTCCTCCACCTAACAGCTCAGGAGCTATAAAGAAACAGTTTTGATCAGTTGAATGCTTGTGGTACCCTTATTTTGTATGGTAAATGTTGATGTTTAGAATTTTATACTTGATAGATGTTAGTTTTCTTTGAGTATGGTATTTCGAGCGTTGCATACTATTTATTTCGAGTTAGTCATTCAGTGAAATGGTTTGGATGGCTTTAATGGTACAAGTACCTTATTTAACCAGTTACCTGTGATTGACGAGTTATACTCGTCATGAAGAAGTTGCAGGATTTATGACTAATAAACTTATTTATGATTAATATGACTTATTTAACCCGTTACCTGTTATGACTTATATACTTGTCATGTGGGAAAAGTTGTAACCATTAGCTACTTAAATAATACTTTTTGAAAAAAAAAAGGAAACAATCTCAAATTTCAAGATGTTAAGAATATTTTTAAAGGCCATGTCGGAGAAAAACATAAATAAAAAATGTGAAAAATTTCAAATGAACTCATGTACAGGCTGAAACAGCGTATAAGGTGGCATAACGAATTCATGTGCGATGATGTTTTTTAGATGTCAAATGCTTAACGCCGATCAGGTGCTGAGTGCATTGATAGATGCTGGCCCGAAGTTACCTAGATATTGAGTTGTGTAAATGCTATGTGTTTGATAATATAATCACATGTGCTAACACACATTAGAGTAATGAACTAATGCCCTTCTGCCTAAAAAGTATTGATTTTATAGGTGGGAAAAGTAAGGATGCTTTCTGGTAAGTGGACAGTGATTAATCATACGGAACCTACTCCAGAACTTCTTTAGTGTCAAGACTGGTGGATTTTTTTTTCTTTTGTAAAGAAGGAAGTAAATCAGCGTGTATTTAGGTCTCTAAGACCGGGAATTTTGACACTCACTTAAATTTATATATATATATAAAACCTTAAAACTAGTCTAACCCACTTATTCGGTCCTAAGTCCGAAATTGCATTCTGACTCGCTAGGTTCTTTTTTATAGTTCCTTTTTAGTATTTTTTCGATCTTCATGTTTTGCTTTTATATTCTTATTACGTTATTTCTTGTTATGTTCATTATCTATTATTTCTGGTTTTTGAAATATTATACAAATTTATTTTATATATATATATATATATATATATATATATATATATATATATATATTCATAAAAACTTATGAGCAGTTGTGTTTTTCGAGTAATATGTATGTATTATATGTTAACCAAATAGCTATTAGTTATAAAGTTGGCAATTTCTTAATGTCTCTTTAATGTACTTAGAAATTATTAACGTTATTATAAGGGAACACAGACCAAGTGGTCGAGTGGTAGCGTATCGCGCTTCTACACCACATGTCGGGTTCAATTCCCGAAATGGGCAAGATTGACTCGGCCTTGCATTCCTACTGCAGTGGGATGATAAATGAGTATCAAGCTTACTTGGGGACTTAAACACTGGGGGTCTCGCTTCAGACTGTTCACCTGATCGGGACATCTGCTCATGCACCTCAACGTCCAATGGTCCCGTATACTGGGATGGGTACAGTAAGCCCTGACTCTCATGAGCTGTTGCGCTACTTAGTTTTTAAGTTATAAAGGAACGCACATGACTTGATGAAATTTTCGTAATTTTAGATTAAGATCAAACTATGAATATTGCATTCTAAATCATCTAATAGCATCATTGGTACCCTAAAGCATAATCTAATTCCCATCAAGTGCTCTAAAAAAATGTGGATTTATACCCTCAAACAAGCAACATACCTCATCTTCATTATTTATTGATGTCTCACTAAGAAGGAACAACAATTGTGTGATTTGAAAGTGCGATGAAAAGGACCTCACAATTTGGAAACATGATTAATTAAATGACGAGTGAGTGTTTATTGACGCACTCTAAGGTAACGCGAGAGTTATTGGTGGAACGTCTCGTATTTTTGAAACCTTACCAAGTGTAGAGGATGATACATGAGCCGGAATATCTTCCTAATTTCCCCACCGAGCAAACGAGAGGATTTTAATGTACGATACATTTAAAGTGCATAAGCCCCTCTGCTTCTTATTTGACCTTTCCTCCTCAAGCCACACCTTCTTCCTACCAAAATGAGGTGACAACACCAACCACTTCACAGTTCAAGATAGAGGTTTGAGGGTTCCGTCGCAGCCCGTGTACCTTGTGGAATCTGAAGCATCTGCCCAGCACGTCATCAGTGACACCCGGATTGTTACATGCCGGGCAGGAATTTGTGGCCATGAGCATTTCGCTATCACGTGGCCCCATTATAAAATGACGAAAATGTTTGTTAATGGCATCCTACGAAGGAACATGAGAGCTATTAGAGACTGTAGCTTTTAACATTGGTCAAGTGATGAGGATGACACTTGGGAAAGCACTTCACTTTCCAAACGTCCATCCAGTCTAATTTTGATGATTTAGAGCTTAAATAAATTTTACTACCCTGCTTACGGTGATGTTTTCTATGGCATTAATATTCGATCAAGTCTACATTACATCAATGCCAATATTGAGTTCCATAAATTATTATTGTCTCCCCTAATAGCCGATAGCTTAATTGTTAGTGTACAAAATCAGCTTATATAACTGATCTGAGTCTCGTTCCTCCAAAGACTATGGTCTAGCTGGGTTTATGTGAATTTAACCTGATAGGTCCTGTTTACACGCAAACCCACACATTACCGGTGATTGGAGTTGGAGATAAAAACCAGCTTTTTATTGTACTTTTTTTAGCCCATTTACATGAGAATCTGGTGAATAGTTGATATTCACGTAACTATGCAATGGTTATAGCAAAAAAAGAAACCAATGAAAGTTAACTATAATAAACGTTACCCTGTTCCAACCATATCACCAAATGATAGAAATATCAAGGTAGCCATATCGTAATGTTATCCCCAAGTTGGTGAACATAAACAACAACTTGGCACGTTGTTGTCGATTTTTTTTTATTCTGGGATACATATGAAATACAAGTGGAAGTACAGAAACATACAATACAAACAGAAGAATATAGACATTTATTACAAAAGATGCTCCCAACATGTAACACAAGGGGTGCTCTGCTCTCCATTCGAGACGGGAATTCATGACAGATGAAAGTCTGACTTCTTTCCCAGAAGAAAATACATCCATGCCTTATTCGGGATTCGAACCCGAGCCCATTCAGTTACAAGCCTAGAGTCATATTCACCATAGTGGCTGGGCAGCAACTAGGCACGTAGCACTCCAATATCAATTATCACCGAAGAGGTCCCGTTTTAAAGCTTTTATTTTGCTATGAATTTGTGGAACCATCCAAGAATATCCATTTTTTTTAATTCATTACATTTTCTTAATAAACTTCCGAATCTCGAACAGTTCCATCCAATTTGTCTTGCATTTCTTGATTTCTGCAGATGTTAATCAAAGTTCTTATTTCTTCAATGGACCAACGGACACAATCAATAACTGCAGCAATCTTTGAATAAATAAAACTCGATAACAGTAAATCATTGAAAAATTTGAAAACGAAATCTCTCTTCTCCGCATTTATCCTGCTCCAAAGCAAGTACCAAAATCCAATTCGCTTTTCAAACAGGTATAACACCAGCTCGTTGTGTAAATGGGTCTAGAGAGGATCAATGCCGGTATTTTGCCCTCAGCTTTCGTCCATGTAAACAGGGCTTCATTGCGCAAAGTCCTTACTAGGCCACGGAATGTATGAGCTTAAATGTTCGAGCTTAAACTTTAATTTCTTTTCATGTGCTTGTTGTGTTTAAAGAACTTTTGATTGTGTGTTGAGCGGAGACATGCTAAGAGGAATCAAACACGAATACTAACCACTTAATTATTATTGTCGCATTGTATAGTGAACATTTAGTGATCCAATAATAGTGAGTATATTGCACAGCACTTAGGACTGCATAATTTAGGTTGGAGGAGACGATACAGTAACCGAGATCCTAAGCTCTTAAAATGCTAGCATTAAAATCAATACCAGAACCTGTAGCCTCTATCTAGCACCTTAAGCAACCACCAATGTTCCCAGTAATTGATATTTAAAGAAATGTGACTTCACTTTTCATACCCTGAGTCAAGAGAAACAACTCACACTCTTTCACATGAACAAATTTAGAGATTTATATAATGATTACAATAATTATATATACAATCATTAAAAGTTGTGATATGCATACTTGAAAACTTAAACAATACTTATTCATTTATTAATTATTAATTAATTTTTCTAAATGATAATTCGGTTTTGTAAGTAGTAGTTCGTGACTAACTAGTTCAACAAGAGTTAAAAGAAAATGAATTTTACAAATATAAATTCAAATATAGTTATTAATTGTAGTATTTAGTGTTAATTGTTGAATTTTTCCATCCTTTAGATTAAATCTTTAATTAGTCAAATATAATTCTGAGTATAATTGCTTTAGACAAATGATTCAACAAGTTTAAAGGTTGAAAGTTTCTATTTACGGAATGCAGTTCTGCTAAAGTAATTAGAATTTGAAGAGATTTTTTATAAGATTGGAGCTTGCTTATGACGCAAATAGAATTTCTCTCTTCTGTTTTTTATGTTATTGCACATGTTTTAACCGATTCATTCAGCGTCATTGACTTATGACTTTTGTAAGTGATCTCAATCATGATATGACTTTTTGTAAGCACCAGACTCCTAATTTGATCAAATAATTGGCATTCCGTCTAGCCACAGGGTTTTTTTTCTCCAACAATGTTGAGACTGTGGTCTGTAAATTACTAGATTTAAACCTATTTAAGGCGTTTTTACATCTTTATGGGTGATTTATAATTTCTGAAAGTTTATTAGAATCTCTTAAGTTATGCATTTGATAGTAATAGAATTAAAAACTAATATACTTTTCTTAAGGCTGTTTTCGGCAAAAGCACGAAAGCCTGAACTAAATGCGGAGAACATTTTCAGACAGAAAAATGCCTCAATTTCCATGAAAATTTGCAACCTTATAAATCATACATCTATTAACAATATATTGTTTCTAAAATTTCAAAAAATTCTGTGAATATTATTTTTTTTCATTTTAAAACATAAAAGGATAGCTCATTTAAAATTACAGTATAAGAGAAAAAACGCGAAACCCATTTTATGCCAGAAAAAATTACTCAAATCAGTCAAAAAGATGAAGTATTATAAAATATGTTACTCTCTAAGAGATAGTGAAGTCTGAATATAATATTAATTTTTCATTTCTTTTATATCTGAAAAAATGTTACTAATTCGGGTCCTATTCTTTAACATTAACCGAAGACAGTCTTAACTGATGGCAAAATAATTTGATAATCAGATGTATAATTAAAATCAAAATCGTCATACTTTTTTTTTGTAAAAAGATTGTAATACTTTTTTAATCCACAATTGTTTGTGCCAGTTGGTATTAAGTACAATTAGACTTTGAAAACGTTCTAAGGCTGAGACTTGTTTAGTGAACAGTGTGTGTGTATGCGGGTGTGCTATGCTGCGTGGTTTGTATTTCGCTCGAGTTTTTTTCTGGTATTCAGATTATTTTTCAAACTTTTGCAAACAACACAATGATACCGCCTGGATAACTATTACGATGCAGAGCAGTCGGGATATTCCAAGCAGACTTATCTCAAGCACAGATAGCAATATAACTCAATGTGCTACGAAATATAGTTTTCAGATAAGTTCCAGGAAACTGGTCAAGTATCTAGAAGGACTAGGTACATATTGCCTAAGAGCTCAAACCAAACTGACAGCGATGATAACGATTCTTTATTTTATTGCAATCATATAAGTATCATAAACAATATCCTATTCTATAAAGGTAATACATAATTCAAAATGTTTTAATACAATTTTTGTTATTGCATATTATTCATTTAATTTTTATAAGTCAAGGCATATAAGATGATGTTTCCAATCTTATAGCATCTCGAGATTGCTCTATCGTTATATAATTCAGCGTTTCTCAAACTGTGGGGCACTCCCCCTTGGGGGGCGAGGGCATATTGAAAAGTAAAAAAAAAAAAAGATTTAAAAAAATATTAATTTACAGAAATTAAATAAACAAAATACATTCTGGCATAATAAAAAATAAATTACACATTTACGCTGATATATTATACTTATAAATGTATCAGTGCTACACGATGTATTTTATAATTAATTGAACAATACGAAGTTAAGAACAAGTTTCATAATTACCAGTGACCCTATGAGATTGTAATATGTAAAATTATATACTAAAATTAACACTTAACTTTATAATTAATACGGTTCATAATTAATCCCTTAATTGCCGATTAAAAGTTACGCGATTCGCTTCCAAATGCCAACCATTTACCTCGTAGATGCGCATATGTGATGTATTGGGGGATAGCATTGGGAAGAAATAAAGAAACAAAAATATTCTGAAATAAGTAAATTCTTCGCAAGCATTGCCAAGGTCTTTTTATTGCATTCCAAATCCTTCGGAATAATTTTATGGATAGCAGTGCAGAGAAAAGATCGTACTTCGGAAAGATGTATATATATATATATATATATATACACGACTGGGGAAATTAAGGTTTTGACTAAGCGAGACGTTTATATACGCCGGTGGCACTTAATAAGTTAAGGTCGTATCGTAGTTTTAGCGTGTTATTGAATTCAATACATTGTTATTGTATGAGGGGGGCACGATGAAAATAATGATTGAAAATGGTGTCGCGAATATTAAAACTTTGAGAATCACTGCATTAAGTCGAGATCTGATTGATTTAATTGTGTTCATTGTTGAAAGCAACGATTTACTTTAATATGTGCTAACGAAACCGGATTTTAATATACGAACTCCTTTTTTCAAAAGGGGATATTTTTTTTATCTTCGGATACATTCCAAATATTTTCATTAAGTCCGCAAAGATTTTAATACAATTTCATTCTAAATATTTAAAGTCTCATCTTCAATTGAAGATGCTTCTTCCTGTATCTTTCTCCGGGGAATTTGCAACTTCAGAAATTTTAATTTGAAGATTGATTTGGGCTTACAAGAAATGTAACCACTGGCTCAATACTCGAAAATTGATGCAATTGAATTGTTCCAAAAGCTTATGACGGTGACCAATAAATAAATTTGGATCAAACGAATGTTCACCGATGGCTATTATCATTCGTGAAAAATTATCGAGAGACCTTATTGAAGAATTTTCTGTTCAGAATAGTAATTTTTATTTAAAACTATAAATTGCAGAAGCCATTTAGTCTATATCTCTAATTTTTACACTGAAGTTGACGGCTTAAAATGTCAAATTTTTCGCAAATATCAGTTAAAAAGTTCCCCAACTAGAGTACAGTATATACCGAATAGTTGCGGGTGTACAAAAACAGCTTTATGGGCACATTGGCACCAGCCGGAACGGGTTAAGAGCCTCAAATTTAAATGTAGGATTTAAAAAACGTAATGTTGCAGAAACAAATGCAAAAAGCTGTATGTCTTTCAAGAAGGCATCTTAATTAATCTGAGGTATAGGTACAATATTTTAGAGCCATGTTTGAGACTTTTCAGAGAAGTTGGCACCCAATTTATTTTTATGGCCGGTAATTCATCTACACAGAGCTGGGTGAGTGAGTGAATATTAACGTCGCACTTT
Source organism: Trichonephila inaurata madagascariensis (assembly GCA_019973955.1). Taxonomy (NCBI): domain Eukaryota; kingdom Metazoa; phylum Arthropoda; class Arachnida; order Araneae; family Nephilidae; genus Trichonephila; species Trichonephila inaurata. Next base: position 27,650 of record BMAV01005702.1, on the reverse strand, counting down.
TAACCCCTTCAGGACCAGCGGAAGGAGAAAGAAGCGTTTCCCCAGGCTCGTACGTTCAGAGAGGCTACGCACGCACGGGACTGGTCGAATTTCTCTGCTAAGCCTATATATATATATATATATATATATATATATATATATATAGGCCAATTCTCTACAAACAAGAGATCACATCCAAACAATAACATTCGACAAACACATAGACAGCAGGAAAATCACACAATGAAGGACAAAAGAGTAATCGAGATTATAAATATAAAATGGATGCTGCAGTGTTATGAACATTACTGACTTAGGACAGCTATTGTATAAAAAATAATTTATATAAAAGTGGGGTTGAACATGTTTTTTGGCCAGCCAACCTTCCCCCTTTTTTGTAAACAACACTGAGCAAAAACCAATAGGAAATAATGGATAGGAATATCTAAATCCATTACAAGATAGAGGTAACTTACCTAAAAATTGCACTTACAAATGCAAAGCCCGCGGTAAATCTGAGTGCAAACATTAATTTGTTGCCAGATTCTATACCCTAATACAGATTTAAATCAAAAAATGGCTGAAATGTAGCACTTAACAAAAGAATAAAAAGAATGGAAATAAAAATTAATAAGAGTTCCATATTATAGCATAACTATAATAACACCAGAGTAAATATGAATAAAATAATAGTAATTAATTTCTAATCTAATATTAGATTATGGAGATAACTATAACAATAAAATATTTAAGTTTATAGTAATAAACTATTATCAATCTCAGAATTTTAATCCTAACTATTTTGAATAGCTTTATTTATATAACTATTAATAAAATTAAATGGGTATTTCTGATTTAAGCAATATTTAGTAAAATGTTTATAGTTATTTATAATGTCTGATTTTTTTGACACAAGAAATTTATTACGTTGTATATAATTAATAACAATATTTCTGAATATAGAAACATGTACATTACTCTCCCAATGAGGAACTTTTATAATATTGAAATTAAATTCTTCTCTTTTATCATAAATATTAGAAACTATTACATTTTCATATAAT
>BMAV01005702.1:0-18160 GCA_019973955.1 Trichonephila inaurata madagascariensis | reverse complement strand
ATGTACTTATGAAGTATATTAATACCCGGAACATACACATGTAAATACAGATAAATTATTTTAAGTTGAGGCAGGGTACGAAAAGAAAAAAATAAATTAAGAAAAATGTTCAACAAAATCTTAGATACAAAATCACAAACCGATATTATTTGGATGTCGAAGATTTCACAAGATCTAACAAGTAATCTGCCGGCTCAAAATTTTTTCCCCCGGAAGTTTCCTTGTAGCATGCTAATATATATTTATTTTGGTTCATTCTTTTGTTGAAAAAATTTGCTCTTCGTTGGAGTCTATATCTATTTTTAAATGTGTAAACCTTTTTTTAAAATAAATGGAAGCCTCCTTTAAATGTTCCAACTGTTATTCGATATTCTGATTGAACTGGGTCTAAAGACTCAAGTTCTTCAATGTCTTGTTCATGTATTTCTATGAGCTTGTCAATTGTCAACTTCTGATTGTGGTAATCGAGCAGATTTTGAGCGTCATTCGCTATCCACTTCTTAATTTATTAGCCTGGCAAGGTAGCCAACTTTTTCAACCACATTTCGAATTACCTCAGGCTCTGGCACTGATTCCGTCTAAGTTTCCTTGAGGAAGAAAAAGAAAAAAAAAATAGACAAAGTGACGAGATTTAAAAAATCGCAAAACCCCGATTTCGCTTATGTCGAGGTATTACTGCACTTGACATAATTTCTTGAGCGAAATATTATTTCTTGGTTGTTTGAAGAACTTCATCAGAGATATTTGTTTTACATTTTTCCTTTGAAAGCAAATTTCAATCTATTTTTACTCTTACTTCCAACCTTTTTTTTTATTCTTGTTCGTTATTTGCTTTGTACCTTTTACATACCTTTGTACCTTGAAATTACGTAATCTAGTTATTTTTAAAATTTATCTGTATTAAAATCCTGAAACAAAGTAACTTTTGACCAATAATTAGTAAGTATGGGTGTGGTTGTTACACGGGAGTCAGTTTATAGCTTTAAATTTTTTCAAGTGTGTTCCACCACCCCCTTGAGCATTCCGGCAATAGTTATTATATTGCTTCGAAGTACGATGTTATTAAGCGATTAGCCAATCAAATATTTAAGTAATGGATATTAATTTGTGATAAATAAATAATCGAATCATTCTATAAATCTCAGAAAAGTAACTGTAATTTAAACACCACACTTTTCTCTAAACTTAATTGCAGGTGTCGTCCACTTCACTTGACCATGGCTCAAAATTATGTGGTCCGTTGCCCAAAGCCCTCGTGTAGCTGTGAACAGTGCGACGTTAATATTCAATCAATCAATCTAAACATAATTGCTGGCTTTTTTCACTCTCCAATGATTTCAAAGATATTTCTTATTTGATACAAGTCGGAATAAATCTTGAATAAATAATGAAAAACTCGTATAAAAATATTGAGAATAATCAAAATCCGTTATGAATTTCTTTCTCTCCTAAAAGTAATGTAAATATATAGGGGAGACATTTAATAAGTATTTGCTATTTAGAACCTGGATTTCAATTAAAATTATTTAGGTTATTGTCAATAACTACTTTTGTTTTATAAGTTTATGTTCTCAAACATCAATATCCTAAATCAAACATAAATAAATCAAATGACAAGTTCATTATATTAAAATAAACTGAATATGAATGAGAATAATTACATAATGAAATAATTTCTATATTTGTAATACAATAATCGGTGTCATAATGCACTGTTATTCCTACTCAAATCTTATCTCATTGTATTTGTGGCTTGGATTAAATTTCCTTTGAAAAAGACATTCTAAAACAATGGATTCAAGCTTTCAAACACAGTTTTATTAAATGAAAAATCAGTGAGTTTCTTCTGTTTGACACAGTTCTCCACTATAGTATGTTTATTTGCATTAAGGGATCGGAATTTTAAAAAAATCCCCCTCCATGTGCCAGTTATCTTTTAAAATTTTTAACCCCTACCAAACAAATTATAATTTAGCAATAATCAAAAGTACACTTTTACTTAAAGAAGTTCGTATTGTGCACAATAGACTTTATGCAACACCACAATCAACTTCTTTAAGTTGCAATGCTGCAGTATCTATTTTTGTCAAAAGTGTTTAAAAAACAAAATGTGATGCATGATTAATATAATACCGTAATTTAAGAGTATGTTCTGCTTTTAACTCCAAAAGAGTTTTCTAATGTTTAATGTCATAAAACAAACTGTCTTGGAGAACACATCATCATAACAAAACAGCACCTGAGAATCTGGCGTATTTTGTATTACAAATGTCTTATTTGTATCTAATAAGTATATATTCAGTCATCAATATTTCACAAATTGTAACCTATGATCGTTTTCTATTGGTATTACAGAGCAGTGTGCAAACGAGACATAGTTAACAATGCATTGCATTTCGTCAATGGATATCATGGCCTAAGATTACTTTGAAAGATGTTTTTGTTTATAAAATGCATGCATCCTGCCTAGGAATGCCTGCTTATGTGAACTTAGTATTCAAATCCATTTTCAATGGTAAATAAATTTATGAATTTTAGTGATAATCTATTGTAAGCCATGATAGAAAAGTACATAAACAGTTATAAATAAATCCTTTATACACAAGAACTTCAAATAGACATTTTTTATTAAATTTTGAATGTCACTAAACATTTTTGTATAGTTTAATTAAAAATAGAAATAACAAACTTTCAATAAAAATGAAAGATTTTCTATGGCAAATTCAATTCAATATATAACATTATAATCATTTCATCAGGTTTGTTCCTTATTTAATGGTTTATTTATAGATATTCCACAGAAATTTTAATGTGTTCAAAATGTGGTGCTCAGATGTTTATGTCTTATTTAATGTATTCCAAACAGTTAAATTTTCAGCTTTTTACTTAAGTACTTTTTCTCAAAGGACTATCTTAATGTAATACTCATAATGATAAATATTAATTAGTTTTTTCATTGCATAATTATTTCTAAAGTAATTTTCAGAAGTATAAATATTAATTTGTTTCCGTTCCTTGTTTTTTTTTTTTTTTTTTAATTCTGCTTAACTTAAGTTCTTTTCTATTTACGGATGAAAAATAATTTGGCATTAATAATTAATTTCTACAGGAAAAACATTTTTCACACCTAAAAGCTTTTAAATATTTATTTTAATGCAAGTGCAAGTTATTAAAAAGCCTACAATTTACATTTGAGAAAACTCGCATGTATTTTTTATAAAAACTATTTAATTAATATGCTATTTGAAAATTAAGAAGAAATTATAATTTCTTCTAAACATCTAAATTCAAATATTTTTTAAAATATGGGGCCCCCCTCCCTTTCAGAAAATATTAGTAAAACCTTTCAAAACTTTCAGGAAATTCTCATTTTAAGAGGAAAAAGTTATATCTTGCATATGTCTGATGCATATCAAATATTTTTTTTTAAAATAATTTACTTACATTATTTGCGAAAATCAAGCAAAAAAAATGAACTTAATTCTGTATTTTTAAGTAACTGTTTTTATAAAACATAGTAAAATTATTTCGATTTTTAAACTATGCACTATTTTCCTGTTCTTGATGTTCTTTATCCTATCATTAATGTATTTTCAAATAATTTCATTTCTACACTTCAGAAGATTTTTGTTTGATATCGTGGTAAAGATTTGTATTGGATTTTTAAAATGAAACAATTACTTTTATTACTTTATCTTTTAATTTTAGCTTGATATAAATTTTTAAGAGGACATTTTGTACGAATGTATGATTTTTGAAACATCTATTTTAATAATTCATATTATAAGTATATTCATTCATTTTTATCGAATATTTGTTTTTTATATGGAAAAGCACAGCAATATTTTAAATGAAATGTCAAGTTACATAAGCATGTTCTTCTATTTCGTATATATCTCTACACAGAGTATAAATACTATTACTGATATTAAATATTTTAACTTACAACTTCTTACAATCTTCTACGTTTTTATCAATTATAATTATGAAGATGTTTTATATTAAATACTAAGAGAAGAAGGAATTTTAACAATAAAGAAAAATAATTTATTAAATGCTATATGTGCATTACTTCTATACAATATACTTTTTTAAGCAGAAAATTAATAAAATAAGCTTTAGTTTTAAGAAAGTGAATTTATAATATATTTTTGTAACTTGGTCATTTAGAATTTAACTAAGAGTTTAATTATTTGGGTAAACAATGTGATAATTAAAAGTAATAATTCAAAAGTTTCGTTTATTATTTTTCAGAATAACCGAGTTGATATTTATACGTGAATATGAAAAATGATATTAAACTAATCTGTTTTTCATTAATGAACCTCGTTTCAAAAACCTGTTTATTTAATTTATTTAGATCTTTGTGAAATCCAAGGGGAAAATATTAGTGTAAAAAATGTCATGTTTCAGACATTTAGGGAAAATAATCTTCGTTTTTTAAGGTATTTTTATCAAATTTAATTATTCATCATAACACAGTGCAACAATTTAAAAAAAAAAAAATAGTAAGAACTAAAATTTAATAACTAATCCTAAAAGGCAAGCTGTTTTAAGTGACGAAAATAAAGTACAATGAAATTGTGAAAAATATAATACTTTCCGAAAACGGTTCACTAAATAGTAACTTTATAATGAACAAAACGTAATATATTGTTCAAATATTTAATTAGAAAATTCTAACTACCGCATTTATTTTTCTGTTATAAAATAAGAATTTTTGTTAAACAAAAAGTCAAAATAATCAGACAATCTAAATTTTAATTTTACCTTTGTCGCTTTCTTTTTCTTACATTTTGTTAAAGTAAAATGCTCTCAAATATTGTTGAAGAAAACATGCCTCGTCTCAAATTGTGTGCTCCCATAATAATTACACTTTGACTGAATTTCAAAAATATTAACTAGTGAAAACTATATTTGTTTTTTAGAAAAAAAATATTTTCAAATACCCTGCAGCAACTGAATCTAGTTGAGAAGGGGTAGTTCTAGTGAAAAAAAACATATACCATGAACTATGTATTATTATGTTAAAATATTTAAATTACACTTAAAGTAAAAAAAATAAAGAGTAATATAAAACTGAAATAAAGTAATTTCAAATATTATATTTTCTGTGAGTCTGAAGGCAATTTTCGTGACAAAATGTATTGTAAAATTATTTATCTATTATTTTATTTTAAGCAAAAATTCATTTTTTTATATTTGTCTACTTGTTTTAATATTAAATTTAAGAAGCGTCAATGCTTCATTACGCAATTATTATAAATGATTAATAAACGATAAATTATAACATAATAACCCCAAAACATAATTTTATGTGAAATTTGATTGGTTTATATTTAGGAAGAATAAATAAAATGTTTGTTACATCAGAAAATTCAAGTCTATTAAATACTTTATTAAACATTTTCAAAATATCAGATACTATTACTGCGAATTATATTGCAAAGAATCACTAAAAAAATATTAGTTTTATTTAACCTCATTATTTTTTTTATTATTAATAGTTTATTTCTATCCAAAAAAACATTCTTTAATTTGTTTCCCTTGTTAGTTACGGCTTATTTAAAAAAATGTATTTAAAAGTTGCTTTTTCGAGAAAGGAAAACAATTTTTTCTCCCTCTTGCGTAAATTTCTTAATTAAATGCAAAAAAAAAAAAACTATATGAAGAATTTTATGTCTAAAACAGAAGTCTGGTTACTTAGCAATTATCCAATAAAATGCATATTACCTATGGAAATATAACATACCTAATAAAATCCTATAAATACAAAAATAATACATATATTTTCTTATGGAAAAAGGAAATATATTTAAAGGAAATATGTGAATGTAAGAAATAAAGCTGACTATAAAAGGCTCAGAATATAAAATTATTTTAAAGTTTTTTTTTTTTTCTTTACTCAAATATTAATATTTTAATATTCTACTAATGTATCTACTAATTCATCCTGCGAATAAAATTGAATATTTTTTTTTCAAATTAACAAAATGTTTGATCAATTATCCTAATATAAAGATCGGGGCTCAAAACTATTTTTCAACTCAATGTAAGAGTATTTTGAAAATGAAAGGAAAGATTACTTAAATTATATTAATTATTTTTTTTAAAATTCAATACACTCAAATCCAAAAAAAACTGATGAATTCATCGAAAATTCTATTACTATTCTAAATTCTTTTCGAAGGATAAACTCTTAAAATAAAAAAAAAAGTATAATAAAATACAGTCGGATTTTTCTCTAACGAAGTTGCTATATCCATCTGTCAGTATACTTTATAAACCACATAAAACACATTTAAAATTAATAAATACCATAAATTATTTTTAAAAAGTAATTATTCCCACCCTTTTTTGTAATGTAACACCTATTTATTTTGTTCATCTTACACATCAAAAACAAATTTGCTAGAAATGTAAGAAAAAAAAAAATTGTTCCCCTTAATACACTGTATTTCCCGATTTAGAAAAAAATAATTTTTTTTAAAAAAATTAATACATTTTAATTACATTTTCTTATTTTCAGCCTTCAAACAATTTAAACATAAGTTATTTTATGACCGGTATTTTTACATATACTTTACCAAAAGCGTCCGCTTAAATTTAGTTACTTATAAATTGGGATAATTTTGTTCGAGTTTGTGTGAAAAAATTACGTAATCAGAAATAAGGCAATTTTATTTTTTCTATGTGAGGTAAACACCTGGTAAGACCAGTTTAAAGTCATTGATCATTATAAAATGTGTTAAAATAGAAAAATAATTTGAAATATCCAGGAATAATATAAAAAAAATGGAGTGCAAAAATCGAAGCACAAGACAAAACATTAGTTAAGTAGAAAATGTATTTCGCTATTTGGAGCTTATTTAATGAAGAAAATCATAATATATTATTGGTTCTAGGGAATGGTTTGCAAAATAAAAGCTCGTGAAACAGAGGCTTAACTGTATTTCAAAATGTAAAATTTTTAAATTAAATAATAAAATATTTTACTTCATAAAACATCTTATTATAACATATAAAAAGCTAAATAATTTTTTTAATATTCCTCAATTTTTCCAAAGACTTTACATAAAAATGTTTTCCTGTAAAAATAAATCTTTAAAACTACTGAATAGGAATACATGGATTTTTTTTAAGATTAATTTAAACTTTATGCCTATTTGAATTATGAACAGTTCAAATAATAATTTTACATATTCTAATATTATTTGATTGAAATTAAAAAATCATCGCTCAATATAACTTTTGTTTCCACTGCAAATTCAAACCAATTCCTTTGAAATTACGCATTCGATCACTTCGACAATTAATTTGAGAACAACGGATAATTACAAAGACCAAACTAGGAATTTAAAACAATTGGCAGACATTTCTTTTTTTTCTGTGTTTGGAATAAGTGTAGTTGGAGAACTTCTAAAAATAAAACACCAATTTGTCTTCATTCCCTTTGGAGCAGCATGAAATGACTACAAACCTCTTGTCCCGAAAACAAAAATTCGAAAAATCACCGTTTCATAGCGACGGTTCGGATCCTTTTAAAAGCCAACAGTCATTGTAAAAAGTGAAGCGTTTCCGTCGTACCATTATTTTTCGGAAAGCTCAATATCAACCCCCGTTTCAAAAACCCGATCGATGCGACGTAATAACCAAAAAGCGCCCCTTGAAACTTTTGACACACGGGTTCACCCATGAGTGAAATAACGCAGCATTTGTCTCTGGTAATGAGGAATCTATAGTGCTTTCTGTAAATCTTTTAGTTTTGGACCGACGATTGATTTATTTTTGTTCTTTTCAAATTCGATAGGAGTTGAAGAGCAAAAATACGTGACTCCCCTGCAAAAATATTTGGGATATTATTTTTCTGTGAAAAACCTGGTTCCTCTTTTTTTCTCTTTTTGTTTTTTCAATTTTATTACGACTGCTGATTCGTGTTACGAAAAATGAGAAAAGTATGAGATGATGAAACGTAAATTGGCAAATTATATGCCGGTAAGTAAAAACTGGAATCCCTTGAGAGTGGTATGGATTTCGAAACATAACGAAGATTTTATTTTTATTTTAGTAACATTTAATATATGTTTCAAAATTAAGGCTCAAGGTTATTAAATTAGCAAAGATAAATATTTATGGCGAAAAGCGAACTAGATTGCACTCCCTGGCCTTTCTGTAAAAAGAAATTGAAATTGTTTGTAAAAAGAAAACTTTTTTAGTTTCAATTCTGATTTAGTTCTGCTTTGTGATTGCTGTGGACCAGAGGTGGGCATTAAGTCGGTCGCGGTTGACCAGTGGACCACCAAGACATTTTGGAGTGACTGCTTGACGATTAGCAATTAGTAATTATATACCGAGATATTCATGACTGGTGGACAGTATGCTGACTAAGTCTTCTACTGACTATAACTACGAGAACTAACTTTAGATGAAAATGTTTTAATTTTTATAGTATATTGTAGTATGTTTCTCAAACTGTTAGGAGCGCCCCCTAGGGGGCGTGTGCATATCGAAAATAAAAGGTTTAAAAAATTAATCTAATGGAATGAAGTAAACAAAAAACTTTCTGATATATAAGAAAATACGCATTTACACTTATATAATTTGGCGATATTACTTCATCAAAAATAAAAGTTTCCACTTTGATACGTTCATTAACTATTTGATCCTATAACTAAATAAAAAAAACATTTTGTTTAATTTGTTGTAATCCCACGATGTGAGAATTTTTTATTCCGTTTACATTTTAAACCTAAAATACTACTCTATCAAAATAAAACAAAACACAGACCCCGGGAGAAAAATTCTAGGAAGATAAAAAAAAATTCATCTCTATTATTATTATTGAAATGCTGTTCATTAGCTGTAGAAAGAAAAGAAAGACTTATTCACTTTTTACCTAGGAAGCAGATTTGCTGATCATCGTTTGACCTTCAAACTTCTGTTGCGATTTCTTCCATGTGAAAGAGTTGTATGATATTTGGAAAAGCATAGATATCACTTTGAAGGAATATTTGGCTAAGATTTATTTTTTGGGTATTCTGAAATATAACGCATATGGAAATACGCGTTTTACACAATTTTTTTTCAGAACTAACATCCTTATTTTGATTTTGAATACACTTTAAACCCCGGAGTGGGTGAGAGGTACTCCAATTCAAAAGACAGCAAAACTACAATGATTTGAACAAAATATGACAGTTTTGCTTGCAAATATCATTCCTAATGTTAGCAAAGAGTGTCTGTGATTTGTGTCCTTTATTAAGGTTACGTACCTTAGAAACACTTTAGTTGAGTTTAAATGGATTTTTTTCTCAAATTATCAAAGAAAAAATGAAAAGTGCTTGAAAGAATGTAAGTATATTTCCTCTTAGTTAAATTATTCACTGGAATTGTGATTTCTATCGTGTACAATAAAAATAATTGAAAAAAAAAAACATTGAGGTGACTCAATCACCTCGCACGACTATTAACGTTAGTATCGAGTGCGTACCTGTTCTTCCGGGTTAAAACACTTTGAAGTCTTCTCGCTTTAAATATAATTGCCAAATATGAAGGATATGATAGAGAGCAACATAGACTAGACTCTTTTTATAATGACATTTATACCTTTAGAGATGGATGATGGAGGAAATAAATTTTTAATTAAATATCATTTTGCAATCTGTTCCAATATAAAAATTAGAGAAAAGAAAAATAGCAATAATTATCCTATTACTAAAAAGTAATTTGCTTAAACTAAATATTACTTAAAAGTAACAAATACAAAATTTAATACTTATCTTGTTAATAATGTAGGTCGTATTGTAGCTTTAGCGCCAAAGCGCATTATTATTGTATAAGGGGGTGTGATAAAAATTATGATTGAAAATTGGGTTACTAATAATGAAAGTTTAAGAAGCACTGGCATATTGAATTATTTGATGATAAATGTATCATTTGATATTATTATATTTGTGGCTATTATTATTATTATGTTTTTATCTTGCACTTCTTTTTAAAAGCGTTTTTAAAATAATATTTTTTTTTTATTATAGTTATGTAGGTTAGTTCACACTGGGTATTTATTATTAAGTTATTATAAATATTATAGACCTTTTTCTTAGTTCACCGGACCTACGCCACTGGGTGGACAGCAACCCCTAGAATAAATTAGAAGCAACTCGTACCCTGGAAAAATCTGTCCACCGCTGCTTTTGAACAAGGGTGTCAAACTCAAAGGCTAACTTGGGACAAGCAAACAGGGTTTAACTTTAGATGGGCCGCAAAAAAAAAAACACAATATTCATAGAAACGTAAGTTTACTTCGAATAATACATTATAATAAACATAAATAAAAGAACAAGAAAAATTTAATGTTTACATTCTGACACTTGGCATCTTTTCTATGTTAATATCTTTCGTATTTAGGGTGAAATTTTGATATTTTGTTATATATTATTGTATGCCGATATACTAACCGGGCAGCATACGGCCCGCAGACCCCTCGAGTTTTACATAACTGCTGTAGAACATATAAATATTTTGCTTCGCTGGTTAGTGCTTATGCTAGAAGTACGATGCAACTTTATGTTCAAAGTCAGATTAATTTCACCCGTTAGGACGACATAAAAACAAAAACGTATACTATTTTGCTATTTTGGCAATCCCTAAACATATAGTGGAGACAATCTCAAAAGTTTCTAGTAAATACTGAAAAAACCGGTATTTAAACTTGTAAATATTGGTATGCCAAAATTATACAAATGGCTCAAAGTACCGGTATTTAGTATCCCGGGGTATACTGGTATTACAGTCCCTAGACATGGGATTTTACTGAAATTAAAAAAAAAAAAAAAAAACAAGAAAAGGGCGCTTTATATAACTAAGGAACAATTACCATAATAATTTATTTTTAGTAGTAAATGATGTTCTCGCTATAAAAAATATTCAAACTTTCGGCTCTGTCATACATCAAATATACTTGTAGTCTAGAGACAATGTTAAGAACAGCATTGCACAGCATAACTGTAGGTGTGCTAAGAAATTGCTGTCAATGTTGTCTCTTAGCATTTTTTATGAGGTCGATTGCGAATTCAAGTAGCTCCACAACCAATAATCACGCGGATTGAGATCTGGGGACCTGGGAGGTTCAGCACGCAATCCTCACTAAGTCATGAGTACAAGAAATTTCTTACACCTTTTCATGGCCATAGTATCGAAAAGCTGCAACAACAGATTATCCATTCTGATAGTACAGCTCTACCAGGAATGCTGTTTCTGTTACAGTCAACACGCTGCAATTGCTGGTGCATATGTGTGACTACAGCTAATTTTATGCACGATGTCCATGATGCTGATGTGTTGTTGTCCATGTGTTGGCTATTTCTGCTCTTTTTTGGTTTTAATAATCCCCATGTCATTTCAAGCATGTGTCTCAATTTTAAACCATCTACATACATTATTCTGTAAAATATTGAATTTTCAACGGACTTTTGAATCTCTTTTGTTATATTAAATGTTATATTATTCATGGAAATTAAATATTGTTTTCATTAAGCAGGAACATATTTTTTACTACATTTTTAAAATGATTTATAAAAAGTAAATTAACTTTACACTCTCTCAAAATTTCAAGTAAAGTTACGACTAAACATATAATTTGAAATTATTTGAAAAGAAAAAATTGCCATATTTGTTTCAAAGCTTTTTGACGAATGTTTCAGTTATTTTAATTCTACAACACACTCAAGCAGTATTTAACTTAATTTCAAATCTAAAATTATAATTGTATATTTTTGAATCTTTTAAATGGAGATGGAATCACCTGCTTTTTCATTTTGTCAGTTACATTGAGAAAACTTCTCTTATCCAGTGAAATCCTTTTGTACAATTTTAACCCATTTTATTCATTCTTTATGCTTTATTTTTATTTTAAGGCTTAAAACATAAAAGTGAAACTTATAAGTATATAAAAATAAATAAATGAACTTTACACTGGAATAAGCATTAGAAAAAAATATAAAGTGGGGAAAGAAATACTTTTTCTTTCACATTTGAAAGTGAAAATCTTCAGACAGCTTCGTTTTAAATTGAATATGTTGCAGTGAGCTAAGAAAGAATTTCTTGCAAATCTTCAAAGACTATATACAGTAACGTTATTGTCATTCTAGACTTTCAGACATCAAATTAGAAACGTAGTCATGATACAAATGGGAAAATCTCGTAATGTTTTCCCTGAATAGCTTATGAAGAACCTTAGACAAAAGTTTTTTTCTTCTGGATTTTTTTAAGTGTTTACGACTATACTTTTCAAAGGAACGAAAGCAGAGCATACATTTTCATCATGTCTTTCAAACTGCACTTTTTCAAATAAATTTATTCAAAGCCATTTTAATGAAAAAAATGAATTTAAAATTAATTATAATTTTAATATTTTTGTTTTACCCGAAAATTTGAAACAGAAAACGTTTTTTTAAATTTTACATTTGCTTATTTATTTTGTAGCTATAAGTGGGTAAATTTAATTTTTGTCAATATAATTCTAATCATTGTTAAATCAGTATCTTTTTTACAAAAAGGTATATAAAAGTATCCGACTATGTTCGGAACTGTGATTTTGAAAAAGCGCATGAATAAATAATTTTTATGATACTTAGTGTCACTTAGATTAGAATACATGTATAAACTAGGTTTAAGGACATTATGATAAAAAATATTATTTAAATACAATATTTTGGCAAAAAATTAACTTAGAATAACCTTTACTCAAAATTTTCTCCTTAACCCGCGATCACTCGCCCGGGGTGTTCTGTACACCCCAGCAACAAGAAAATCCTCCCAGGATTTTAAAAAAAAGCGCAGAACCACGATTTTTTCTGTAGCTGCACATTTTAGGTCATTGAATCTTCAGACCTGATACAATCCCTCTTTCTCGAACGATTGGAATGTAATGGCCTTCAAAAGTTTATCTAGAGGACTGAGAACTCCCGCGAGAAGTTAAACATTTGTATACAGTCTGCTCTGAATGTTAGGAAAATGATTAAAATATTATTTTTCTACATTCTACTATCATTATCTCATTAATTATAAAGTATATTTATTACTGGTATGTAGGGTTTATACTGGTTTTTGAAAAAATAAAAAATTATGTGTTTCAAAATGAAAATTTTGTATGTTTAGTTTAAATGAATGTGTGTGTGTTAGTCTCATTTGTATGCAATAAATTTAATAATTTTATTTGTATAATATGAAAAACATCTTGACTTCTATAAATATATATCATAATGACTTAATTTTAATTTCATAATTAAATACATGTGTTAAAAGTTTGGGCTGTTCTCTACACCCCGCGAGTAACGACGGTAGCTAAAACAGGCGCGAGTGACCGCGGGTTAATAAAAAATGCTTCTATAATAATAATAGTGTGTGTGTTTTATATAAAGTAAAGACTTCTCAAGAGAGTCTGAACTAAGATTTTTGAAACATTCACATTACTGCCAAGTGAAATATTTATCGGCGTTTTTCCATTAAAATTTCTCCCCTCTGTTGTCGTAAAATATAACTAATTCCACGTCTAAGTTACATATTTCCAAATTTCTAGTCGAGCCTCTGTACAGAGGTCTGAGCTATATACAGGCAAAATATTATTATAAAAGACGCATTTTTCATAAGAGAATAGAATGAAAAATTTCCATTATATGTTTTTTTTTGTCTAAATAGTGCTCTTAAATAATTTTTCGGATTAATAATTCGGATACCATAAGGTATCCAACTACGTTCGTAAACATGCTTTTGAAAATGCGAATAAAGGAATAATTTTTGTTTGATATTTAGAGTCACCTGAATTATTATATACATATATATATAAAATGGTTTTAAGAATATTATTAGAAGAAAAAAAATATTTAAACGCAATTTTTTGCAAAAAAAAGAAAGAAAAAAATGGAATATTTTCATAACCTGTTTTTTGGGAAATACTTCTTTAGTAATATTTTGCTTATATATATACCTAAGACTTCAAAACAGACCTTCAACTAGGATTTTTGAAAAATTCACATTTTCAGAGTTATCATTAATTGAAGTAATATCCATTTTTTTTGTTAAAAGTTCTGTGTTCTAATGCATTCAAGTATGAGTAAATCCACTACTAAATAATATGTTGCAAAAATCCTAGTTCATGCTCTGTATAAAAGTAGCAAAATATAGGCAAAATATTATTATTATAGAAGTATTTTCCATAAAAGTAGAATATATGGAAAATATGTCATTCGTTCTTCCTTTTCAGCTGAAAACTTGCATTTAAATAATCTTTCCTTTTAATAATAAAACAATTATTACCTATATGGTAATTCAGGTGACACTAAATATCAAAAAAATTATTCATTTAAATACTTTTTCAAAACCACGTTCAGGACGTAGTTTGATACCTTAAAAATTATTTGCCTGTTAAAATGTATTTATTAAATAATTTCCAAACATTAAAATTGGCATTTTAATCTGGCGTTCCAAGGAAAGTAAGGAAAATATTGTTAGATACAAGTCAAATCTTATTTTGAGTCATTTTTACAAAGGTTGGTCCCGAATTCATGGTATAAGCTTCAAGGTATCCGACTACGTTCAGATCCGTGATTTTAAAAAAGCGCATAAATAGGTAATTTTCATTATATTTAGTGTCACTTAGATTAGAATACATGTATAAAATTGTTTTAAGGACATTTTGACAAAAAAAATTATTTAAATACAATATTCCGGCAAAAAAATAACTTCGAATAACCTTTCTTCAAAATGTTCTCCTTTTTTGAAAAAAATTCTTCTATTGTAATACTATTTTACCTGTATATAGCTCAGACCTCTGTACAGTGGCTCAACTATGATTTTTGAAAAATTCACATTATTTTCAGAGTTACAACCCATTGAAATAATTATCGGCCTTTTTTTTCTTAAAATGTCTCCCCTCTGTTGTCGTAAAACACGGATATACCCACTTCTACGTTATATATTTCAAAAATTCTAGTCGAGCCTTTGTACAGAGGTCTGAGCTATAGACAGGCAAAATATTATTATAATAGACGCATTTTTCATAAGAGGAGAATGTTTTGAAAACTTTTCATTCTATGTTCATTTTTTGTCAAAATATTGTACTTAAATATTTTTTTATCGTAATACTATTCTTAAAACAATTTTATATACATTTTCTAATCTAAGTGACACTAAATATCATAAATATTATCCATTTATACGCTTTTGCAAAGTCACGGTTCCGAAAGTAGTCGGATACTTTAAGGGCAGATACAGGACATTGTAGCTAGGGTTTCTGACTTCCCGAGTTTTTCCATTTCCAGGAAATCCTGAGAATGTAATTGTCGTTCCCGGGATTCTCGGGAATACATCATAACTTTTAAAAATTGTAAAACAAGTTATTTTTAAATAAACTCAATAATTATATAAAATAAGACTGTATATAAATTTCAAAATTAACACACATTTTTATAATGCGCTAAAAAATACAAGAAACATAATAAATTGAGTATTCATTTTTAAGATAGGATTTCAGAAAGCACAAAACAATTTATACTTTTATCACTCAGCCTAGTTCTAAGCTTCGTGACCAGCAATTCGTGCGGTAGAAAATGCTTTCCCAACTTCAACTGACGTTGGAGGAATTATTTTTAAAAGCTCACATATTTTTATAATGTTTGGTGATGTATTTTCAGTCGAGCCAAGCAACTGCAACTCGTGTTTCATGATTTGGTTGAACAATATAATACTTTTGGTTTAGAGTATATTGCTTTCTCTAACTTTTCGTATAACGTCACAGAGGTTATTCTTTCAAAATCTCCATCATCTCTTCTTCCGAGCGCGAAGAACTGGATATTGATTTATCTTTTTCGCAGAAAAGCCTTGACTCTATCATTTAGGCTTGTCTAACCAAAGAATTTTTGCCAGGCAATCATGAAATATCCACAGTAACTGCAGCTTCTTCGTATTTTCTTCCAAAATTCAGGTATTGTATTAATCCCATTAAATTAACGTTACGTCTCTCATTAATTCTTTGGATTAGAGAATATTTCATATTTTTCGCAAATTCTGAATTTTATGTGTTCAAAATTCCAATAACGAAAAAAAAATACACCTTCTGTAGTTAGCAAAGTTCCATTTCGACTGCATAACTTTTCTTAGCCAAATTTTACTGGCTTTAAGACAGCTACAATTGTAGTCACAGCTTCAAACTCTACATTGGCCATCACTTTTTCTTCTTTAATGTCAATTAATGCTTTTAAAATTGCTGAATCTTTCAAGCATTGCCAACAACGTATCCCAGCGTGTTTTGGTCCGGGTGATTCCCAAGAACGAAGTATAATTCCCCGAAATAGAAAAAGTACAGAAATCTTATGATTTACCTGGAATCCGGGATCCCAGGTGCCCTAAAAAAAGAAACCCTAATTGCAACAATCATTTATTGTATAGGAATGTATGAGAGTAAGTGACTCAGTGAGACGCAAAGAGGTGAAATAAAAGAAAAGAGAAATGGGGTTATCGGTTGGAGATAAATGTTATCTGGGTTACGTACTTGCGGTTAAGAATGGCAGGATGCTCCGATCGCATGCAGTTTCAGCATCATATGGCACCAGCGCACTGATGGCAGCTCTTACCTGAACGCCACGATTGGGGCGCGATAGATTGGACATGCTGGACCAGTCCCTTGACCAACCCTATCACCATATTTATCGAGCCTCCATTACTTTTTATGGGGACATCTTAAGAATCTTGTTTTTGTGGCTCCACTTCACTCAGATGAGGGTTTCGTTGCTCGAATATCCGAAACTGCTGCACGTGTGAGTGAAATACCTGGCATCTTCGAACGTGTACGCCAATCACTCCACTGACGCTGTCAAGTATATATAGCTACTGTAAACGCAATTTTGAACAGTTATTTTAAACATTACACTTGTCGACGACGATTTCAATAAACGACTTTCCTTTCGTCGTTGAGTGTGTGTGTGTGTGTGTACCTCACCGCGTCACTTGCACCCATACATGCCTATTCAATAAATGATTGTTACAATGTCTTGTACCTATCCTTAAAGTTTGTACTATGAATTCGGGACCACCATGTATAAATTTATAAAAAAAGTTTTACGGAAATACCGAAAACATTTTGTAGATAAATATTGATCTGTGTAATGGTATTTATAATCAATAAAAAAATCCCTAAGTAAGCACACACAGTAAACGTTTTGTTAAAAGGGGAGGAGAAATATACCATAGCTTGATGATTTTTAATTTTTTTTTTATTTTGTTTCCATATGTGCCAATGAAAAATATCAGAGAAAATGGAAGACCATATCTCCTCCATTTTCCAACAAAAATTACTCTCTCTAGAGTCATTTCTTGTTCTTCAACATACATCTTCTTTAAAGCCAAAAAACACCATTCCATGAGCCTAGTACTCTAGGATAAATGGTGCATAACGAAACGAACTGAATATGGTGATACATTTTCTTTTTGGCCTCCTAACACGAATTTGCACTAAGGTTATTTATTTATGTGTTCAGATTACGGCCGGCCCAGACATTGTTACGTAACTGCCTTCAAAGGGATAATTCATTGCACTAAACATTGTCTGAGTTTTGCCCGTTTTAGATTTACATTCAGTAAATGACTTTATTCTGTTTCCTATCAAGTATATATATTTTTCGGCTATCTTTTGTTTTTCTACTTAAGATATTTATGCAGATATGAAAAAGAGGAAAGGAACTTTGATTTTAAGGTATCCGACTACTTGCGACAACTTTTTTTTGAAAAAATGAAGATATGGGTATTTTTTTTGTGATTTTTAAGGTTTATTTAGTATACTTCAAGCAAAAAATAGTAAAATTGAAAATAGAAAAAAAAATTATTATTATTAAAATGGGAAAAAACTTTTAAAAATGTACAAAAAATTGCATAAACGGGGCCCTCTCTGTACAAACATTTTTCGAACAAATTCTCATTTTTCACTTTAGTGCGTTAATTTGTTATTCATGTTTGAAATGACCTTCAGGAAAACAGATATTTTAATTTTTACAAAAACTAGAGCCCTCTATCTTAGTGACTATATGAAATTGCTTAAAAAAACAGTGATTATATTCACATAAAGGACTGTAAATTTTGAAATAATACAGTGATTGATAAATCTGAA
>BMAV01005701.1:0-110138 GCA_019973955.1 Trichonephila inaurata madagascariensis | reverse complement strand
TTATAAAAGGAAATTTTATTTTTTTAAACTTTTTTTTTTTATTTCCATTTCAGAAAACACTTAGTTATGTGTAAGAAAGAACATTTTTTTTATTTGCATTAACCACAAGCTTATTTGCGGTTTGAGGGTTTCACCTTAATCTTTTAGTCGCCAAATCTGGAAATGGCATATGGAATTAATCGCCAAATCTGAAAATGGTTTATGCAATTAATTGCCAAATCTCGAAATCTCTATTATCCTTATTTTTGAGGATACTGATCAGGACAATGAAAAAAAATTAGTAAATTATCAGTCCTTGACAAGTGTGCAAAATTTCGAATTAATCTGACCTTTTAAAGTGGATAAAAATCGAGTTAAAAGATTCCATTACATACAAGTGAAACTTGCAAAAGCGTGTTAAAAAAAATGAATCGCATCTTCATATCGATACATTATACATTAAAAAATGGAATGCTTCTAAATGCACATTAATAACTCTTGGGTACTGATCTGCATTCTCGAAATATATTTCGACACGAATATGTTAACTGATTCATACATTTTCAGGAGAAAGCTATTCATCTTTAAAATAAAATATTAACGAGAAATATAAAAATTTTGATTTAATAAGCAATATGTAGATCAATTACCAATTTTGTTTTCACAATTATGTTTTTAATATATTACGAAATTTAAGTAAAATAATTAGTTTATAAAATATGATTGATTTAATAGTTTGAATTACTAACATCGCATTAGAAACTACACGAAGGCTACTGGTGAGAAAGCCCTTAACTTTTTTGCTCTGTGTGATACTTTGAGGTGCAAGGGGATTTATAATAATAAATGTTTTTAATAATAATAAAATAAACTTATTCTTAGTTAACTAAAATATGGAATACGAAAATATATGAAATCGAAGGTTCTATTGTATAAAAGTGTTCTTAAGATTAGTATTAACTTACGAATGGGAAACTTAATCCATGTCTCGAACATATTATCTACGAAAAGAGGATTCTAAGATTTATTTTTGGAGGAATTCAGGAAAATGGAACGTGGTGAAGATCAAATTTCGAGCTCTATCATTCATATAAAGAATCTAACACCATTAACTTCATCAATATACAACGAATTAAATGGGCAGGTCACGCTGTCAGAATGGACGAAAAAGACGAACTAAAAAAAAGTGTTCAATGCATAACCAATTGGCACACGGAGAAAGGCAGGCTTAATCTTACAAGGGGAGGGCACGACTAAGGAAATTCATTTAGGGACGAGACTTTGTGTAGCAGTAGTACTGCTATAGGGTATTCAAATCCCAATGTGTGTGTGTGTGTAATTCCGCCGAATGGCCAGTCAATTCCGAGAAAATAGCGTTCGAAATTCATACTCACTCTTAGCTTATATAAAAGATATTTTCTCCCTGATACAACGTCGAACCAGGACGATGCAATGGACCAGGGTTCAATTCGCGCGAGTGTCCAACTTCCTGTTTTTATTTTTTTCTCTCCAATTTATTTTATTATTTATTTTCAGAATTAAATAATTTTATTTTTAAAAAAAAGATTCACTGATTTTTAAATGATATTCTATATAATTATAGTAAATATTTTACTTTTTTAAAACACAAAACAACTAATAGTTATGATAATAATACTTATAAATAAAAAGTGAAAATAAATTAAAATAAATAAAGTTAACGATTTATATAAGTAAAAAGTTAACTTTGTCTAACATAATTTTTTTTAAGAACCTAAAAACATTCAAAACAACTAATTTTTTGACAACTAGAACAGTTAATAAATGAAGAATTACCGCATGTGAACAAAGTTTTTTAAGAAGTTCATTTGGAAAACACACATCATTTGCATTTAGGAAAATTTCTCTATCTTCAGAAAGTTTTGCCGCGTACCAAACATATTGAATCATTTTTTTCAAAAATTAGCGATGACAATTGATGATGAACAATTGATTGGATTATTTTAATACAGTCTTCTCGTGAATTTACCTCACGATCCTGTTCTATTAAACATGCCAAATTTTGCAAATGCTCAATGAAATTTTTTACTTGCCTATAAAAATAAACGTCACAAGGTTGCACAATTGGAGTACATTTGGGAGGAATAACTTTAAGAGTACAATTAGGCAATTTATAATCATCCTGGAAGACTTTTATCATAAATTTCGGGTTTTGTTTGACCTCCCCAAGAATCGACGACAAGAAGAAAATTTTCTTTTTCCACGTAAGGTTTTAAGCAATCTTGGAGAAAGTCAATATATAATCCTGTTAAGTTTCCCAGACTTGGAAGATGTTATTATAATATTTTTGTGAGTATTCCTCCACAATTTTTTGGACTATTGGGCCCAAAATTTTTCCCCTTGGGTTTTTGCAGACACAAATACTTTCGGCAATAGTTTCCCTGATAAAGTCAAAAGCATATTGAGCTGTATAGGTATGAGTTATTTTATTTATGTCTTGTCGCTTAGTATTTGACACGTTTGGAACCATGATTTTAAAGGGCAAAAAGTATAATTTTCATGATATTTAGTGTCACTTAGATTAGGGAAAACATGTATAAATTGTTTTAGGGCATTATGACAAAATAATTATTTAAAAACAATATTTTGGCAAAATTAACTTAGAATAACCTTTTTCCAATGTTCTCCTTTTGTAAAATGCTTCTATTGTATTAATATTTTGCCTGTATTCATCAGACCTCTGTCAAAGCTCAACTATGATTTTGAAAAATTCACATTCATTTCAGGTTACAACCATGTGAAAAATTACGGCGTATTTTCTAAAATTTCTCCATTCTGTTTTCGTAAAACATGGATAAACCGACTTCCAAGTATGCGTTTCAAAAATTCTAGTGAGCCTCTGTACAGAGGTCTGAGCTTAAAGGCAAAATATTAATACAATAAGCATTTTACAAAAGGAAAAATTCAAAAAAGGTTTATTCTAAGTTATTTTCCCAAAATAGCCTTTTTAAAAATTTTGTCATAAAGGTCCTTAAAACAATTTTATATCCTTTTTTCTGATCTAAGTGGCACTAAATATCATAAATATTATCCATTTACACATTTTTTAAAATCACGGTTCCGGAACGTGTCGGATCCCTAACAAATATAGTTGTTCCCTTGTTCTTGTAGAGTTCTATTAAAAGTAGATTGGTATTGGCACCCTGAAAAGAAAGAAAATAGAACGAATTAGATGAATTGAATAAGTTTACAGTTAAAATATATAAAAAATTTTTTTTATCAACATACCTGTGATCAGTATTTTATGACGAAATCTTTATCAAATTTAGGCATCAAATGCAATGTCTGTATCCGAAAAGGTTCTGCAGACTTTAAAATTTCTTCCAAAGTTGCTAGTTACTATAATTATATAGATTATCATTTAAAAATCACTGAATCTTTTTTAAAAAATAAAATTCTAAAAATAAATAATAAAATAAATTGGAAAAAAAAAAAAACCAGGAAGTTGTGTGTGGCCGCTAGCGCGAATCGAACCCTGGTCCATTGCATAGTACTCCGATTCACTGGCGATCATGCCACGGCAACATTGTATCAGGGAGAAAATAACTTGTATATAAGCTATGAGAGTATGAATTTCGAGCGCTATTTTCTTGGAATTGACTGGCCATTCGGCGGAATTACACACTGGGGTTTGAATACCCTATAGCAGTACTACTGTTACACAAAGTCTCGTCCCCAAATGAATTTCTTTAGTAGTGCCCTCCCCTTGTTAGATGGCGTAGAAAAAGATTGAATCTAATCGATTTAGATCTAGTTTTGAGAAATAAAAATTGGAGAACACTAGCAGAGGAAGAAGGCTTCTTGAGAAGGCCAAGGCCCATCCTGGAATTTGTATCCCATCTCCTTACTTCCATACCACGCGATTATTGTAATGAAAACTCAGCCAACGCCGAGCACCCCAGACCTTGCTTTTCATCAATAGCATCTTCACAGCCCTGCCGTCTTTACAAGCGATTTTTCTCGGTTATACTTAACCTTCGAATGTAGTTCCACTGCTACCAAATGAGGTTGATGAAATGATGACATGTGCATCTGCAATCTTTAAAGTGTAATGTTAGACATGCTGAAACGGGTGGGGAATGAGTTACTGTATTACCAAAGTATCGTTTGTGTTTTTGAAGGGGATCACACCTGTTTTGCTTTCTGTTAATAGTCCATCAAAGATGGGATATTATCCACCCGGATGGGATTATGTACAACCGGTAAAATTCTGATATATCAAAAATTTCATCCAACACATTTAATTCTTGATAAAAAAATTAAGACACACACAAGTATTTCAGACAATTATAAACACAACTACGCTTTCCCCCTTCAAATTATTAATAATAAAATTTTGTTCGAATGTTTACCATACAGTTGTTTTCAAATGTAAATTTGCGCACCAAGAAAAAGTCGTCAAAATTAAACAAAACTTTACATATGTACATTAGAAAATCAAGGAAAAGGGGTATATTATTACAGAAAAAAGTACAAAGGAACGAAGTTTTAGTACTCTGTTAGATCCCCTCTAGGCGCGAATGCAAGTTGCAATACGAGCGGTCACTGAGGCAAACAAGTTCCGTATGATGTCCTGAGACATATCGCTCCAAAGTTGCTGTAAACGAGCCTCTGGTTCGACCAAACTAGTAGGCTGTCCGACTGGCCCCTATATATTCTCGATTGGTAACAAATCTGGTGATCGAGCAGGCCAGGAAAGGGTGGTAATGTGGCAGAGGCAGTCTTGTGACATCGAGTTCTGGGAGCCCTGCCATGAGTGGCAACATATGAGGCTGAAGGATGTCATGGACGTATGACTAGATTGTTATTGTGACATGTATTAATATTAGGGGTGACCATGCATCGTAAGCAATGGCATCCCATACCATCACACCAGCTGGGAGCGGTGTGTCGCTGTAAAGTGAAGGCAGGATTGAGGCGTTCATCAGGGGCCTCCACACATGAACACGATTGTCATCACTGCTCAAATTGAATCTAGATTTGTCGCTGAAGACGACTAGGTTCTGTGACGAAGCCGATCTCTTCCCCCTTGCCGACAGACGTTGCGAAAATTCAAGACATTTCCCTAATTGCTAGGAAAGAATTTCGTAACTGGGTGGTGAAAGTTTCGGAGCCTTTTTCCCAGGCTGACTGGACTGTCAAAAAGAGACGCCTTAACATTGTGTTTTCATTTTCCCGCGATTTGGTGACGACGGCGCGTCTGAAAACTCACAATGGGCACCTAGCCATCGGCGCCCATTGGGCAAGAGATCAAGGAATCCGAGACCGGGTGGCGGCAAAAGAACAAGAGGGGCTGAGTCCGACAAAGAGATCACAGAAGGATGATGAGGAGAGATCGAGGATATAAGGAGAGCGAGAGAGTTCGGAAGAGACTGGATTTTGAAGGGAGCCGTTCGGACGTCCCTTGAGCGATAGAAAAAAAGCGATAACGAGCCCGCGAAGTAAGGCGGTCTCCTAACTTGGAAGATCAGGGATCGGTAGAGAGTGCGAAAGAGCACGGCGAAGTTGGAGCGGGCGAACTCACTCAGACTCGGTGTGGAATTTCCGAGAGTGAACTCTTTTTACTCACGATTTGAATAGGACTTTTCTCTAGCGGGCGAAGTTACGCCCTTATTTTATGTGAAAGAGACTCGAAATCATTACGGACTCTTTTGCTATTGAATTGTGAAGGAATATACTAATTTTATTTTTTTGATGATTTTAAAACTGAGAAATAAATAGTTTATCCAAGAGTTGTGTGAAATCATTACAGTTCCATTCCGTTGCAGTCCAAACACATCGTACGCGACACCACTCCAAAAATAAGCGTCGGTAAGTGGGTATCATTGGCAGCACACGTAATGAGTGCCACGATACCAGACGCCTTGCGATGGTTCGGGAATACACAGGGGCTCGTATAGAAGGTTCTGACTGTCTCTGGACAGCGGCCAATGAGGCAGTCGAATCTACGCCTGCGTGTCGTATGAATGTGACGGTCTTCTCGACGACTGGTCTACCGAGGGCGTTCTGAGCCTGGTCGCCGTATAAATAAGGGTCTTTTTAAACCACGGGCCCCCAAAACCCCCCTTTTCCATAAAACCAGAACGATAAATCGGGTGAACCCCCGGGGAAAAATATCCTCGGTTTTTCCCCCATCTCGAACTCGGACAGCTGCTCATATTGTCTTGGGATGGTTGCGAAAGGGGCATGTCAAACCCTCCGCGTTTCCCTTTTGAAAAAAAACAAAGGGACCCCTTAAAAACAAGTCGCAAAATTGTTTTTAACACCCCGGGGTCGAAAGAAGTTCAAAAAGCTTTTAGGGCATTACGCAGCTTTTTTTAATCTTTTTGAAATTTTCTGTCCGAAAAAAAAAATTTTTCATGAGGGGGAATATCAACGCCCTTTTCAAGCCCCACGGGGGTTTTTGGGCGCAACCCAAAATTTTCTAAACCCAGGTCAAGTGACGTGGACGACACCTGAGCTGGTCCCCCCCTCCCAACTACCACACCAACGGGAGGACGTCGACAGATTTAAGGGCATTCTCCCTAAAAGGGGGTCTTTAGTGGTCCCTCGAACTCATGACATGCCTCCCATGATCCAATACCTTGACCCCCTGGGCTCCCGACCCCCCATGTCCCTTTTGCCAGCCAAGTTTCTTTAGATCCCCAAAATTTTTTTTCCCATTAGTCCCAAATTTTTTAGGGACGAGTGAAAATAACATAAAAAATTGATAAATGCGTTTTGATTAAACGGATGTATGTACATCACACAAAAAAAATGTAATGTATACACAGCGAGTGAGAATAAAATTAACGTCGAACCTTAATGCAACACGAGGGCTATTGAGAATGAACCTCGTAATTTCGAACATGTGATAAGACGACGCCTGAGCTGGCAAATCCTCTAACTACCATACCAACGGGAGGAGATTGAGCCTTGGCCTATTTAACATTAATCGCCCCCCCCCGGCGCGCCCTTTGCCCCCCCGATACCCGGTTAGAGTTCGGACATACCATTACCCCACGACCACATGTTAAGAATAGGATCAAAAGGAACAAGTAACAAAAAAAAAAATTTTTTTAACTAAATTTCCCTATTTTTAGAAAAACAAGAAAATTTTTTTTAAAATCCCGATTAAATGGGATAAAATTTAAATTTATAAATATGTATATACATGGGACAGAATCAAAAAATTTTAAATGGTCATTTATTTTTATTCATTATCATTAAAGTATCGCATTGTCATCCAAACAATCGTGTATATAAATTTCATTTAAACCCGAATACTTAAACACATGAAAAAAAAACCTTTCCATGTTTTGACACAAGTCCCCAAAAAAATGATACCAACGTGGTTTATTTAGGAAAAATTTTAAATAATTAGATTTAATCAATTCATTTTTATTAATTATAATTTTGTTGTAGGGTCATCCAAAATAATCATTATATAAAATTTCAAACTCAAATTTAGAGCTTTTAAAAAGTATTTTATTAACGATTGATAATTCCACCAAGATAAATAAATGAACAAGCGAATAAATAAATATTTAGAGATTGTGAGCTAATAGTAGGAATTGAAAAAGCAGTGAAGAAAACTATAAATAAAAGAATAAACAATTTCATACCGTAATTAGCATATTATTCTTCATTATCCGATATTCATACAGGAACACACGATCGAAAGACATAAGTAGTGAGAAAACAAGAAGTTCCATAAAAAGCAAATATACTTCATCATTCGCCCCCCAAAAAATTGAAGATTTCTTGCAAAAAAGAAGAGGGAAAAATTTATCCCCACAAAACAAAAGTATAAATTTCAATTGATTATTAAAAATTTTAAGGGATTTTGGAGAACCCCATACTACGATCCCTCAAAAAAGAAGAAAAGGTAAGAAAAAGCCTAATCATCATGTTACGTTACTTTGCAAATGAATAAAGTAAAAGTGCATATCAAAAGAAAAAAAAAATCAGTAAACATAATTATAAAATAATCAACGAACAGGAATTAGCGTACCATCACAATATTATCCTTCATCATTCAAATACCCCTGTAGAACATGCGATCGAAAGACATAAGTAGTGAGAAGAAGGATTCCACAAAACGCTCATATACTTCATCATTTTTCCTAGGAACAGTTGGACATCTCTAGAAAAGCAAGGAAAACAGAAAAAAAATATCAAATGCCAATAAAAAAAACATTTAAAACAAACCCTTTTAAAAAAATTTTCCCGGGTAGAGCCGGGGTGGTCAAGGTATCGGATCGTGACTGGCTTGTCACGAGTTTGGGCCCAGTACCACTTAAGACCCGCTGCGCGATGCATGTTCAATCTGTCGAGAGCTGAAACGTCCTCCCGTTAGTGTGGTGTGGTAGTTAGGAGGGGGGGGCAGGGTTTTGGTGGGGGTCCTCGCCCTGACTATGGTAAAATTACGAGGTCCGTCACCAAAAGCCATCGTGTAGCTGAACAGTGCGACGTTAATATTCACTCACTAAAGAAATTGAAATATTTGCGGTAGAACATATCACGATACCTCACTCCTAACTTCTGCACCATGATAATTTGAGGACTCGAATCCACGAATGTATAGAAATAACGTCGATTACAAAGAGAAATCATGAATATTTCGCTGCAAAAATGTTTTACCTATTTTTTGTAAGAATCATGCATGCTATCACATTTCATGTTATTCCAATACATAGATTGAAAAAAAAAAAAAGTTTGTTGATAAGTGCTTAATTGTTGTAATGACGAAAAAAAATTTTTAAAACAATTCGATCCGCTTAAATAATTTAATTTAAAGTCGAAATCTTGTTAACCCTCTCGATGCGCATCCCGCGATTTCCACGGGCAACGTAGATGTAGAAAAATTTGAGCATTAGCTACTACGCCGCCATGTCTCAGGGCACGTTCGCTTTTAATTTATTCCTATAATCAGTGTAATCACTATTTTTTTTCTCATAGTAAAACTATATTTCGGTGGCAAGATTTTAACATAAAATAAATACAATAGAAAGAAATTTTAAACATTCATTCCAGATATAAACAATACTTTTTTGCGTTATTAAAAAACTTTAACAATGTGTTATTTTTTGCTGAACAGAGATCAGTTTAAAATGTTTTCAAAACACTGACAAATTGAGGAGTTATAAATAAAAAATTCCCCTTTTTAAGTATTGATCTACAGAAACAACAAATAATTTTTTTTATGTTCAGCTGAGATATTCACGAAAAATGAACCAAAAACTTCTTTATCCTTCAATCTGTATTGTTTAATTTTTCAATTTACCCGTGCGAAGAATGCGGGTATACCAACTAATTTTAAAATAAAAACTCTTTCACAAAAATCTGTTGTATTTTTTTAAGTTTTAAAATGGAATACATTTTGAAAATAAAAACGTAATACGTAATAATAATAATAATATAATAATATACGTAATACGTAATAAAGCCATACAATTTTTGAGCCTACTTTGATAAAATAACTGACTTTTCATTTAGCATTTTTTCAATTTTGTTTTTATGACGCCTGCATCTTTTGTATTCATTACGTACGTTTTTATTGAATAAAACTCTGGTTCTTGTCATCGAATGTACAAGCTACCTTAAGAGATTTTATCTCTTAATAGTTGCGTAAACAATTGGCATGAACATATCTAAAAGGATTGAATTTATGCACGACAAATGTGTGTCCCTCAAAAGTACTTTTCTTACAACAATAAAAATACATTCTTGCCAAGCGTTTATACCCAGGTGATCTAATTCAAATGTCAAAACATTTACAAATATTTAAAGGCAATACTTAACATATACTTAGAAGAAAATTGCATTGTTCGATTCAAAGAAACCTTTGGAGCTGCTCTTCCGTTTCTATTTCAGATTATCGATGAAGAATAACTACTTGAAGATAAAGACGGTTTCGTTTTAGGAATTCACACAATCCCGAGACATTTGGCAACATTTGCTTTTTGAATTCCGTCAAAAATATGAGTAAATTTATGACAAATACAATATCCAACACTTGGAACTATAAATTTAATTTCTTTTACCTGTTTAAAATAAACGCATAAATCTTCTGTTTTTATATTATCACACTTTTTCAAAATATTTTTTTTAAAGCTGCGGGTGTGCTCAAACAAAACAACTTATTTATCGATTTGTTTTCTAAATATATATATATATATATATATATATATATATACATACAAAATACAATATTTTAGAGACACAAATTTTAGATTCAAGTGTAATACTTATATAATATATTATTCAAATATAAATTCAAATATAATACTTATATAATTTTAATTCCAAAAATACTTATATTAACGTGTATTATATTTTTATTATATTTAATCAGTGGGTGAATATAGTAGATACGTACGAATGCAATTGTTACTTTTTTTAGAATAGTAGCAGTGCCGAATTAGCCCGGCATCACTCGCGCGAAAAAAACGACATAAAGTTATCGCGCAGGGTATCTCACACCCCCAAGAGTGCTTACATTCTGTTTCTACAGTAAAATTTGTATACAAAAGTTACACATCAACCAAAAGTAGGAAATACAATATGTTTATTACATTTTTTACACGTAAATTTAGTTTTTCTGTTCTTTTTATAAGAAAATTCAGTACATTGTTTTCACTAGATCTTAATTTTTTTTTTTTATCAAAAATGATAACTTTTCCAATGAACAGCAATTTTTGTAAATGCTACTTCCGATAATATCCCATTTATTGCCATTCGATCATCATAAATAAGCAGTGCATTCATTCCCAAACTATTCTAACAAATTGTTTCGGAAAGGGAGAACTGCTGACGAGTCAAAATTTATTCTATCTCAACGGTCTGCGAAATAAACGCAAATGAATTATTGCTCTTGTAAAGTTGCTCTTAAAATCTGAATGCGACCCAAGAACACGGCGAAATTATATGCCCCGCTTAATTTAAATTATCAAACAAAAAGGAGAAGGAAAAAAAAATCGGAATGCGATGAGTCAGCGTTTAGTAGTTGATTCGGGGAAAAGTATGGATGCTTCTGATTTGTTTTTACTAAAAGCATTAGAGGCAAATGACTGTTGCTATGATCTGTAAGATATTTTAGATAGCAATTTAAGGAAGTTCACGTACTAGTAGAATATTATTAAGGTGACCAACTTTTTTAACCATGAAAAGGAGAACGAAAAATTTAAGGAAAAGTTACAACGTAAATATGTGAAATATTTAATTAATTCAAACAAAAATACACTAATTATACTTACATCCCTGTTAATTATTTACTTAAACGAGTAAATTTCCATTGACTAAGGACCATCCATCTTGTCATCCAATTTCTTCTTTTCCCGTCCAGACCAGACCTATGAATGTTTGGCGCAGTATAGCCAAAACTGGCTCTTGCGCCATAAAACACCAAACTCAACTCAACCCCATTGACTAAGGTAGCCAACCGTCCTCCTTTTATAGGTTCTGTCCTTCCTCGAAAAGTGTCCTCCTTTTTTGTTCACCTTTTCAATATTTTAAAACTGACCCGGTAATCTCTGTATTCAGAAATGAATCAAAACATGTTTCCAAAATGTCGATTGATTTCACTATTATAAACGTCGCAAAATGGTTTAGCCGCGCTACGATAGGTTTTTGGGCGACGGTCCACGTAATTTTGAACCATGGTCATGACGTGGACGACACCTGAGCTGGCACCCTCCTCTCCTAACTACCACATCAACGGAGGACGTTTCAGCTCGACAGATTTAACGCGCATCGCCACCTCTACACGGCGGGTCTTTAGTGGTACTGGGCTCAGAACTCGTGACAAGGCAGCAACCGGATACCCACCACTCGGAAGGCTACAGCGGCCACTCCAAAATGTCGAAGTGAAACAAATATCACAGGAAATAACAGTTTTCAATTGTATTTTTTGACTTTGTTGCAACTAAATTGGGCAGATATAGAAAATTACGTTGAGTTTTTATCAAACGAAATGCCCGATATTAAAATCGATGACAATTGTCAGTTTAAAGAAGAAAGAAGACTGGTTGTATATTTAAATTCTAATAAATTAGAACAATTGGAAAATCATGCCGAGAAATTGGTAAAAGATGTGTGAAATTACTAAAAACTATTTCCAAACAGAAACACATTCCAGTAATAACGTACTATTCTTGTTGAATTTACGCTAGCGTCTTAAACTAATGCAGCAGTTGAAAGAGCCTGTCTCAAATTGGTAATGATTTTTATGAAGTGACTACTGAGAAAATGAAAATTGAATGTTAATATTTTGAAGCACAGTGCTTACTGAAAATTCAATAGGAAGGATATTTTTAAAGTCTGAAACTTTTCGATATATTAGAAAATGATAAGTGGACAAACAAAAAAATCATTTAATGGAAAAAAATACTTGTTCAAGATAATAATTAAGAAGATTGTACGCGTATTTTTGTTTGAATTATAATAAAACGTTTCATATATTTAAATTGTAATTTTTTCTTAAATTTTTCGTCCTATTCACGGTACTTAGTCACCCCGTATTGGACGAATTTTGTTGTCAATATATTATTTTCTAATACATCGAAAATTTTGGGATATATCCTTCATATTGAAATTTTATGATGTGTTGAAGACCCATTCAATCTTGATTTCTAACTTGTCCAAAATCAATACCAATCCAAAAACTCTTCAACTGCTGCATTAGTTCCTGGGTACACAACCTAAATTCAAACACAGTCAACTAAATTTTCATATAGAACGTGTCTATCTTGAAAATGGTTAAATATTTCCATCCATCTTTTTATCAATTTAACATGATTTCCACAGTTCTAATTCTCTATCGTCTCTAAATATACATTCAGTGTCTTCTAACTTTTCAAACAGACGCGCGTAACAGTACGGCTCAAATCTCCCAAACAGCAAGAGTTTAGTTTTTTAAAATATTGAAAGGAGGACGAAACTTTTCGTGAAGGACAAACCCAGGAAGAATCCTCCAAAGATAATGATTTTCACACAACTTCATTATACCAAATAACGTCGGAACTACAGCTTTGACAATGAAAATAAGGCTGTCTGATAAAAACCCATTTATCGAAGGTCACATAGGTTACCTTTTTTTGAGTGGGGGGGGGGATATAGATTTACGGTTTTCGCAGGTAATAATTCAGAAGTTGCGTTAATTTTTGGTCATCTGTTGTAAAAAGATGGAACGATGCACTTGTGCATAGATTATATATATATATATATAAAGAAGTTAACAACAAAAACCAGAACCGGTATCCATTTCCTGTTATTGAAAAGATATTACATTAATTAAATAGGTGAGTCTCACGACCTTTGATTAGAAGAATGCTTTTTACTATGTTGATGTTGATGAGGCAAATAGAAAATATACTGTGTTTATAACATAAACAGATCAGAACGAATTTTTAAAAGTGCTATTTGATTTATCCATTAGCAGTAGTTATTTCCAAAGATATATTAAATACCCTCTCAGTCTTATCAAGAAGCAGTACTTTAATTATATTTACTTAGATGACATTATAGTCCCAGCTATTGATGAGAAAAAGCTCATAAATGAATTAACTCGCATTTTAGAGATGGATTCCAAATACGGTCTTGAATTAAATCAGAAGTACTGAACTTCTAATTACTACTTTTCTCTGTAGCATGTAATTCAAAGTGGTACAATTCAACCTTCGTTGGAAGACAGAAGCAGTTCACAATTTATGGAACTTAAAATGTTGGAGGTACAGAGCTTCCTGAGGGTGACTGGATAGTTTAGAAAATTATACCTCATTATGCCATGATAGTTAGGCATTTTAGAGATTCATTGCGCAGATCAAAACCTTTTAAACTTTGATATATATATATGACACTTTTCTCAGATTCATGAACACTTTGTCAAGTGAAATCCATCTTCTCATTGGTGCAAAGCTAAAACTCCATGCAAACCCGGGTCGGGTGTTGATACTATTAAGGTGACCAACCGCCCTCCTTTAGAGGGGGGACAGTCCTCCTTTTATAGGTTCTGTCCTTCTTCCTATTTGTCATCCTTCAAGGCCAAACGGCCCCTGTTAATCTCATTGAGAGAGGAACCAAACAGGTTTCCAATACGTCGAAGAATGGTCTGTTCAAAATACCGCACAGGAAATAACAGTTTTCACGGTGTTTTTGATTTCCACGTAAAGTAAATTGGACAGATATAGAAAATTGTGTTGAGTTCTTATCGAAAGAAATGCCTGATACCAAAATCGATGACAATTGTCTGTTTGAATAAATTAGAAGATTGAATGTACAGTTAAATTCTAATAAATTGGAACAATTGATAAATCAGCATGCTGAAATTGATAAAAGATGGGTAGAAATATTTAACCATTACAAAAATAAACACTTTCCATATGATAATTTAGTTATTCTTGATGAATTTACGTTGTGCTGACCAGGAACTAATGCAGAAATTGAGAGTTTTTCAGAATGATTTTTGAAGTGAAAAATCAAGACTGAATGTTGATATTTTTTTAGCTGTAGTACTTAACTGTAAAGCTCAATATAAAGGATATTTTTTGCTCCGAAATTTCTAATGTATTAGAAAATGATATATTGACAAAACAAAAAAATATTCAATGAGAAAATACTCGTTTAAGTAAATAATTAAAAGGAATGCAGGCGTAATTAGCGTCGTTTTATTTGAATTAAAAAAATGTTTCATATATTTACGTTGTAGAAGATCAGTGAGTGGTTAGTGCATCGCGCTTCCACACCACAGGTTTTGAGGTTCAAGCCCCGGACTGGGCAAGGTTGACTGAGCCTTTCATCCCTTCAATGGGTCGATAAATGAGTACCAAGCTTGCTTGGGAACTGAACACCGGGGGTTTCGCGTCAGACTGACCACCTGACCGGAACATCTGCCTTGACCCTCATGGGCTGTCGCGCCAGTGAGTTAAGTCTATATTTACATTGTAGCTTTTTCTAAAAAATTTTTGTGCGCGTCCTCCTTTCCATTATATACACTATACTACAAGATGATGATAGAAGTTTTAACCGATCCATTACAAAAGTAAGAACGCCTCTGTTCCAAGAAAAAACGTTGAATCACATACGCACTTGAAGTAGAGGCTCTGAAGGAACTTAGAAATGGTCTTTTGAGAAGAAAATTTAAAATTTATACGGATGTAAAAATGCAGCATTAGTAAAAACGAACTAACGCTTAAGGCTGCCAGATGGCCAGTTTTTCTTTTAAGAATTTCAGTATGAAGTAGCACATATCCCTGAGAAACAAATGTAACTCGTAAATGTGTTAAGCCGATATCTCATGCTGGTGAATAGTGATAAAATGACATACAAAATTGTTAACGCTCAAGAAATTGAGGACTATATTAATTAAACCATCAAAAAGTTATTGCATACTGACGAAACTTCTGAATTGATCTAGAAGAATGTATTAAATATAATTCATAAGAATCACAAGAATATTGCTAGTTGTGCTAGAGGATGCCGGTTAATGTTGTGAAGAATGTCCACTCATTTGAACATTTAGCAAATGCGAAGACTTATAAGTTGGTGAAACACGATTATTTTCTAAACGTGGGAAAGTATTGATAACGCGGTAGAAATTTCTTTGAATGCAAATTGTTTAACAAGAGTGGAAAAAGAGTAGGTTTCTTGCATCCCATTCCTTGAGATCTACCGTTGTCAATGTATCGTTTAATTTTTATTGGACCACTGCCAACGACCTCAATAAAAAGTACAATCATATACGTATTATTGTTACATATGCATCAACGAAATTCTCTTAGCTTTATCCGACGAAAAATACTACAGCTCAGAAAGCTACTGGTTGAAAGAAATCATGAGAACGCGGTTTGGAAACAAGTTGAAGCTCTGGACCCTATCGGAGTTCAAGGTTAAGTACAATGACCGCCATAATGCAGCCGTAGTTGGAAAGTGTGATGAGCGAAATATATAACATTGTCATCAGCAGACCTGATGAAGCCTTAGACTAAACATTAATGAAAGGAGCAGAACGAATTAGTGTGAATTCTCAGCGATTAACTGTGAACAAATTCATGTTTCTTTAGTTTTACATATTGTTAGAAATTTATCAGAAGGTGCAAATAATTTATTGTTTTAACTAGTTCAGCTTGATTGCCGAAAACAAAACACAAATTCATCACTAACACTAAAACAGCTATTGAACTTTCTTGCTCTAATACTTAGAATTCTAAAAATAAATCTTAGATAATTATTGAACATATTAACATATTGAACATATTAAGAACAGTATTTCCAGATGCCTCTCTACTTAATTTCATTCGTACTATAACATTTATTCCATTTTCATTTATATAGTTCTATTCGTTTTTTTTTTAAATTCGAAACTTCTTTAGATCTCAACCAGTTTTTAATTATAATTTTAAAAAAAATACACAATTTATTAAAACAAAAAATACAAACTTTGATAATGTGCCGCTTGTGTTATCTCAACCACTTGTTAGAAAATTTCCGGAAGTGCTTTTAATTCGATAATTTCACTTCATTACCAACCACGTATGCAATGAATTTAATTTCGTTTCATAAATATACTTCAATATTTATCGTCAACACTTTTTTTCATTTCTGCTTCTTTCCCCTCCCCACCGTCTTAATTTTTATTCCTAAAAATTAGTTTGAGATCTGCCAACCTAAGAAGAAAAAAATTAGTAATTGCTTCCAGAGTACGATATTCCACTTTCGAAACGCTAAAAATTCATATGCCATGCAAGTTACATTTTGGAAGAACGGCCTGTTGGAAATGCTTGTACTAAGTGTTAAAATCAGCATGTTCTGGAATTAGAAAGGACTGTTTTGAAAATAATCGCCTACTTTTTACTATAGCGGTTATTATGTGCTGCTGGTGTAAAATATCAAATTGAGTTTAATTCTGTTATGAGGACTTGTAAATGTCAAGCACAATAGTATATAATGAATTGGAAGCTTTGAATCTGTTTTTTAATTGAAAAGGCAGAGGGAAAAACACAGTTGATGGAAAAATTTAAATTGAGAAATTGAAGTTTTACGAAAGAAAAAAGAAACTATGCTGCTCTTTCAGTTTATGCAATCCCTATTACTTAGCGGAACACCAAGGGAGGTTAAGAAACTCTTCCAGTACCAGGGGCCAATTTCTTAACACGAAAAGTCACGCGGGACGCACTATGTGTGTGCATTCCTTTTTAATTTCCTCTTATAGCAAGAATGCCATTCCTTGCTATCAGTACGGCAGTGCATATCTGTCTATAGCAGGGGTGGCGAACCTTTATGGATCAACGTGCCATTTTTTCTCAAGAAGTGTTTAATGAGGTATGGACGTGCCGTCAAATAATTTTGACTTGCGGTAAGTGGTCAAAACTCGTTATTTACTACGAAAAATACCTTTTGTACTGTATAGTTGTAAATGTTTTAGTTATACGTGTAATTCAAAATAAAGAGTAACATTAGTGTGACTTCTGTTGTTGCAGATTGGATAGTAAATATCTTATATTAAGATTATAAGATGTTGCTTTTACTAGAATGCATGCTGAATTGGAGTCATCTGCCAAATGGTTTCTAAACAATTCATTATTTTTGCTTTGGTTCACTTTTTTGACAACAGGATTTGCTTCAAAATGCCTTGTTACAGACGATGTTCTGTATACCACTGTTCCAGAACATAAAACACACACCGTTTTGTCGCCATGTTTCTAGATTCACCAAGTTTGAAATTCTTTGTTACACTTAATACCTTGCCCTTTTTGTTCTTTTGTTGAACTCTCCATGTTAAATAACATTTAAAAATCGTAAATATATCACAAATAAACTTTAAACTACAGTAGTTTCAACGAAATTGACTATGTTATGCATAGACAAATTTTACATCATAAGCAAACGTAGTGTAACGTTTGAAATAACGGTAGCGTTATCTTGGTTAATTTAAATATTGAATTTATTTACGTCACAACTATTGAATATTATTTACAGAATTATACATTGAAGTTATTAAACTTATTTAAAGATTGTTAGAGTCCAATATTTTGTGAGAGGAGGAATCCTTTTTGGCCACCGCTTCCGATAAGTTCGAAGCATCTCTCCCTCATTCTCCGGTCAGCGAGGTTCGATTCTCGGGGGTCACAAAAGGGATTGCGATGTCAGCCACTCCTCAACCTTTTATCTGTAGCTGTAAGATGCACGTGTGTATGTTGGTCCGATTCTTCGCGAGTCAAAAGAGGTGGCGAGATCGCCCCCCTTAGCCCTTTCATCGACAGCTGCAAGATGCACGTGTGAAGGTCGTGTCCACAAAAGACGCCGATCTCCGTTGGGAGATACGACGTTACAGTAGCCCATGAAGTAACTAGGGCAGGACAATAATAAACGAGTGTGTTCTCGGCCGCGTTTGTTCGTAATACTTCATAGAGAACCTTGTTATTTTGAAATAAAATGCAAACCATTTTGATTGCAGCCGTGCCCAAAATGTTGTGTCGCGCGCCATTGATAACACGCGTGCCACTAGTTCGTCATCCCTGGTCTATAGCGACGTTTTAAGTAACTTAGGAATACAATTAGTATTATCCCATATTAGGCAACTATTTTACCTTACTATCATCACAAAATACTATAGAGGCCTAAAATAGAAATTAACGAAATCGTTAATAATAAAAAAGTTAATAAAAATAAAAAAATTTTACGACAATCATTTTTCTTTCCTTGAGCATTAATTAACCAAACACGAAATCTTTTCACACAAATTAATGTACGTAACATTAATAAACGTTCTCAGAAAATGGAATACTAACTGCTAAGTATTCCAAACAAGGCAGTAAAAGATTAATGGAATATAGGTATCATTTTACTATCGGTTGATAAAATTTTTAATGTATCCGACTAGGTTCGGAGATAAATTTTTCAAAAATTGATTTTCTGAATAATTTTATAGTATTAAAGAACAAATAGACTTAAAAAGTCATAACTATTAAATGAACAAATAAATTTAAAAAGTCAACTATTAAATGAACAAATAAATTTAAAAAGTCATAACTATTAAATAACTAACATATATCGCCCCTTTTTTTGAAAAAAAAAAATTATTTTTAGGAAAATTTAGCAAAATTTTTTAAGTTAAGAAAAACGAGATAAATAAAAATAAATTTCACATTATGCAATTTTTACGTCTCATTGATAAACTTCTTGATCTCTCTGAAGTGTCACAAACCGCAGCATAAAAGCTATTTTAAGAAATAAATATTTTATTAGCATTTAAATTTGATGGTTATGATTTTTCGTCAAAATTACTGCATGTTCTAAGCTAAAAATGGCTGTAAAATGTATTAAATGTAGTTGTCTTAAAACCTGCGGTTTGTTACACTCTGAAGGGCCCATAGCATATATGTTATAAATTTCATTGCATTTGATTGGATTATTTAGAAGATATTCCGTTTTTCGTGCACAAATGATCATGAAAAATTCATTCTTCAAAAAACGAATTAAAAAAATATTTCTATTAGTTAGATAAAGTAAATGCTATAAAAAGAACTTAAAAAACTGTCTAGTTTTATGTATTAGTCCTTCTTCAAAAATTTAAATTTTATTTTTCCCCAAACCCCAAACAACCCCAAAAACCCTAAAAATTTTTCAACCTATTTGGGATAAATTTTAATGTTTATAATGAAATATTGAATAAAATGTTTAAGTTCTGTAGATCGTTGGTTTCATACATTATACAAAAAAAATTTTTAAATTTCTAAAATGGAAGGGGAAAAAAAAAGGGAAAAATTATTTTCTAAAATTTTTTTTCCCCAAAAAATTAAAATTTTTTTTTTAAAAAAACAAAAATAAAAATTTAAAAATCCCTTTTTAAATTAAATAAAAGAAAACAAAGTGGTTTTGAGGTTTTCCTAAAAAATGTACAATTGCAGCAGATGCTTAAAATTTTTTTAAAGAAATTACAATTTGCAATATATCTTTAAATTATTGATGCTAAATATATAATTTATATAGAATACACATAAAATTGCAACTTTGTTCCTAACAAACATAAATTTACACTTCTTCATTTTAGCAGCACAAACTAATTAAAAATATATTTTAAGAAAACATATGCGTTTTTGAAATAAAATTTACTGAATCAGTGAATTATGTGTTACTATTAAATGCTATTCATATATAATATATATATATATATTATACTTAAATTAAATTAAAATTTTTATTTGTTTTCAAGAACAGAAATGTTAGTAATCACACTGAGAGAAAAGCCATAGTTTTTTAACATTTTTCATGTTCATAAATTTAATTGGTTCAGAGTTATTTCTCAGAATTATTAAAATCTTGCATCAGAGCATAATAGTCTAGTTATATATACTAAACGAAATACTTTTATAAATTAAAATAACGTATTCAACATCCCATTACATCACGAGAATACGAATATGAGTTTCCTTATACTATAATAAAATTAAAGTTAAAAGCATGTTAAAAATCTGCAGGTAATCTAAATTTCATTTTGAAACTATGATTCCAGAGATGTTTATCACAATTATACGTAAAAAGTATAATCAATGCAAAATAAACTTAGAAAAATCACATAATTTTTTTACTAAAATAACTTAAGCAATATGTATACGTACTTTTAAACATATACTATATTCAAAAAATAAACTATGGAATTAACATATACTACATCCAAGAAATATATAAATGCTTAAAATACTTGTAAAATTTTCAGCTACATCAAAGAACCGAGACCATTACTTGACTATAATTAGTGAAATAATAATTTTGTCGTAATTGTTAGTGATTATACATAAAAGAGTATGAAAACGTTTGTATAATCACTGTTTGGGATATACAGAATTTTTTTTTAAAAAAAAAACGGGCGTTTGCCAAAACTTGTGTGATTGATGGTCTCTGCGGAATCCTTAAATTCTAGTGCCGATGATTGTAACACGATTTAACGAAAGAACACGTAAAATGACAAATTTATACCATTTAGTTTAGAACAAGAGTAAATTAAATCCGATTTTTGTAAAAAAACAACCAGGGTTATTAAAATTCATAATGCTTTAATAATATGAACACGAACTATCTGCATGACATTTCATTATGAAGAATTATAAAATTGTAACATACCGCAACACAGGCACGCTCACATACTTCCATTAAACTTCGCTACCAGACACAGTAATAACTGAAATATTATGAATGGAAGGAGAGTTGGCGACTTTCCAACTAACGAAACTGCTGTTTTCGCAATAGAATTCTTCTCTACCGGAAGGGAAAATTCCCTTTTCTTTGGAGCGAAGATTGAGTATTTATAATTATCTGATTTATTTTAACTGGAGTTGTGTTCTCAAACTGAATCACTGCTGAATTATTTTTTATTTAAAAGGAAGAAAAAAGATTTATGTTTCTCTTTTTTATAAGTTTGTTGATTCGCAGAACAGGTTTCGTTATCATTCCTAATAACATTGTACAATTTAAGGTTGCTATTTGAAATACATAAATAACGGAACTGTACTGATATTCAACACAGTTTGTTTTTGAATACGAATTTTTCTTCTTTTGGCTTTTTTTTCATAGAAATACTTAAAAGATTTTTTTCCCCTCTTCCTTTCTCTCTACGGCAAATAAAATTTGATATCCCAACTTCTGCTCTCTCTTCCGTTCTTGTGTCATTTTGTTTCTCAACTTCTGTGGATTTATGGCACATTGTGTGTGTTTCTTTTATATGCAAATTTAATTACTTAGAAAACTATAATTATTTTTCGACTTATTTAATCATCTCAAATGGAAGAAATAATTAATTCTGTTTAGACAAAAAAAAAAAAAATACGTTGAGGGATACTTTTACTGAAACCTATAATCAATGTGATTTATGTCGAAATGACCATTCCTAAAGTGCCACCCCCCAGAAATATTAATTCATTGAAATTTAAAAAAATTAAATTACATATGAGCTAGTATATGAATCCAGTACACAAAAAAGAAACTGAATAACATGTTTTTACACACTGAAATACTATCTTATGACAGTTACAAAAAATTAAATAGTAATGCAATTATTTTCTTATACACTTAAAATTATTTAAACATCATTCTAATTTTATTGTAAACTCGTAATATTGCACAACCATGCTAATATGAAATGTTTTTAAAGGAAAAATTTCTTACCCTTTCATTTCTAAAATGAATAAAGTTGTATTTTATAATTATTGATTTCAGTAAAAATATTTATTGTTACACATTTGACCTCTAAATCTCGGCCTTTATTAAGTTCCCCGATCTTACCAAACATCCACCTCTGACCAGTGGTGTAACGCAGTGCTCCGCAACCCCCGGTCCGCGGATCAAATGGTACCGGGCCATCCATTTCATTCCACAACTGAATTTAAATTCCTAGTTCTATATATACACCAAATTATATAAAAATATGTGTTCCATTAAATTTTTTTTTAAAAAAAGGGGCCCCCGAAGGTAGTGACATTAATCTTTTAATGTTTTAAAAAGCAAAAGAAAAACACAGCAACTATTTTCTCTTTCAGTTAGCAGAGCATCTCTACTTTCTCTCGCTGGCTGCCCCTGGGTCAAAGCATTCCCTTCTCTCCACCCCATTCATGGGGAGGGGCAGCAGCCGCCTTTCTCGGGGATCCGGCCCTCTTGTTTCATCCTCCGGTCGGTGGAATTATATTCCTCAGGAGTCAAAAAGGGGTTGCGGGGCGGCCACGCCTTAACCCTCAAATACACAGCTGCCGAATGCACGTGTGAATGTCGTTTCCACAAAAAAGACCTATCTGTGTGAAACGGGGTTTTCTGCAGTAACAGCAACCAAAACAAAGCAACGGAATAAACTGGACATGAGCAACACACTTCGGGTGTCATTGTCTCCGATTACCTCCAGATGGAACCGTCTCATTGTGATTTAACGTTCTAGTAAGTTAAAATGTGAAATTACTTTATTTTTTGGTGTAACTGTTTTATTTTGAAGGCATAATTAAATAGAATTAAATCCTTTATTAAATTATTTATATTCTTTATGTATTAAATACATTTTGCTATAAATCAAAATAATCTAAAATATAAACAATCAATGTCCCCTCCCAGCGGGCCGCGGTAAAATTATCAAACGTTGACCGGTCCGCAGCGATAAAAAGGTTGCGGAGCACTAGTGTAACGGATATGATTAGCCCTCCCCCTGCAAAGTCATGTTTTGGGCCCCAAGTCGGCTCTTACAAAGGGTATTTACTTGGCGTCAGTTAGGATTTGGAACCCTGGACCCCCCGCAATGCAGGGGTGTACATTATGCCACTGCATCTGACAAAGCTTCATTACCACCTATTAAAAAACTACATTGTTCATATTCTACAAAAACACTCGAAGTTTTTAGCAATTCTTGTCTTTTAAGTGAAGAAAATATTCCGTCTTACCATTGTCAAAAAAATAATATAACAAATTTTTCTGTTACAAATATCTTTTAAAATATTTTTACTAATACAATTTCATGGCTTTTATGACCAAAAAAATGTGACTATATATAATGATGTTAACTTTTACCGAATTAGATATTCTCTGGAGAGGAAATGGATCTATATTTATATACATCAGAACCATGACATTGCAACCATCCCTTATCTCGAGCACCACCCGGAGACAAAATCACGCACTGTTGGTGTTTGAGTGTACATAGTGTCCATACACTGAATATCCACATGTACAGTGGTGGCCAAAATTGTGGACACTTTTTGAAATTGTTGTTTTTTAAGTTTGTATTTATGCTTATAGAACATTTTAAGCTGCACAAAATGCTAAGTATTTTATATCATTTTAAAGAGAATTTAATACTGAATTCAATACAAAAAGAAAATTCAAATACTTGCAACGCAAAAAAAGTTATGTACAGCGATAACTGTCGATATACATTGGATAATGATGGATAGCAGTGAGTTATCAGAACTTAGTGAGGTTGCGTTTATTCTTTATTACAGCTTCAAATCGATGTTTCATTGAGCTGAAAATAGTTTTAAGCTCTTCCTTTGTTATTACATGATTCCAGGAAACAATTATATCCTTAATTAGCTCCTTTTTATTTCATGTGTACCTCATTCAGACAAGAGTTTTCAAACGGTGCCACAAGTTTTCAATAGGATTTAGAACATGACTGTTTCCTGGCCAACACAACAACGCAATGATCTTAGAACGGTACCAGTCTTTCAATTACTTTACTGTGTGCAAGGAGCAGAATCTTGCTGAAAAATAAATGAAGCATTGTTGGTAAATAGATCCCAGTTGGAAGGCAGAAGTTTGGGTTCTAGAATGGTGTGTGACGGGCTCACGCATCTTTTCTGTAACATAACCTCTGGGTTCTTTGACGGCCAAGATTAATGGCAAATCTTTTCCAACCCAAATCCAAGAAGTGAAATGCAATTGTAAATGCAAATAAGATAGCCTTTAAAAGAACAGAAGTTTTAGTAAGCGGTATGGCAATTTAGAGAAAGTTCTGTTTGGAAGAGATAGAAGTGCAATTTGACGGCCTATCGAAGATTACAGATTCCTAGCCATTACTACAAGGTGCATACTATTGCACGCGTGTCTAAAAATCTCTGAAAGTGACTGAACCATTGCGTGATTCAAGGTAGGACTGATTATTTGATATTAGAACTCGTAATATTATCAGAATTGAAAGTAGGCGGATAATATAATTATTTAGATAAGTGATCCAAGTTACGCGATCAGGTTTAGCTACAGCTACGTGTTTGGTTTATTCTCACTTAATATAAGTTTATCCAATTTATTAGAAATTTAAGTTAAACTCTTAATAAAGTCATATTAAGAATTCTAAAATGTCGATTCATTTCGAGAATCCCACACCTCTAATTCACGCTGACAACCAAAGATATGGTCGCCATAGAACGACCATATCACAGGTGTCAATGTGTATTTTGACATTCAGTGTTCCATCGTTGATATGAAGGCGACCAATACCATCTGCTGATATGTATGACTAAATAATAAAACTATGTGGGTTCTGCAGTTTCCTGGATGCAGTCAGGATGTAAAGCGCTTCTGGTTTCTACGCGCGCGTCTTACATATTTTAGGCTATCACTACTGAAAAACGATATTTTATTTTCAAACCTCTATATAACTTGTGAAAAATAATTATTTGTCCAATTAATGTGTTCCATTGCCCACTGTAGTCCCCTTTAGTGCTGCTGTAAATTGCGATAGGGCCTTTTTCGTGGAATTCTTACATTTTAGTCTTACATCTGCTAATCGACTCCTGGTTGTTTTTGAACTGACAGAAACACCAGCATCTCTCAGATCACTTCTGATGGATGTTCATGAAATTCTTTTATCTCTGAAGCATAGTATTTTTATTCTTCTGTCATAAACAGATGTGGTGCACCTCTTTCGGCTTTTTCCTTTTTTATTGAATTTGTCTCTTGACATCAAACAAAACGATCAGTCTGCGAATGTAGTTTCTGAACTACCCACATATGATGTAATTTTAACGAAGGAAATACCACTTTCCCGTCGCACACGTATGCAATCTACTCTTTTATTTGATGTCATTGCTTTTTGATTAAATATCATTGTTATCCCCTGGCCAGGAAACTCTATCCTGACCTCAATCCTATCGAAAACTTGCGGCACCGTTTGAAAACTCTTGTCCGAATGAGGTACCTATGAAATAAAAAGGAACTAATTGAGGATATAATTGTTTCATGGCATCATGTAATAAAGAAGGAAGAGCTTCAAACTATTTTAACCTCAATGA
The DNA here is from genome assembly GCA_019973955.1 of Trichonephila inaurata madagascariensis. Classification (NCBI taxonomy): domain Eukaryota; kingdom Metazoa; phylum Arthropoda; class Arachnida; order Araneae; family Nephilidae; genus Trichonephila; species Trichonephila inaurata. The sequence goes on along the minus strand of BMAV01005701.1, from coordinate 84,378 downwards.
AACATCGATGTGAAGCTGTAATAAAGAATAAACGCAACCTCATTAAGCTCTAACTCACTATCAATGTATATCGACAGTTATCGCTGCATAACTTTTGTTTGCCTTTCAAGTATTTGAATTTTCTTTTTTGTATTTAATTCTCTTTAAAATGATATAAAATACTTAGCATTTTGTGCTACGTAAAATTTTTTATAAGCATACAATTTTAAAAAAACATAACAATTTAAAAAAGTGTCCTCAATTTTGGCCACCACTGTAGTGGAAAGTCAGCGGCATTATGGAAAAGTAGCTGATTTATCAGATTTCGATAAAGTTCAAATTGTTATGGCTCGACGCCAGAGAACATCAATTGCAGAAACAGCGCGTTTGATATGCTGCTCGTGTGCAGCAGTACTTATTGAAATTGATGTATGAATAGTGAAACGACAAGCCAGTGGTTTGTCGGTCACAGCGAACTGATTCCATTAGAGAGCAGAGATTGTAATGCATGCATTAGAATGGCTGAAAAGCCACAATGGGCGATGTCACTAGACAGAGCATCTCAATACACAGTGCAGCGCACACTGCTGCGTACAGGTCTGAGCAGCCCACGCTCAAATCGCATCCCGACAACCGTGATTTGCACTGGAATAATCTCGGGCACGCCAGTCTGCTGCTGCTCTCTTATCGACGATCTACTCATGCATCATATATTTCACCTATATTAACACTCCTTCTGTCATTGAACCAGCAACAGATGTTTTTGATGTGTAACATCTTTCTACTCGGTTGCTGGATATTTGTAGGAGTGATTTCGTGAAAAGGGACGGATGTGTGTAACAGGATGTGACGTAAGCGCGCGCTACTTGATTTGATCCGCTACCCTCGCGTGGGGGGTCCAACTAGTAGCCATCAAGCACTCGAGTGCTTGACTCTAAATCCATTAGTCACGATATTAGGGGACATAAGTGCGGCAGAATGCTTATTTGAAAATGGACAAACAGTGATTTCGGTGGTCGTATACATTTCTTCGAATCAAACGGTTAAAAAAGATTAAAGATTTCGTGCATTTTGTACTTTTACCATATAACGAAGGTGGTTCTACTCTTTTAAAAAAATTATCACTCGCTTCCCCTGATTTTGAGTGGTGATTTCAACTTTTTCAGTTTGCTAAAAGCTGAACCGCTCATAGCTTTTATGAATGATGAACTCAAGCTCGAAATGAACACAAATCGAAATGTTTTGACTGCTAACAGTGGTATTGTTATTGATGCTGTTTTTCAACGGTTTTTAAATACTTTGAAATCACAAATATATGTGTCATATTTTAGTTATCATAAGTCTATTGTCTCCCCTCTTCCCCAAATTGAACAAGAATAATTATTTTTGATAAAATATTGCATTACTCTTTTTGTTAATTAAATACAATTTTCAGTTGAGATATAATTATTCAATAGAAAATTATTTCCAACCATACCCGATTTTCCTATTTTTTTCAGGAAAAAAGTTATTGCGTATTTACCACAATAACATGTCAGACGTTACACATCATATGCGACTACCGTAAGACTAGTTTCTTTTTTTTCTTATGGCATCTCTTTCACCTGGTGTACCATTTTCCTAAAAATAAAAATACAAAACTTACTTCTGGAACGTCTTTTGTAGATTTAGTACATAGCAAGCTGTAATTAGATTCAATGGTTCTTGATAGAATCCAAAACTCTGAAATAACCTACAACTACTAAATCATGCTCATGTCACATCATTTGAATATTACATACCTAGAATTTTTTTTTGTTGATCATAAATATGTTGATTGACCAAAAAATGTTTCCAAAATAGATGACACTTTTCAGCTGGATTTATAAGAAAGAATTTTTCCAAGTGATAACTAAGTAGTGGAGTTTTACTTAAACAAGCACACATGTATCAAGAGCTCAGTGGTAATCTCTAATAATTCCTTACAATTCTCAAAAAGATTTCAAAAGAAGTGCATTTAGAAACGGGGGAGGTAGTGCCACAGCCAGTTATTGCTTTCTTTAACATTTCAGCATTTCTACACATTTAGATTCTTGCCTTTTAGTCCCCTACAAACAAAATTTAATGAAATTCTCTCCAATAGTTCAGAAAATGTTTAAGGTTACAAAATAAGATTAGATATTGTGCTGTAATAAAAAGCCACTCATTAATTCTGAATTACAAATTCTTTAATTGAAGTAATTAAGAACATAAACCACAAACAGTTTTCAAAAATTTCTGAAACTAATGATTGAATTTAAACAGACTTCTTCTCAACTATACAAAAAAAAAGTTAATTAACTATATTAGATTATATAACTTAGTTCTTATAGATCCTTTAATAGTGATACCTGATATGTATAGCAGCAATAAGAGTTTCAAAAATTGAGGGAATAGTATTTTTTTACTTTATAATTAGTTGTAGCATACTATGTACACTTAACATATACTTATAATTAAACTATTTTTAATGCATTTTAAAAAGTATAGTTATTCCTAGAAGAAGTTATGCCTTTCTATGGCAGAAGGACTCTACTTCTAAATTCGATATCCTGGTTTTGGAAAGCATTCTATATAATTTTTACAATAATGATGCATTTACATTATTCGCTTCAACAAAAGCAAACTATGATTAAATATTTAACAGAGAACCAATCAGAAAATATTGAACAATGCAATAACTTTTACCAACAAATAGCAAATAAAAAAGATTTTTTTTAGAAAAATTACTTGTAAAAACATTTTACACTGAAGTTCACATAAAATATTTAAAAATATATTAAATGTTCTGTAGCGAATAAAATAAAAATAAAATAAAATAAATAAATAATAAATAAGGGAAATTTATAAAAATATTTTATTTAACTGAAAATCAACATATCTTAACATAAACATATTTAAATGTAAATAAATACATTATAATAATATAAAATGCATTAAATACATGTTTAAAGAAGTAACAAAAAATTTAAACATTTCACCAGGAAAAGAACAATATCAATAAACTATTTAATGAGCATTTAATCAGTAATTTTTGTGCAATTTATAGCAAGAAACATTTCCAGCATTTTTAACAAGTAAAAAATAAATATATCACATTCAGTTTATGGATTGATACAAATATGCTGAAACTTAAGGAAGAAAAAAAACAACTTTCATTTGATAAAGAGTATTCCTTTTAATTTTTCAACCTCATTTTTTTACAAATTCATTCACTCATGTTATTTATAAATAAATAAATTTATTACCAAAATTGTTTTAAATAATTAAGTAGTTTGCATGAGCATTAAAATATTTATATTATTAAGAACATGCACATCAGTCAATCATACAACTCAGTCACATTTAGTGAAAAAAATGATTTATATTTTACTACTTTAAAAAGATTAAATAAATAAATAAGCCAAGAAAATATGCTTTACGTCACAAAACGTTAAAACTTATCTAGAAATGTACTATTAAAATACAATCATAAAATTCACAAAATTAAAAAAAAAGACTTATTGGTTTTAAACTGGGAAAATTTGGTTTTTTTTGTGCTTTTACTTTTGTATACTTTTAAATTTTTTTTATGTGGGGATAAATAAATATAAAAGCTTTGATTTAAATTACATTAGGCCACCAAAATTTTTGGAAAATGTTAAAATACGAAAAATAAATGTTCATGATCCCAAAAGCTTCAGGGTTTTTTAAATGCCCTTTTAAAATTTATATGCCCCCCCTCCATCCAAAATAAATATACTGAAAAAAAAACATTTTAATTTCGGTTTTAAAAAAGAAATTTTTTAAATTTCCTTTTGAGATTAAAAAATTTTTAAAACCAAAAAACAAAACTTTATATAAAAAAGTGGGGGAAATTCACATTTTTTAATAATGGGGGCTATCTAGCGGCTTTTTATAAAAAAGTCTGAAAATCAATTTTCAAACCAAAAATTAAGGGTAAAAAAATTTTTGGAAATCGGGGTCCCCCTGCCTCAATCAAACCATACAATCTCCCTGCAATTGCAAAATCTTTTTCCCAATTTTTTTAACCCCTGCACATCCACAGAGAGAATTCTGACAAAATTATTATTTTAGCTGTAATCAATTGACTGAGTCAATTAAGCTGCATGTTTCTTTGGATAGGTGCCATCAAATTCATTCCATACAAATTTTGGGAAATAAAAGATAACCCCTAACTCAAAGGTGTTAAACTATTATCGACATTGAAACCCTTTTTCTACGACATTGTTTAAATTTTTTAAAACTAGCACTAATAATATTTTTACTTTGAATATGATTATTTTTAAGAATAATGAATAAATTATTGTAAATAGCAATAAGGAATTCATTTATTAATTCCTAGCCAGAGCATACCTAAGAATGCTTTATGCTTACATAAATTCAAACAGATAATGAATCCTAGTTGTCCTTGTGGTCTCATTGGAGATCCTGAATGTTACACATTTTTGATAGGATATTTACAAAAGATTATCATTACATTTGTTTAAAATGTAAAAATATTCTAAAAACAGAATGTTTCAACAACATATTTAAAAATATGATATAAAATAAATATGGTTACAATGTTTTTATATTTTAAATTTTATAAATTTTTTTATATCAACTTACTTCATGGTGTTTCCATAAAGATTTTCTGTGAGAAACTGTAAACAATGTTATTCCCACCTTTAATAAAAAGTAAATTCAAATTAACAAGCTGCATCATACAATATAAACAAGAATATAATTTAAAATACCTTATACAATATTTTCTAAAAATTTTTTTCAAAAATAATTTTTGACACAGTATTTAATTTCAAAGAGTAAAAAATAAATAATTGCAAAACTTAATTAAAAAACACAAACATTTTCCATCAAAATATCTTTATTAAAACAATAAATGGAATTTTGGAATATATCTTTTCTAATGAGCATGAAACATTCATCTAAGCTCCCTGGCACACATAGATATATCCGGTATAGTGGTTAGTGACGCTGACTGCTGTGCCTTGGGGCCTGGGTTCGAATCCCGGAGAAGGCACGGATGTTTGTAAATGTATAGTGCCTTTGCGGCATGGGGGTACTCTTAAATAGCTGTTGAGCCACAAGTCCTCTAATGAAGTTGGTGGAAGGTCCCTGACCACCCCCAGGGTGTTCACCCTAAAAATTAGGGTGGAACCGAACAAAATCATACTGTCACCTGCATGGTGCTCAGAGCTAAGGCTAACAGGCGTAAATTCTAGCCCTCAGCAGCTATGAATTTCGTGAACCTTGATCTGATGTTACTGTCAATCAGGTGGCCCCATTAAGAACAAAAAATAATATAACACATTTTATTATAACAGGACATCTAATGAGGGCTTATTAGAGTTCATTAGTTTTAAAGAGACACTTTACAGAAATAGTATATTTGGTAGTTTTTGATTGGGGCATTCAAAAATTTTAAAAATGTTTTATTTTTCCAGTTGTGTATTTTCACATTCTTAAATTATAATTTATTTTCTTAAGAATCATTTAAAAAGACTTTTATAGTTTTTTTTTACTTTAGTTATAATAACATTAAGATTTGTATAAAGATGGAAATTAGCCATTTTAAAAAAGAAATTAGATCTCATTACATATCTGACTAGAAATGACTGATTATTTTTTCATTTTAAATATGCAAGATATTCATATTTATGATGCCTACACTAACATCACAGAAAAGAACCAAAACTCAGGACACATCTCCAAATAAGAAAATAAAATCTGAAATGTCCAATTTTAAATCACATGCATTCTACTTATCCTATTTTGTATCCTTTAAAGTTTTGAAAAAAATATTTCATTTTTCACTTTAATAAATAAGGTTGAATATTGTCTGGCATTACAATAAAGGGAACATTTTATGCAAAAAATGGGAGCAAAAAAGAAAAAAATTGAATCAAATAGAAATTAGAGATAAAGTAAAATATGCTTCTTTGTACAGGACAGTGAAGTCAAAATGTTCAAATCAATTTTGGAACATTTTCGATCTGAAAGAATGTTAGAAGCTTTTGAACAAATTTTATGTTTACTTAATGCATGATAAACAAATTCAAATATATAAAAAGGAACAATAATCTTAAATTACTTTTGTTATAAACCATGAATAAAAGGAAAACCAATATGCAACTTTGATGAACAAAAAGACTTACATGTATATCTACAACTAATCAAATATAATATTTATAAAAAAAGGATTTGAATCTGAAACTACAACTTAAAAATGATTCTAAAAAACAAGATTTAAATCATACTTCTCTACAATACTGATACATGGAATCTTCCACATCAACACTGACAGCACTGGTACACTCGTCAAGAATTGCAAATTGAGGACGATGGTAGAAAAGTCTCGCCATCTAAAAAATAAAATTAGACAAGTTTTACAAGGTGTCGAATAAAAGAATATCCAAAATACATGTAGAAATTTTTTAATTACTAAAATTATTGGCATTATGAGATATTAGGATAAGCATATTAGTAATAGGAAGAAAGTATTTAAAACAAATTCATTTTAAAATGCTTATATTTTGCTAAAGAAAAAAACACAAACACAAACACAATGCATATAACAGATTTTGTAATGCATATTAGGAAAAAAAATTGAAAATCAGCAGATCTTTCATAAGAAAACTTACAGCAATTCTTTGTTTTTCACCACCACTAAGTATATCCATCCAGTCCTATTTAGGAAAGAAAAAAATAATAATAATAGTGACATAACAAACAAGTATTGTGAATATCAATTTAAAAACTTAATGTGAATATTGCATCACAAATCTTATTACACAATCTTATTTATAAGAATATTAAGTATGGCATTTCCACAAAAGTACATACTTTTATAGCATTCCAACCTCCTTCTCTTTCTAATAAATAAGTTAACTGGACCTATAAAGAGCAAATGAGAATAAAATGATAAAATAACAATAAAATAAATATTTTTTATGATATAGATAAAAAATTGTACAAAAGAAATTTTTAAAGTTTAGAACTGTACATCAATAACATTCTTGATGCAATAATTACGTCTTTGAAATTGGAAGATATAAAAAATATTTAAACACTTCTTTCACAATGAATAATTCAAAATATAACATTAAATAACTTAAATTCTATTAACATACATTTTAGCTTAATATTAAATCTTATAATTATGTTTAACTCATACAACACATAAACAAGTTAATCTAATAATGAAAAACACACACATATCTTCTAAATATATCCTACCAATTCCAAGAAGTATTCTAAATCAAGATCAGACACTCCTTTACTCCTCATATCATCTTGACTATGTGGATAAATTATTTGATCTCTTAATGTTCCCAGAGTCATGTATGGTCTCTAAGAAATTATAAAAGTTAGTATTTATAAGTTGAATGATATTTTAAAAAATGAAAATATTTTTTTGATTAAAAGAATATAATAGAGACTAAGACAAATACAAAAACTTTAAATTTTCAAAAAGGAGACAACATTAAATATCAATATTTTTATACATAATTATTTACATATTATCAAAAATGTAATATAGAAAAAAACTTTTATTATATTCATTACTTCTTTGATAACATATGTAAGGATATTTCAGAGTTCCTAAAACTTGAATGAATGAAACAGCAAAAGCAGACAAAATAAGACAACTTCATAACTATTAACAGTTACTTTCTGTTCACATACTAACATATAATCACAAACAAATTCAAAAACACCTTATGAGGTAAAGAGGAGAGGAGAATAAATAAAATTTTTGTTACAAATTAAAAATTGCCTTGAAAGTTTAAATGTAATATTACAACACACATTTAAGTTATATTTGCAATTTAGTACCATATTTATTCAAAACTAAGTTGCTATCAATTCTGAGCCGCACCTCAAATTCTTAATATATTTTAGTGAAAAAATAAAAATAGTATAACAATGGTTTATTGATATCCGATATTTATGAATTTAAAAAATAAATAAATATAAGAACTAATATGTGATATTAATTTATTTGATCAATATTAAAATTCTTTAAAAACATTCATGAGCTTATAATTGCTCTATACCATCAGTATCATGTTCAATTTCCCCACCTAACAAATTTTTCTGTCTTTGATTCTAAGCCACACCCAATTTTCAGTAGCATTAACATAGGAAAAAAGTGCAGCCTAGATTCAAATAAATGTGGTATATAGATTAATGAACTTAGTTTTAAATCATCTGATTGTCAATGAACCATATTTGATCTGTTAGATTATGAGCTATACCTGACCTGTTGAATGTGCATTTCCTCTTGTATTAGTAAATAATAATCAATAAATAGACTAATGACAAAGTTCACTAAAAGAAGCAAAAAATACTCAGATTCTATTTTTTTAAATAATTGGATGATAAATTGGAAAAAAAAATTCTTAAATTCCAGGTAAACACAGTATAAGAAACACAACTCAGTACTTATATTATCAGAGTCAATATTCTTAAGGAAACAGCAACATACAAACAATTGAAAAATATTTACCTGAGGGATGTAAAATAGTTTGCTTTTTGCAGGTTTTGTTAAAACCCCACCAAATAATGGCCACAGCTAAAAGATAAATAGTATTCACTTTTCAAAAATTGAATAGCTGTTTACTAATAAAGAAACTAAAATGTAACACTAAATAAGGATGCTATATAAAAATAATACTTCATAATACTAAGAATACAAATATATATAATAAAATAAATTTAATTCAATGAAATTATTCATCAATTATACTATTTTTATATTAAAAATAACTAAAAAAGTATGAACACATAGCATGATTATTTACTACTGAGGGGACTTAGGCACGGAGTAATAAATATCAAGTGTGTAATTATTATCAAGAATAGAAGTTTTCTATAGAAGTCTATATTTTTTTAAAAAACATCTGTTACTCAGAACCATGGTTGTATAACATATGGAGGAACTAAAGGCTTTATTTCAAGCCCAGTGACTGAGTGGTTAGAGCATCGCACTTCGACACCACAGGTTCGAGGCTCAAACCCCGGGTTGGGCAAGGTTGACTCAGCCTTTCATTCCTTCAGTGGGTTGATAAATGAGTACCAAGCTTGGGGGGAACTGGCACTGAGGGTTTCGCGTCCCGACTGACCAACTGACGGAACATCGGGTCCGTTTCCTCAGGGCCCAGGCGGCGTGTACTGAGTTGGGCACAGCAGGCCTTGGCCTTCATGGGCTGTTGCGCCACTAAGTTAAAGGCTTTATTTTCTCTAAATATTTAAAAAATTTATTCATTTTGAAATATAATCCATATTTTATACATATGTTACAGTTAAAGTGTGAAATCAGTTATTTCATAAAATAACTAGTTAGTTAAAGTATATAAAACTATTGATTTCTACGATTTAACTAGGTATTCTATAGAATATTAATTACTTGATCATTAAAGTATGAAATACAGCACTCAAAAGTTCTTTGAACTAGTTCTAGCTGGTTTAGGAAGGATTTTTCCAATTAGGAACTAGAGATGGCCTAATAAAACAATTATACTCTAGATATCAGTTCAGTAATTTCCATTGAAGAAGTTCAAAAAATTGAAACAATCCGATTTGTTGCCGCTCACTAAAAAGGAAACTGAACAAGGATTTAAAAGTGTTTGGAAAAAAAAATGTGTAATGGTAAAAAAATGCGTTTCAAAAAATAATAACTTTCAATCAAAGTGCCACCCAAAAATCATTGTTCTAATAAATAAAAAAAGAAAAAAAAAGGTATCTCATAAAATGTAAATTAATATTCTCTAACATTTTTGTTTTAAAAAATTTAATGTTTTATAAAAAAATTTTTCTTCCCCGCATGTAATTTTTTTTAAAATTTAAAAAATAATCTATTTTTTTCAACATACTTCTTTTTTCCCTTTCTGTTTAACTAATGTTAGCAACATGAGCAATAATAAATTATATCATTTGCTTTTTTCTTATTATTTATCAATTATTCATCCACAAAAGAGAAAATGTATTTTTTGAGAGATTTTAGCTATTTATGATCCATTAATTTATAAAATATCTTTGAAATTGTTTATTTTTCACTTTAATAGTCTATCCTTAGTTATTTCATAGAATAACCAGTTATTTCGTGAAATACCTAGAAATTCTATGAAATAACTGAATTATACACTTTAATGGTAACACATACATTTTAAAAATACTAATAATTTTTTAATGAATAGTTAGTTTTTTGTAACACTTCATACCATTTTTCTTCTAAACATTTTTTTCATATATATTGTATTTCAGTATAAAACAATGCTCTAAAATAAAAAAAAAAAAAGAACACCTTTTCATATTTCATTTTAGAAGAATAGTAATCTTCTATACTTTTTAGTTATTGCTCAATTTTCTTAGCATCAAAATTAATTTAAAATATTATTAAAAAAATTGTAAGAAAATACTAAAAGAAAAAAAAATTCAAGTAATTCATCTAAATAACTTACTTCACCAAGAACAGGAAGAGAACTTTTCCCACATCCATTAGGTCCATGAACTAAAACATTCATACCAGATTTTACCTACAATAAAAAAATTTTTAAAAAATAATTCAACACTATTATAGTGCGCACTTGATAAACAAATAGCATATGACAACCAAGAAAAAATATAGTCTTTCAGAATAAATATTTTAAGTTCCTAAAGAAATAAGTTTAAAATTTATAAAATATTTACAATTTAATAAATGTTTGTATTGTGAGTGACTGTTTATTAATTTTTGTATTTTGAGTGATTGTTTATTATTAATGTTTCATTTGGAAGCTACATGCGAGCCATTGGCAGACTTCTGTGAGTAAGAGTTATATTATCATAAAATAAAGCAACATAAGTGCTATTGGTGATGGACCTTATAATTTTGAGCCTCAGTGTCAAGTGACAAGGAGGACACCTGAGCTGGTATTCCCAATCAACTACCCCACCATGCCAACAGGAGGACTCTGACAGATTTGATGTGCATCAGCCCCCTCTACATGGTGGATCTTCATTGGTACCAGGACTTGAACCCGCAACATGCTGGCCACGAGTTCCTGACCATAGCAACTAAGCAACTGCAGCCACTGAAATAGTCAGATGACGAGGATATATATAACACCTGAACTGGTACACCTTCTCTAAACCGACACACCACAATGATGTGAGGATTTTTAAGTATCAATAGATTTAACATGCATAAGCCTTTCAACACAACAGGTCTGTAGTGGCATGGGGACTTGATCAAAACAATGCTGGCTATGAGCTCTTGGCTACTGCAGACAGAAAACTAATACTTTAGATTTCTTTTTAACAAACATTTAATATGATAAAATTAAGATTTTAACATCTTACTGGTAATTAGTTAAGCAAGTTTTGAAAAAAGAGCTTTTATTATATTAAAGCAAACTCAATATATTTACTTCAAATGATAGTTCTTCAACTAGAATATCTCCATTTGGAGTTGCCAAAGGAACACGATCAAATCTAAAGGTAAACATATTTTATGAATATATTGAATTAACTACTCATTATATAAATAGTTTCAAGAAACATAAGCTTACTTAATAATATTATCTTGATTGATTATAATCCCAGAGCCTGGACGCAAAGTAGGTTTATTTTTAGTAATTGCACCCAGTGATTCTGATAAAGGATAATTAATATATTTTAGAAATTAAAAATCATACTACAAAATAAGAGAGTAAATAAAATTTAATTTTTAATTTCTTTAATCATACTTAATAAATTATTATATTTATAAAAATTTATGAAAAGTAGCTTTTCCACACATCACAGAATTAATCAAAGTCTAAATGGCTATTAAATTTTTAAACTTTAAAAGATCACAAGTAACAAATATAATGAAAAGCAAGAGCTTTAAATAATAAATCATTACAATTATGGAAAAAAACTACTTACGATTTTCTTTTGAATCACTGACCATAGTTCGTACATACGACCCTTCATTTAAGTCTTTGAGGACAGTTATAAGCTGTATGATACGTGCAGTAAATCCAGCAAGTCTGGTTAATTCACGTCCAGCTAACACCAAACGACCAATAGCTTCAGCAAGCTTTACAAACATTCGTCCACTTTTGTAATATGACTATAACAGATAAATCATACATTAATAAACAATTCACATTTATTAGAATACTTTCAATAATTATACTACAAAATTAAAAATGGAATTTATACAACTTAAAAAATAGCATTAAGGAATTTCATTATAAAAATATTGTTGATAGTCTGATAAAACTTGTACATTACAGAAATTTCAAAATATAAATAATCTTTACACATATTAATTTTTCAAATTATTATTTCAAAATGGAAATTAAATTCATTAAAGTCAGCAATATTTTTAAAATACACATATTTACTTCTTTAAATGAAATTTGATTATAAAAAAATTATTCTCATGTTAACAAACTCATAACAAAGCCTGTATGTAATATAATATTTTTTATTACATTATATGTATAATTACTTCAAGTCTTTCACTAGCTGACAGCTGATTCTTTTTGCTTCCAATAAAGGGACGACTTATTAATAAATATCCTACGACTGTTGCCCAATCTAAAAATACATAAAAAATATTTGTAACAAAATCAATAAATACTAACAAAATATCAACACACACACACAAATGTTTTATTTCCCAAAATGCAAATAAAAAATTGATTTTTTAAAAAATAATCTTTTTCACAATTTGGATAATCAAAGTACAGTTTACAAAAACAATGCATAAAAATTAATTTTCAATTTTCTCATATTTTTTTTAATATTTATTATATTTTAATATTTTGTTTTATACAACAATATCATGTTCGTTTGCTAAAGCCATACTTTATTAAACTGTAAAATGAGGTAATGATTAATAATAATTTTAAAAGGTAAACTCTTCATTTTTTTATAATTAGAATATCAATTACTAAACCACATGATAAGGTAAAAACACTTATTAAAGACTCTCTTAACAGTATACATATTCATATATTAAAGATAAAAACTTAAATATTTGATTTTATTATAAGAAAATATTTTACAATAACATACAAGAAATATATTCCAATATGATTGTTTTACTCAAAAATTTTTACTCTTGTACAAATAGGAATTGGAAATTAAATACTATCTAATTTTGTTTAATACAAAAAACATGTCATATATACATTAATAGGTTTATAATTTGAACACTTACACCTGGCTACAATATTATCAATAAAGCCCATTGTAAAGTTGAAATGCAAAGACATTCGAAGATGGCTCACCTACAATAAAGAAATAAAACACAAAATGAAATAAAAAGTACAAAGGAAAAATAAATAAATATAGAAAGATGAAGAATTTACCAGTCTCTGAAAAGCATGTAACATGGTAACTTTTTCTCTCTCATGACCTCGATAAAAAGCAATTTCCTCACTAAAAATATAATTTTAACATAAAAAATTAGCATGATTATAAAAGTTCATGGTAAAAGTGAACCATAAAAAAAAAACAAAAAAAACCCACATTTAAATTATGCATCATTGAATCCTCAATTAAAATAATTAATTAAATATAAATAACAATATTGTGCCTTTAATTTTTTGAAATATATATCAATATATTATACAGTGGCAAAATGTACACCCCCGCAATGTAGGGGGAGGGACCAGGTTTTTAGGAGGCCCAAAACCTGACTTTGCAGGGGTCTCTAATATTCTCCATTACACCATTGTATCAATATATTATATATTCACTGCCAATGAATGGAGTAAGATTGCTCATTACTTTGGAATAAATGTATGTTTGATATCAGATTTGAAAATGCACTCCCCCAAATAAAAATTATAATCTTCTAAAATAAATATAATCCCCCAATTTCAAAGATTATTTAGAATATCTTAAAAGTATTAAGAAATTTTATTTACAATACAAATAATAACAATGAAGAAATGCATGTTTGGTTTTTTGATGATTAATTTTTTTTAATAAAAATAATTGATAACTTTTTTCTCTTCAGAAAATACCACTGCAGTTTTTTCTCCTTCAGAAAGTACTACTGTGACAAGTAGTTAACCGCAATTGTGAGATTATTGTGGTGAAAAACATTGGATTTAACTCACAAGACTAGACACGGTGACTAAGCTGCCTGAAGAGGATTGATGAAAACATATACTCACACGGTACTGTAATGCATTAACAATTACTTTAATCTACTTGTAAATAACTAAATAGCAATGTATATAAATGTTTCAGGAAATCAAGTAATTATACTATCTGTAATTTTAATTCAATACTTTTTTCCCTTTAATGTTTCAAAATTTATACACTGCTACAATTTTGTTTAAAAATACAGTTTATTAACATTGCACTTTGAAGCAACTACTAGTGACAGATATCATAATTTTAAACCAATACGAGGACAATACTCGAGATTAATCCAAATTTACCCACCACACTAAAGTGAGCCTTGATTGATTTAAAATACTTCAGTTCTTTTACACAGGAGGATTTATAGAGCACCAGAACTTTAACCTACCACTCTAACAATGCAGGTAATGCAATTTATGATCACGATCCCAAAGCAATACTGTGGACAATTATGATTTCAATAATACTATTATACTTTATCTGTAGACTTTAATTTTATAAGAATATATGAAATGATAACACAAATGTTTATAATTTATGACAAATGCACACAAATCATAATTTTGAATGTTTTAAATAAATGTACCTATTTGTAATAATCCTCGAGTTAACATATCTTAATTCACCTTCTAATTTTTGTTCCGTCATGGTCATTTTTCCAATTGGTCGTCTCAATCTAAAATAAATAATTTAATACTCAAGTTTTAAAAAATTTACAAAAGGTTCTTAAATGTTAGAAACTAGAAATACAGTTTTACATTTATGCTAACTTAAAATTCTATGTTTATCTCTAGCTTTGACTGAATTGAAATTTAAGTAATTGAACATTGATTGAAAATGATTTTGCATATATTTAAATTTATATATTCTTAATAATCTAAAATATATTACTTATATATTTTATATATATTTTTATAATATACATATTAAAATATATGAACATGGAAAGTAAACAACAATATACAAAAATATCTACTTTTCATAACAATTATAGATTCATTTATTGATCAAAATTAACAGGGATAAAAGTCACAATGATAAGAGCAAGAGAAGAGCTGCAAAAGAACTACAATATGAATGCAAAGACAATAAAAAAATTAATGCTAATGCTATATAACTTACCTAGTAAGAATTAATCCTGCAATTAATAAATAAATCATCATACATGAAGGACCCTGAAATTACATAAGCAACAATTAGGTTGTTTTTTAACCAATATCATGTATACTAATACCTAACAAATACTTCTAAGCATTTTTTAAATACTAATAACTTTTGAATCCCAGATTACAATGTTCGATATTTTTGAAGAAAAAAATTCAAGGAATTAATACTTTCTTTGCTTTTTTATAGCTACAAAAAAGTCAAGGCTATATATAAAAACACATGGCAGAATTATGTAACTGTTTTTACAGATTGACATACAAAAAAAGATAGTCACAATATGTTGGAAATAGTTTTTACTAAGAATTAAAAATAAACACCTAAGAATTTTTAAGAGCTACAGCAATGTAAAAAGCATAGTTTAAGACAATAAGAAACATGACATTTCAGTGGAAAATTTATTGCTATTTAAGAGTTTTAACATTGATATTACTGCACACATATTGAAACTACTATAAAGTACCATAAAATCCGTCCTATAACGTGCACTTTTAACACGAAAAATAAGATTGAAATTTACAGGTGTGCCTTATACAACAGGTGAAAAAAATTGAGAGCTTTAAAAATAAAAATGACGAGCATAGAAAAAAAATTAGAGCTACATGTATATCGAATACTGCTTATTTAAAAGAAACAGTATTCCTTATGAACTTAAAAGGTTGTAGATTTAGAAGTATACTATTTTTTTTTTAAAGCTAGGAATAGTACCTCGAATAAATGACTTCAAAACGTAAGAGCATTGCACATGTACATTTCGGGTTTCTTTGTAAAAAAGGGGGTGCACGTTATACAGCAGTGCATGTTATGTGCCAGAATTTACTGCATCTATAGCATCATTCTTAATAGTAATTCCTTCACATCTACTTTTAAAAACATGCACACCAAACTTTGTTTATAAACTCCTTTTGAAATTTAATATTATTTCATTAAGACAACTTGATCATTAACAAATATCAAACTCTCATCAATAATTGTAACTAATATTCATCCATAATATTATGGTACACTGAATGGTTGGACATAGTTTAATTTATTCACTAAGAATTTTTTTTTTTTTCAAAAATTCCATATTCTTTAAACATAACTAAATTTTAATCAATGCAAGTTATTACATCCCTTTTCCATCCAGATTCTATAGGCCGTATTTTTTAGAATCTCATTTTAATAAGAATGGTCATGAATTCTTCATATGTTTGTGTGTAGAAAAATATATTGTTTGTATGTACTCTTACAAAATGTTGTTGTCTTGCCCAAGTAGTGCAGATAAATCAAATGGCACCGAAAGCTTTATTTTGTAGGATTGTACTCCTACAAAATAAAACCAGCAAAAGAATTCATAATAAATCAATTATATAACAGGTCTTATTTATATACAGTATACTTTCACATGAATAAAGAAAATATTTTAGTAAAAATTTTGAATCACAAATTGTTACACAGAGGTAATTTAAATTTTTATAAAAATAGAAGGTTTGACAATTTTTGCCTTCTTTCCTGATGGATCACAAATTTTGTGTGATGATGGAAATTTTTATCAGTCAGAACATATTTAATAAACTATGCAAATTATTAAAACTCAGGTCAATAAATATGCATGTTAAATTGTTATACAGTGTGTTTAACCATACCCTGCTGATTTGAATAACTGCAAATATTTGACTTGGCTCTAGACAACCAATAAAAAGTGCCATGCTAAATTATAATTAAAAAGCTTTTGACATTAGGTGTTCGATGTAATGTTAAACACGTTTGACAATATAAACTACTGCTTTTATAATATTTTATTGGGAGAATGTGTACATGAAAAAAATGATATAAATAACCTGACACAATTTTGTAGATTTCTTTAAATAAAGCATTGCAAAGAAAAATTTTTAATGATTGTAATTTTGCTGATTTTAAAAATGAATTCTGCAGGATTCTGAATAACTATTTTGCAGGAGATCAGATGATATAAATGATACATATAAATATAATTAGACTTAAAAAAAATTATATTCTGCATTTTCAAAAATTAATTTATTTGGAAATATATAATGTAAAGTTTATTAATATATATATATATATATATACAATTTAATACTCAATATACAAACATTTCACATATATCTTAGTCAGATGACCAGATCTTAGATTTTATTATCTGGTCGAATGTAGGATATATTAATTTTATTTAAGAAATATTTAACATAATAAACTTAAAGTAAAAATTTAAAGCAATATTTTGCTTAATGTGATTAAAACAAATGAATTATTTATTACATTTTTTACACATACAAAATGAGTGTACTTTTTCTCTACAAACACATTTCTTATATTTAATAGTTTTACTGCCTGAATATTATTTTACTTGATGTGTTTCACCTTTTCAAGAAGCTGTAGTAGATTAAGTCAATATTATTTCCATAAAAAAATTAATCCTCCCAAGATTCTCAATAATCAGTGGTAAGGTTTTAACACATGAAGTAGAAAATCTTGCCTCAATATGTTATTCTATTATTTCTTAGAAAAAAAACTCCAGCATTTATGTTAGCTAAATTAAGGAAATAGGCCATCTGCAAAACTAAGATCTTATGCTGATTCTTGGTCCTATAATCAATCAAGTATACACTGAATTTTGTTTGATTGTAATATAAAATGCTCTGAAGTATATATAATTCTTTTTCTTGAATTTTAGGGAGATTTATATTTGAAGCTAAGCAACAGTATTTTTTCTTTCACTTATGGCCGTTTTTGGTTAATGTTGAAGAATAGAACCCAAATTCGGAATATTTCTTCAGATATAAAAGTACTCAAACATTATATTCTGGCTTCACTATCTAGTAGAGAATCACTTATTTTATCATACTACTCAGTTTTTCTTTTATAAAATGTTTTTCGTATTTTTCACCTATACTGTAATGCTAAATGAGCTATCCCTTTTCATGTTAAAAGGAAAAACCAATTATTTATGAAATATTTTGAAATTTTAAGAGCTCTATGTTTATAAACACATGCATGAGTTACAATATCACAAATTTTTATAAAAATTGAGGCATTTTTTTTTTCTGTTTGAAATTGTGCTCTGTGTTAAGTTCATGATCTTGTGCATATGGTGAAAACAACCTTAACTTTTATAAATTGTAAGCTTTATTGAAAAGAATTTCATTCAATAATTCTTTTGCAAAGTTTGACAATTCTCTTTTATTTTATGACAGAGTTCTAATTTTCGTTAACTTTTGGCAAGGATTTATAAATGAAAAATTTATTTTGGTTATGGTTTATTGACAACATGTAAACAATTTCTTTAGATAAGTACAATACATTCATCCAGTGGTATTGATGAAAACACACCTTTCAGTTTTACTCAAATAAGGAGATTTATTTCTGATTGATGAAAGTCTGATACTAATCAGAAACTGATTTGAAATGTACTGGGTTAACTAGACATATATTGCAAGTATTTGAGTTTTAGTTATTCTTCACTGCAGCAACTTTTGCATCCGATTTTTAACAATTTTAGCTATTTTCGATAATTGCATTCCTTATTTTAAATTAAAAAAGAATGAGAATTTCAGTTTTGAAATACTATCCTATCTCGCTTTTAAAAATATTAAAACAATTATATCTGAGAAGCTCTGTAGAACTATTTCTATTTATGGAATTCTGAGACAATTCTAGACTTCCATTTTTTACTTCATGTATAAGAAAATTTCAAATTGTTTGCTTCATAAGCACAATGTAGACAAAATTAGTATTAAATTATAATTATATCCGGTTTTACTTGGCCCAATTAGTTCCTGAAATTTGATGTTACCTCTACCGTGCATATCCTAAAATGTTTCATAATACAGAAGTAATAAATGAATATGCAATCCACACTTTATCCAACATAATAATACAATCTGAATAAGAATATGCTGATTCTTATAAAATGTTAAGTGCTATTCTTCGGTGAACAATCTATTTACATTTCTTCCTTAAAAGTATCTTCAATCAAAATATACAAATTCCTTTGTTCACCTTCCTTATCAGCTTCTGCTATCACACTCAATGTTTAACATAGATACTCACTTTAATCTCCATCAAACTTTTAAAAGTTCTAATCTTGTTATTTATTTTTCAAACCATTTGACATGCCATTATTGTTTTGATATTTTCTGAACAAACAGTTATACTACTGTAATGATAATACAATCATATTATCTTTTCTTGCACTAAAATGATACTTAAAACTTAAATAGAATTCATTAAAATTTTAATTCACAATTATTTTTACTTGAATTGAATAAGCAACAGTATTTGTAGAAATGTGTAGGAAAGTGATGCATTTAATGTAATATATATGTACTTTAAAACATTTTTAAATATAGTAATCTTGTGGGATTTTTTAAAAAATGATGCTTGTATATTAACCTATTGGCATTGGTGAATTTCAACAAATTCTAGCAATAGTCCTTAGGATAGTATTAAATAGGTTGCTGTAACTCATACAACCTTTGGAAGTCTCTGGCATGTGATTAATCTTTGTCAATAGATATAAATTTTCAAAATTTCTTGTTTAGAATTTTAAAAAAAATTAGAATCCTTTTCTTATAAAACTTTTTTAAAAAAGACAGTAGGAAAAATATTCTTACCTCAACACCAACGTCTGATGCCAAACGTTGAACATATATTATGATATCCAATAATGGCTATAAAGAAAAAAAAATTTTAGGATTTATTTTCTGCACTGGCACTTACAACTAAAACAAAGCAATGGATTGTTAAGTTATTTAAAGTCTATTACTTTGAATATCATGTCAATAAGCTATAAATAAATAAAATATGTTACAAATAAAACAGAATTTAATAATTACATATTAACAAAATTTAATTAAAAAACTAGATTAACACTAAATTGATCAACTGAATCAATTAATAATTATCTATACAATGTATGCAAAGTCATGAATACAACCTTATTAATGCAATTTAAGTGCTAAAAATATTGATTTCATTTATAATGTTACATTTCATTCAATGAATATTCAACATATTTAAAATTATATGCACATTTTCTAATGAATAAACAAAAAGGAACTTAAAAAAAATTCTATTAGGTACTTTTGTATGAAATCTATTACATGTACAAGTAAACAATAAAATTGATATTATAAATCATCTTAAATAAATATAACTTAAGAAATTATACTTACTTTGCTGATATTTGAGTAAAGATCTGTTACTGAACCACAAAACTTATCCACATCTTGAGTCAACAGTTGATCTGGATTAGATATTCTATTATCTATGTTACTCATTTTGTAATAAGTGATTTCGCTATAAAAATAAAATTTTTAATATAAGTAGATATTTTACATAATAAGGCCATATTTTTTTAATCACTTGTTTTTAGGAAAAACAATAGTATTATAAAATTTTTGAAAACACAGTTTTAATTGAAATAAACAGAAAATTTTAAAAAGCATTTTACTTCTAATTATAAACTACAAGAGCAGAAAAAAAAATTATAAATTTCAGTGAGAGATGTATTTTAATATAATGATTTCATACCCAAGTTTCTAAATTCTTACTAAATCTTTAATGAAATTATAAGGTAAATAATATAAATCAAACCTGAGGTATTTTGCATAAAGATGCTTTGTCAGGCGGGATCGAAACAAAAGCTTGAGTTCATTAAGAGTATACTGAAATATGAAATAAAACATTTTAATTACATTTAGTTCAATTTAAATTATATGAAAAAAAACATTAAATTACATGGAAATTTAATAAATTTTAAAAAATCTATAACTAAGCATCAGATTTAAAAAAACAACACAATATAACAAATAAGAGTAACTGCTGTAAAAAAAAATATTTCTAAGAAAACAATTTATACAGTGAATCTTTCTGGTAGAATAAGACGTCACATCCTAATTTTGAATATTTTACAAATAAATGTTTGTAAAAGAACCATATTAATGTGAAACATTTAGCTATATTACATATAACATCTACATATTTTGTGGTCACACACAAAATCCTTTTAATGCACAGTATGAAATAGCTTTATTACCTATGTATATTTCACATTTGATACATGCCTAACAAGTAAATTATTTACATAGAAACAAAAACAAAAAAAAAAATTACGGAGATAAAATAATTTTAGCTTTTTTCAATCTTTTAGATACTGAATATTTTAACATGAAACTAAAAGAAATGTGCTGTTTCTTGAGCGGCAATTGTGCCTTTCAACACTTTACAAATTGATAATTGCTAAATTTTGAAACATTTAAGCATTCTTTTATCAATAATTGAAAATGATTTTTTATTTCAAATTCAAAAACCTTGTTCTAACTTTAAATAATGGGGCAAACTTGTAAAAACCTTGTTATCACATACCTAGTGCAAATAAACCTTTATCAAAGTACAATACAAATGCACGGACAAATACAAATAATCTCAGCAACAAACGGATTCCCATTTCCATCAACAATTTCTAAAATTATTTATCAAAACAGATTAAAATCTATACAAAATAAGAAATATTGCAATCTTTGTACTGATTTTAATATTCATCATTACAACAATAAAAATGCTACATATATATTGGTAAGACAAATTTAAGGTCTTGCAAAAACTTTTAACATTCAATTAACAGTAATATTGATATCACTTGAAGTGTTTTCTAGACATGTCACCATCATTACATAGGAACAATGAACACAAATCATTAAAAAAAATAATGAAGTGTCCACATCACAATCCTTTACATAGAGTATTGATTTTCAACATGTTCACTCATGAAGAATGACCAATTTTTATATTAAAACTGGGTTGTATAGTAGTGATAATCAGAACTTTTCAAATCAATTTCACATATAATATTGCATGGAATAGAAGAATCTATTAAACCAGACACAAATTTAGCAGCACTGTCTACTATTTCATTGCTTTGCATTCCTACATCAGAAGGCATCCAACAAAACAAAAAAATTGCACATTTTGAGATTTTAGCGCATGTAGTCTTTATATGGTTTATATAACCAAAGGATAAGAGTGAGAATCTGGGCTACATAATGATTCCAAGATATTCAAAGAATGAGGACACAAAAATTATCATTGCTTTGACTTGAGGCATATTTTAAAGATATACCACAAAGTAAATTAATTTTAAAAGATTACACAGTTATTTTTTTAAAAATATAAATAAAAAAATTGTACTTTTTTAACACTCTTTTTTAGATTTTCTGCTTTTGTGTGTATAAATTAAAATACTTCAATTAAAGCATTAAAAATAAATTTGAACAATTACATTTCAATTTGCTAAAAGCTTTTAAGATAAATTTAATTTCAAAGGTTAGCACACATGGAACAGAAAATTATTATACATTCTATTCCACTGATTTCTTCATATGAAGTTATTCCAAGCTAAAAATAAATATCCTATCTATCAAAAACAATTAATGTGTAATGTTTTTATTTTTCAGTATTTATCATATGCTGGCCTTTAAATTGGTGATTAATTGAGAATATTCAATGACTTTTGTATAACTTTGACTTTAATTTTTTTTATCTCCTCATGGAAATAAAAGTAAGCTGGTATTATAAGAAAATCTGCATACAAAATCGCATGATTAATTATACATATTATAAGTCCCCTTCAGTTCCATGCCTCAATTGTGGAGGTGGAAATCTGTGGTGTGCCATCTATTGTCCCTTCGGGAAATTTCACCAAGCTAATTCGTACTGTCACCTGTATGGTGCTCAAGACCAAGGCCAATGACAGGCGTACTTCTAGCCCCTTGTAAAGGATGAATTTAGTGGGCCTCGATCTGATTACGTCAGACAAGTGGTATTAGAAACAACAACATATTATAAGTAGTTCATAAAATTCTGAATTCAAATTTATGATAAATCCCATTTAGTTGTAAGACTGACTATTAACATAAATGTACATATAAAAAGCAAATTATATTTTTTAATGATTTTTGAAAAAAAAATTAAAAATACAGCTAAAAATATTTAGTTTCTTGAACAAAGTATGAAGAAATGCAAAGAATATATTTTATACTGAGCAAAATCATGATTTTCTTTTTAAAAAAACTTGAAAAAGACATTGCAACATTAATTACAAAAAAAATTCATAAACAAAATAATTATCACAACTAAATTTTACAGTTGTTTTACATAAAGTTAAAAGTAAATGTTTTTTCCCTCTTTTTACACAAATAGCATATCTTAAACAACTATTTTGCTAGTGTGAACAAAGCAAAATGAATTACTAATTAGAACTGCAGAATTAATACAGAACTGACAAGGGTAATAAAGGAAGAATTTTTTTTAAGGGAAGTAGGAAATTGCAACTCGGGCACTTTATGAATACAAGGTCATCTTACAAAAGAAGCCATTGCCATTAGAAAAGTTGCACATCAGAGTGAAACAAGTTAGATCCTGCTTTTGATATAAATGAAACAGGAAAATATTCAAGAGGAAAAACCGTTTTGCATCCCCATTATCAACACAACTATCAATAAGACAGCAGTTTAATGTGAGTAACCCAATCAACTGAAGGAATTCTACAACAGGGGCATCTTAAATTAAGTGTTGTGATGGGACAAGTGTCTGGTGTTGGGACTGTGAGAAAAAAGAGGGGTAAAGACTTCCTGATTTGCCCTTATATTGTAATTTTTTCCTTATTTTAAGCAAATTATTAGTATGTTTCTTTTAATAAAATTGTATGAAATCATCTATAAATACTAGTCAATTCAACATACAACAATCTAAAATATTAAATATAAAAAGCACAGTTCAACTTTTAAAAAAAATAAAGAACTCTTAGAATTTACAATCCTTTTAATTTTCCCTTTTATCAAGTAATAATTTGCATTTAGTAAAATAGGAAAGTAATTCTCAAATTAAGTAAATTCTGAAAAATTGTACAAGCTTTGTTTACAGTAAAATATAGGGAAAAAAACATAAAAGAAATTTACTTACTTTCATTGCATTATTTACAAGCGAGAGCTGTAAAAAAATATCAAATCAATTAATTTTTCCAGAGAATTGAAACAAATTATTTATAAAATAATAAATGAAAGACATAAGATTTAGATAAATGTTTCCTGAATATCAATATATATGAATTAAACTAACACCACCACTTTAAACAAATTTACTCTTAAACATATATTTATTTAATTACAATAATACAGTAATAGATATTTTGCAAAGTATATGATACACATGATTAATTAATAATAAGGAATTTTTTAAATGATTTTTTCATTTACTCAGTAAATTTTGAATATCATACTTTTTACATGCAAAAAAATTAATAAATAAGATAATGTAATATTAGAAAAAATGCAATATTATTTTTTTAAATTCAATTAACAAATTTCTCTGGGGGAAAAAGAGAATTATGAAAATATGAATCTCTATCCATTGAAATGACTTAGTTATTACTAAAGTAAATAAATATTTGTGCATTTAAATATAAGAACATATAGTTTAAAAGAAAAAATAAAACTTGTAATAAATAAATATTAAATTTAAAATGAAATGAACAGCTTTATTAGTAGCTTATTAATATTGCATCTCTTTACATTGCCAATAAGAAATTCATTTACTTACCAATGGCATAGCCATTATAAATGCTTCAAGAGATTTTCGGAACAGGGGAACATTTTGTGTAATTATTGCTCTAAAAAAATAAATACAGTAAATTATGAATAAAGTAAAACAGAAATTGCATAACTTTTATTTAATATATAAAAATATATAGATAGAAAAAAAAAACAATATTATGCCTCTAAATATTAATCAGCAATCTGAACATTATTGAACAATAAAATCTACCTCTGTGTAATTTGTATTTAATTTATACAAATTTAAAAGATTTTGTTTTTAATACACACACATATATACAAAAATACATGTTATTATGAGGGAAGTGTGACACTGACTTTTCCATTATGGGAATGATTACAAATGTCCATAATGTTTTCATTCTTTTCCCACTAATGATTCAATCAATAAAAATTTCGATAGACCCCCTTCTCCCCTCCCCCAAAAAAACATATCACAAAGGCACATACATAAATACAAAAATACTCAGTTTCTCTGTATTTTGATATAATACAGTTTTTTTAATCTACTTTTTACTGATTATTTTTAAAAATTTATAATTTCTATATAACTTTAAATACAGCACAGAACAGTTTTTATTAAAACATTAAATTTTAACAGTTTTATGTAAATTTGTCCACACATTTTCACTTAGTATACTGTTATCCTATTATTGTATCCTGAAATAATAATTCAATTTCAAAATAAATAACAATTTTAAAAGGTACAAATTAAAATTCTACAAAAGAAAACAAGAAACACATAAAAAAAAGTACAATTTTATTAAAAGAAACATACTAATAATTTGCTTAAAATAAGGAAAAAATTACAATATAAGGGCAAATCAGGAAGTCTTTACTCCTCTTTTTTCTCACAGTCCCAACAATTAATTTAAGATGCCCCTGTGGTAGAATTCCTTCAGTTGATTGGGTAACTCACGTCAAACTGCTGTCTTTCTTTCATTATTACATGTGTATTGCTGCCCAGCCAGGAACATCAATGAACCAAAAACATGGAAAATATTAGGGACAAGGTTTAGATTCTCCTAGTGAAAT
Source organism: Trichonephila inaurata madagascariensis (assembly GCA_019973955.1). Taxonomy (NCBI): domain Eukaryota; kingdom Metazoa; phylum Arthropoda; class Arachnida; order Araneae; family Nephilidae; genus Trichonephila; species Trichonephila inaurata. The sequence continues at coordinate 58,435 of BMAV01005701.1, read as the reverse complement.
GACTGGAGCTTGTCAGTGGTTCCGATTGCCCTAAGTGGCCTTGCACTGTTGTGGAAGATAACCGTGTTTCAACATCAAGAATCCCACAGCACTTTTGACTGATGTCAGTCAAAATTATGGTAGCATTAATAGTTGCACCTTGTGGTGTGGAAATCCAGTAAAAGCAGTCCATGATGATTCCAGAAGACCGTTAACGTAACATTCCCAATAGATGACACTCAATGGAATTTTTTTCACAGGCAAACCTGAATGTTTCCCCATCATGCTCTGCTGCTTTAATCCAGTGTGAAATACAACATACATATTTTATAGGCACTAACACTGTTGTCCATTCTCCTTGGAATATTGTTGCTGATGTTTCAGGGAAGCAATTATTCGCCTGCTTTTTATCATGTCATTCAACATCTATCAACATGGAACATTCTGGTACTAAGCTCCTGGGAAATGTTGTCATCGGTCAGCAACAAATGTGACATCCTTGAACACTTATTGTCATGCAAGTCTCCACTGCCTTTTATGAGCTTACATCACCTCACATTTCTCAAAGTGAGGCACTTTTCTCGATATGTGGGCTTCATTTCAATGTAGATTTTGATGGGCTTTTGTCTCTTACTTCATTGAAAACGAACCACACTTTATTTTCGTACACTATGAACATGTGAAGCAAAGCTGCCATCTTCAAAAAATAACAGTAACACTATGCCACAGATAAGGCATGGCTAGTCCAAGAAAAGTCAACTGCTGAGAATGCATATGTTGATTTAGCATTTACAGCCATAATTTAGTTGAAAAAGTAAGGGCAAAGAATTTTTGTTTTTCTTTTGTAATTTTCAGTACAAACCATAAAGTTTCTTTAAATATAATACTCAAAAAATTCTTTTGAATCTTTTGATAAGATCTTTTTACTATTTAAGTAAAATTTTTATCATAACATTCTGCATATCTTTAAAATTATTATATAATTTCATTATAGTATAAACTTCTATTATAATTTCATAAAAAGACCATATTTAAAGAATATTTCAATTGCCTCTCCCTACTTATGAGTAAAACAGACCCAAATACAAAAATTTTGTTTTAATATTATCACAATTCTCTTAAATTGTATCAATAACCAGAAACAAATTTCAACACAGACGAGACTAAAATCTAAGGGTGTGGAAGGTGCATATATTTTATAATCCTATTATTTAACAAAATCAGGAGATTATGTTTATGTTTGAAAGATTAGACCTTCTTACAAAGAATTAATAAAATCTAGTTTATAACTAAGCTGAAATTACTATAAAATAAATAATAACAAGAAAGCATGAAACAAATTTCAAAAACAAACAGAATACCTTTCAATAACTGTTCCATTATGAATCATCCAAATATCACATAAAGTTCTTCCTATCAAAGTTCCAGCTATTAAAGTAATATAAGCAACCTATGAAAAGATACATGCATTTCAGGATTAAAAATAGACGATTTCATTTATAATTTTTAATAGTTATTGATAAATAAATTGATAATTTCATGTAGAGTACTCATAAAAAGTATTTTAATTCTTTAACATACCTCTAAACTGAAGAACCCTGGTATAAGTATTTTTAAAATTGCCCGCAACTGTCTGAAATTAAAATTTTTATTTTTTACTTTATGTAATGAAATGTGTATTAATATACATTTTAACACATAGATTGCTAATTCACGAATACATAAATTACAGAAGATGGGGAAGAATTAAAAAAATTAAATTAGAATATTTTATAGTACTATTTTATAATTTTTCTTCAAATATAACTCATCTAGACCTAAAATAAAATTAAAATTATTCTGAATAAACTAGAACTATCAAACCTGCAAATGTAAAATATAAATATTACATGAAATTTGAATGTTTTTAAAACTTATTTCAAACATTCTCTAATTGTTTATATTTTTTTTTGTAATAAGACATATTTTTGTTAATAAGTTTACTGATTTAAAAGTAACAAAAATGAATCATAGTTCTTTTTACAATTTCATTTTATCAATTTATTTAATATACATACAATATAGAAATCTTCTAGGTGAACTAATAAATTTGGTCAAACTGCAAAAATTAGCATTGTATCTTACAGTATTATCAATATTTAGTCACATTTTCATTGGATGTTTTTATTCCTATAATTTATCTTTAAAATAGCATTTATATAAAAACTACCTGAAAAATTTTCCATCAATTTGGACCCTTTCTTTTTTTCCTTCTTTCTATAATAAAATTAACTCCTATTAGTATTCATATATTGAATGTGATAAAAAAAATATTGAATCACTTATATTAACATTTATACATAAAATGAAGATTTTCCTAAATGAAGCAAATTCACAATAATACCAATTTACTACACATGAGTAATATGGCCACAGTTTCAATACTATTTATTTTTTCCTTTTTATTTATATTTAGGTACTTTGTATTCCTATAAAGTTTCATGAATTTTTTCAACAAATAAAATTCTATTTACTTTTGTAATACAAACTTATATTTTTTTTACATTGAATTTACAAGTTCATTATAAAAAGTATAATACAGATAGGTTTAAAAAATAAATGTAAGCAAAAAAACTAGATTTAAAGTAAAGCAAATGCACTTGACAGTTATATAAAGAAAAATAATAAATATATTTTTTCAGAGAAAAAAAAAACATACTTGAGCATAAGCACATGCAACTTCATCAATTTCAGCCCTAAAAATCAATTTAATGAACCATTAATATACAGTTTTGAAATTAAATATATACACATACATACACACAATAGTACCTCATTAATTCACACTAATTAGGACTTGATTAAGATGAAGTAAAATGCCGTATTCATTTGAATCTAAGCCCCCTTAATTTTTAACAAATTTTTGTAGAAAATGAAAAATAGTGAAAAATGGTTTATAGATATTCAATTTTGGAAAATTAAAATAAATTTAAAATGAGAACTAAATGAATAATTAGATATTTTACCAGCATTATAAACATTTAAATACATACACATTAACCTGTAATTGCTCTAATTGTCCAATCCAACGATTCCCCTCGATTCTAAGCCGCACTCGATCTTCAGTAGTATTAACAATGGAAAAAAGTGTGGCTTATACTCTGTTTCACCTCAAGTTGGCAGCGTTGGGAAAGGTAGGGAATGTAACAATTCGCTTGAAAAAGTAGTTCCAACATGTTCTAGAATTTAAATCAATGCAAATGCACAGAAAATTATTAAAAAGTATCATGTATTATATAAATTGTAGGTTTAAAGATATATTTTAAGTTAATCACATCTAAAAGCATTTATTCTTTAATCCCTGTGAACGAATACAGTAGAAATCAACCACATGACTTTTGGCTGACAACAATATTTGGCTGAAAAAACCGGTTTTCAAGATTACATTCTTCCGAAATATTCTCGCCAAATCAACGCCATTAGGTTTGCGATTTAGCTCTGCTTTAGATAATATTTTTACATCCTGTGGCGCTATCTTAATTCTTGTTGTTTTTGAAATTTTAAACATTTTTTTTTACAACAAAAACAGTTCTAAATATCAAAATATATAATTTTTGTATTAAATTATTAAAATAAATCTTTTTTTTTCTTTAAAAGTTATACTTATTGAGCTGAATATATTAACTTTGCATATAATGTTAGTAACATAATTTTTGAAGTATGCATAGAGATATTTTTTTCCAGATAAACTATACATTTTATAAAAGATTATAAGTTTTAATATTGATAAATTTTTGAAATTAATCCCCAAATTCTATTATGTACTTCTGTATATCTTAAGCTAATGTACATAAATGGCATTTACATGTAATATGAATAATAATTACAAACTGATTTAAAACAGTAATAATGGAAAACAGATGATTAATTATTTATAAACAAGATAGAAATTTTTATTTTATAAACAGATGTAATAAATGAAATTATGAAACTAAAGATATATGAGCCATTTATTTTGAAAATAGCATAAGTCACTTAAAAAAATCAATGTAATGATAGCATGTGAATTACAATTTAACCGTATTTTTTCATTTAAAAAAATGCAATCAACGTGTTGGGAACTATTGAGATTTTATTCGAGAAAAGTTTTGCTAGTTAATTAATCAATATTTTTAAACATATTGAAACATAAACTCTTAAATATTTCGATTAAAGAAGGGGCTTATACTATTATATATAAAAAAAATGCTCATACAATTTTAATGAACAAATTTTTCAAGATTAATTTTTTTGCTCGCCAAATATGGAGCATTTTTTTTGTTATAGTCACACTCTTCTCCTAGAGTAACCCTGTAGTGGCTGTGATTTGGTCCACGTACCCTTCCCAACGCTGCCAACTTAAGGTGAAACGGAGTATAGATTCAAGTAAATACGGTAGTAAATAATTGCACAAAAGAGTTCAAATCAATACATTACATTCGTTTATGAAGAAAAGAACATGTATAAGAAAATGATAGTTTTGCTCATTTATTGCTAATTTTTTAAAAAATAGCTGTCTGGATTAAGAAATGCCCAGTTACATGGGATTCTGATCAATGAGGGTATACTGCATATAAAACAGCGACTCCAAAGTGGTCTATATCCACACCCAAGGGTCTATGATGACCTGCACAGGGTCTATGCCAATGAAAACATAATTTCGTGGTCCACATCAGTGGAAAAAATTTGGGGGTCCACGATGGAACAATTTTCTTCCCTGAGTAGAGAAATTTCCCTGTCAATATTCCATGGGATAGTTAAATTTTTGATAAAAAATTTGCTGCAGATTTATAATTACTCAACTCGTTTTTTTGGTCCCACTTATTAAACAACTTTGGGACATCACTAAAAATGTATTGTTTTGCAAAAGGATATAGATTTCAAATTATAAAACTATATTAAAATGTAAATGTGAATCATAAGGCTGAATATTTAGAAAAGTCTAACGTTGCTTAAATTGACAAATTCTTTTATCACTAAAAGGATAAAAAAAATTTTTTTATATTTTATATCAGTATAGTGTGTGACATATGTAAAATAAATATATTTTATATCAGGATCTTTATTTTTGGAGCATTTACACTCTGATGCAATAAGGGCATAAAATAAGTCTTAAGAATATAGCATTAAGGATTTAATATGGAGTATGATATATTGCCCCTGATATCAATGAAGCTCTTTCAACAAACTCTCATGATGTTTACAAGGTCTTGAGACAACACAAAACCCCACTTTACTATTAAGGTATTCCTTAGCTGAGTTCTCCGAATAGGGACTCGAGAGCTGTAAGTGCTATTTTCCAAGATGATCTCTGACATGCCCTAAGGCAGCGGTTTTTAAACTTTTAATCCCCTTGCCTACCCCCAAGATTCTGAACATCCTTCTTTGAGTTCTAACACCATTGCTGAGAGATTTAATTGTTCCTTGATAATCCTATTACTACTTATGCAGACTTTTTTTTAATACTTCTATGTGTTTCTACAATACTTTTTGTAATTGCAAATAATAATAAAAAACTGCATTAACATTCCTGATCAAAATATATGTACTGGTAGTTTTTTCATTAATGGTAATTTAGTGATCTGATCTAGGATGACACATCTTTCAATTTTTCCATGAGGCCTTTCAGAGTCTGTAAAAGAGGGAAATCTTAATATCCCATGAGAGATCTTCGTAAAATCCCTAGATAGGCGCTGGGGACCTCCAGGGGGTCTGCAGATCACTGTTTAAGAACTGCTGTTCTAAGGGATTCAGATCTAAATATCATGCTAGCCACTCCATTCCCTGTCTTGAAGAATTTATTGACATGCCGAACTTGTATGAATGAGAGTTTTTGTCCACAAAAAAAAGTTAACAACTGCTCTTTTAGAAAGCTTTATACAAGTCCTTATGATCTTATCTGTATAGCTCACAGCAATCAAGGTGTCTCCTTGAAAGATTGCAGCTCTGTGCCCCAGCTACAGTGGTCTGCTTCAATAATGTTAGAAGGATAGAACCAGATCACTGTTTCTCTTCAAATGAGAATATGTTGAGAATCAGTGTTCAGAATGAATCTCGACTCATCAGTAAAGAAAATACAGATGCATTGCTCTTATGTCTTTAAGTGAGAGAGATACAGATCATAGATCTTTGAAAAAAAGGCTGGCCTTATAAGACTTCAGTAAACAGATTACCTTCACCTTAAGGTGCCAAAGAGCAGAGCTCCTTTGCGAATTGAGTGGCTGTTATTCCTCGACTGTGTCTTGCAATTAATCCATGTGTATGAAGATCATACAATTCTGCCATTACAGGTAATGGTACCAGGCATGTTATGAGCCTTCCAGTACTTGTGAAGAAGCATCACTACAGCAAAATTGGCACAATGATATCAAAACAACAAAAAGATTCTAATGTGTTTTACATGAGGACAATCAATCAGATCTGGTGGGAAATTGGGTGAACTCCATGGCATGAATTTGGCTGCAGTTATGCTAATACATAAGTACCAGCCTTTCTGAGTCTTGAGATCACATAAGTATGATTTCAAATTAGAAAATATTTCAATTTTTAAAATATATCAAATGGCTGTTGAAGTCCTTCAAATTCAAATGTATATATTTAAAAAAATGCTCTCCAGAGCATTGACCTTTAAAATCCACTTCTGGTTCCAAATTTTTTTTATTGGATCAGGGGAATTTGAAGATAAATGTGCAAGTTCAATTTTTTCAAAAGGATCAGGCATTTAAAGGTCTGCTTTGTGTCTAGCTGGATTTTTGTTCAAATTTAAGAACTGGAAAAATATATATAAGAGGGTATAAAAAACCCACATTGTGTAACAATAAACACAAGAGAGGAGCTGATATGGGAGACATTATCATGTATCGGTACCTTGCTCTTCGTAAAACTGCAAAGTGGTACAAAAAATTCATTTTTGGATCTTTGGAACTGGCAGTATTAAATTTAAACATACTAATAAAATATAGGTAAAAAATTTCCATCTTTGGTGTTTGAACAAATGTTCAACAAATAATTTAAAGATAGAAAGAAAAGCCCACAAAAGTACAAATTGCAATATAAGTCAACAATTCTTTATAATTACCTAGATATTATTGTGTAAAAAATCAGACAATGTGCAAAAAAAGCTCCTTAAAAAGGGAAGAGGGGAACAATGAGTTCACTTAAAATGCAGGGCTTTGCTCCAAACGATGTTTTGAAATGTAATTTAAGTTTCAAAATTTTTGAATATTATGATCTTACATTTATCTGCTCTCCATTTATAATCCATCCTCCAGACACTGGGTTTATGCCAATGTTTGCATAAAGTTTCTAAAATAATCCTAAGCCTTCAGAAATACAAGCAAAACTAAAACTGCACAGAGAATGTTTAATGTACCTGTCTTATCAGCTTTCTTTATTGGCATAAAGTAAAAGAGAGATCTAATGTGACTGTAATTAAGAAAATGAGTTTACTTTTATTATGTTTACCGATTTTCCTTTAAAACTATTTAGTTTTGAAATCTGAAAAATGTACCTGTCCTTTAATTTCTACAAATCATTGTATTTTTATTGTGTGCTAATGATACCACCTGAAGGCCATTAGCTTTACAGAAAAATAATCAGTTCAAAATGAAAACAATGACAAAGCTACTTAGCAATATAGTATAAAATGACTAAATGTAACGCCAGATCATTCAAAAGTATATTTTTCATAAATCTTTATAAATAATACATTTAATTAGGTAAATATTCGTCAATATTTTACAAAAAGGAACAGGAAAAATTATTCATAAATAAAATAAATGTATATAAGGAAATAACTATTGTTTAAAATTTCTGTGATGGAAACTAAAATAAAATAAGAGAAAAGTCAAAGAAAAATTGTTTTAATGAGCTCACTTTTTCCTTCTGTTCCGCAGTCTTACAATAGATATCCAATATACAATTCCTACAGAAGCCGCAATTAAACCAGAATTCCTAGCAGCAACTTTACTAAATACAGGAGCCATTACGATATTTTTGAAGAAAATTATCAACAGCACGATAAGTTAAAAAATAAAATACATTGCTTAATATTTCAATGAATATTATTCAAACACTCTGAGACATCGAGTATAACATATCACATTTAAGTTTCCTCCAAAATAGAATGGCAATATCGGCTTTACGTATCGGACGATGTTATTTCTTAATATTTACTTTCACGCCGAATGATCGTGATCTAGTAATTAAAAAAGAAACAAGAAGTCATAGCAATGTGTTCACAGTTAAGCATTAATTCATTTCCAAATTTTAACAGGTTAACATTTCAGGAGTTCAATAGATACAATAACAGATAAAAACTCCATTTTTAGCTGTATGAACTATCTTTGCTTAACAGATAATTAAATATTACGATTTTTTTTTAAGATATAAAACTTCTCCGCAACATTTTGCATTAAAATTCCATTAAGTTTCATTTTAAAGCATGCTCACATAATAAAAATGATAGTTATATAACTTTATACACCAATCTCCAAATTTTCATTCTATATCATGTGCAAACATAATGACCTTCTAAAAATCCACTGTGAAATCAATGATATTTCACTCCATGTCTTCAATAAAACAAAATCTACTCATTCTATGGCTATCCGGGTTGAAAGTGGGAATTAGTCTATTTAACTGTACCCGTATTGGTATTGTTGATAAACACAATTTATGAATTTCACGCTTTTCAATTTTATTATGTAGAGAATATTTTTCAAGAGATTTCTGCTTTTGTTTCTCTATATCCCATACAATCTTTTCAATAAATCAATTTATCATTATTTCAAATATTTTAATTTGATACTTTGTAAATAATATTTAATATAATTTAGTCAAAAAGCTTCGATGTTTTTTTTATCAAGAATTAAAGGAAATATCATGAAAGTCAGGTGTTTAACTGGAAAATGGAAAGGTATTTTTGCTTGTTTTATTACTTTGATTGTAGTTTTTGTGTACGAAGAACTTCGGTTCTTGTGCAGTGCTAATGTAATCTAAATATAGGATTGCTTATTTAAAATATAGGCTCTATCCCAGTGAACGGTACGCTATTTTGGCGATTTTTTTGGTGCCATTTCTCGGGCGATACTTATTTTCTCCTTGTCAACTTAACCCTTTCTCTCCCGTTAAAAGATGGTAACCTGTGCGTTATCGGATCCACTTTTTGTCGTTAATTTAACGGTTTTGCAGCTTGCTACATTTCAATCTGTTTTTCACCAGTGGAGTGGTTAAGTTCTGCATTCTCTTCAATCGTATTTATTTCAAAAATTTTAATTGTTCTAATTTTATAGTATTTAAATTTCTTAATTAGTATTTGTTTTTAATTTTATAGTATTTAAATTTTTGTAATTTCTATTTGGTTTTAATTTCTGGTTTTTAAAATTTTAAGTATAATGGCTTTTTCGTCTTTGTCTGGATCGGAACAAGACCGAGTGAATTTGAGATTTTTTTTTGAATTGGAAAAGAAAGGTAAGTTGGATGTTGTTAAATATTGTATGAGTGTAGGATTGATTGCTAGTAATTATACTTGTCCTAATTGTAATGAAAATATGAAATTGGTTGAAAGGAAAGATTTGGATGACGGATATACTTGGGTTTGTCGTGTGTATGGAAATAATAAGCATTATGTGAAACGATCGATAAGGTGTGGTTCATGGTTTGAGGAAAGCAGACTTAGTTTAATACATATTTTAGAACTTACCTACTTATGGGTTAAGAAAACGCGATTTGAGTGGATTACAGATGAATTGGGAATTTCTAAAAATACTGTAACTGATTGGATGAATTTTTGTCGCGATGTTTGCGTTGAAGCGGTAGTGCGCGAAAGTGTTATGCTTGGGGGCCCAGGAAAAATTGTTGAAATTAATGAAAGTAAATTTAGCAAACGGAAATACAATCGTGGAAAAAGAGTAAAAGGCGAATGGGTTTTTGGAGGTGTAGAGCGTGAGTCGAATGTTTGTTTTGTAGAAGTTGTTGAAAACAGAAGTGCACCTGTTCTATTAGATGTATTAACTAAGTATGTTTTACCTGGAAGCACTGTAATATTTGATTGCTGGAAGGCGTATGACTGTTTGGAGGATGAGGGTTTTGTTCACTTAAAGGTGAATCATAGTATCACTTTTAAGGATCCAGACACAGGCAATATGGTTGAGGGGATGTGGAACTGCATCAAAAGAAACCTCAAACAAGTGAGGAAAATTGATGAGGGTTTCGACTCCTATCTATCAGAATTTATGTGGCGGAGGATACATCAAGAAAATTATCCCAAATTATTTACGTCATTCCTTGATGCAATCCGCGATGTTTATCCGCCGGCCACACACGATGCACCTAAAATTAAGGCAGCAAAGATGAATAATTAAAAAGTAAGTGTTTATGCCTTTGTTGATTTTATGAAAGTGTTTTTGTCTTTCTAAAATTTTTGAAATTTATTGTTGTTTTGTTATTTTCTTGTTTTTGGTGACTAATTTCAGAGCACGACTCCATAGAGTTCACGCTGAGTTTCTAGATCTAGCACGAAGATACATCGACCTACATACTTGGCGTGTGCTTCGCGGAGTCGCGTTTCGCCAATAGTCGCCAAAAACAAGATGGCGGACAAGGAGCGTACCGTTCACTGGGAATTAATTCAAATATTTTAATTTGATACTTTGTAAATAATATTTAAAATATAATTTAGTCAAAAAGCTTCGATTTTTTTTTTATCAAGAATTAAAGGAAATATCATGAAAGTCAGGTGTTTAACTGGAAAATGGAAAGGTATTTTTGCTTGTTTTATTACTTTGATTGTAGTTTTTGTGTACGAAGAACTTCGGTTCTTGTGCAGTGCTAATGTAATCTAAATATACGATTGCTTATTTAAAATATATAGATGGTGCTCTTTACTTCATACTTTTAAAATATATTCTTGAGAAAACAAGTTGAAGGCATTTTAGAATAATTTATTACTTATTTAAGTAACAATACATCTGATTTTATTTTGAATTTTAGTTCATTTCAGCAGTTCTCCAAAAGAAAATAAATTACTGGACTATATCAGAGCCAAGATTGAAGCAACTGGACCTATTACTGTTTCAGATTATATGAAAGAAGTTTTGACTCTACCCCATTCAGTATGTTAATTATTTTTTCTCATGTATATATATATATATACGACATGATTTTAGAGTCAGAAACAGACTTAGTTTTAAACAAGGTCTTTATTTGATCAAAGTTAGACATCATATGACACAAAATGTAGAGAGAGAAAAGAATGCCACTGAATAATCTTAAGTGGGTTAAACACTTAAAACACGGATCACAGCATCCATGAGTGCTCTTGAAAGTTAATGCTGACATATAGGGCTATTAAATATAACGATCTGGAATTAGACATGTTTATTGGCTAGGCTATATGTTCGAAGAAATAAATGGGTCATTAGTTTGATTCTTGAAGAGGTGAGGAGGTAATATAAAAGTGAATTACTAGATAGAGAATTTAATTTTTAATCTAATTTAATCATCCTTACATATATATGGGTGTGAGTGAATTTCTTAGTTCCTAATAGTATTGGTGATATGATTTAAAAAATGTTTCAAAACTGCATTGCAGTTTATGATTGCATTTCTAAAGCATTAAGTCTTAACGTAACAAACTAAACTTTTTTGGTGGTTGTCTAGGAGAAATTATTTACCATTGGGGAAATAAACCCTGAAGTTATGAAACTTTTTGAGAACTATTCAAAGCCATACTTGTAAAATTAATTAAAATATTATACAAGAAGCTTCTTATAATAAAATATAAATATCATATTAACTTTTGTAATTTTTAAAGATAATAAAAAAGTACTGGTACTTATATATTATCGCAACCTATTACCAACATTATATGAAACAAAGCATGATTGCCAATTCAGCACATATGACACATTTGAAATTGGGGTTGCCAATTTGGCAGGTTATCTTGAACATTGGCAATTGTTGCGATAATACTTAAGTAACAAAGTACCTTAGAAAAGCTTTTTGTCTTCTAAACTGTTGTCAAACTATTCAGAATACAAGTACTTATTTGTTATTCTTGTCTTGATGAACATGTCTTTTACATACTAATCTGGTAACATGGAATACAAATTACGAGGAAATCATAATGGGTTGTGTTTTTAAGTAGAAGTCAGGAAAAGAACATGTTTGATTAATTAAATAAATTCATACATTCTTCATTTAATATTCTATTTAATCTTTAAATTAAATAGTTATGTTTAAATGAATTTTTAAGCCATTTTCTCCCAATTTTTCCAATAATTTTATTGAATTATAATGTGTTCTTTCCCTTCCAAGCTTTTTAATTTCTTTCACATTACAATTTTAATCTTTGTTAAATTGAAATTAATCCAAATTTCATTAATCTTTTTATCTGTTCATTGCCAACACTTGAAATCATGGAATACAATTTTCTTTAACAATTTAATGTATCAATTCTACACTATCAACAGATTTAAAGAAGAGGAATAAATTTCTGTTATGTAATACAGTTTTATGTTATACTGTTAATTTTCCCCTAAATTTTATTTCAATATAATAAATTGTTTTTAATTTCCAAACTAGTTTGGGAAATTTTGAATTATAATTTTATTAAATTTTCAACTGTGCTAAATATATATTTGTATTGAACATTTATGGTCATATCTAAAGTGTATAAGTTACTTTGATTAATATGCCTTACATTTTAGGAAATAAATGAAATTTTTTATTTCTTGTAGTTCTAATAAATGGGTATGTAATATACAAAGCATGCACATCAAGTATTTCAAAGAGGTGTATGCAAAACATTTTTGTTAAAGTTGTTTCAGTTATTACTGTTTTAATTTTCATAAAAGTCAATTGTAACATACAAGTATGTGAAAGTTCTCTTCTTCCCCCCACATAAATCAACAGATTAAAATTTTTTTTTTAAATTTTTAACTGGAAGATTATGTTTCGGCATTTTCATCTATGTTTTTTATAAGTACGAACTCCTCCTTCCGTAAAGGAAATATGTGTATGCCATTTAGTATAAGTGTGAAAGATGTACTGTCATATTAGATTTTGTGAAAAGGATGAAATGAAGTGCACAAACATTCTGTTTGAAATTTTAAAAGCTTATATTAAACAATTTGAGGTACTTTTGTATTAATGTCACCACAGCCAAATTTGTGGCACCCAAATTGCACCATTTTTTTGCCAAAATCTGACTGTGTTTTTTCTTTTTTTTACATAAAACTTGCAAGGAACTTTTTGTTGTTTTTGTATCATAGCACAATTCACATGGCACAAATTTTGGTGCAGTGACACTAATATGTAAGTATCCAGTTTGAATTGAATTTATTATCAACTCACCTAAATACTTAATCAGAAAGGTCAAATTGTCGCTTTCTGATCCTTCACACTCCCATTGAAATTTGGCAGCTGTAGAAATTGGCAAAGAACATTTGTTTGATTTATGGCTCATAATATTTTTTATATATATGTGCATACATATCAAAGAGCACTTTGTAAAAAAGAATGAATTTATTTTAAAAAAAATGTATATGACTATTTTTTTGGAAGTGTATCTTCTTGAAAAGTGACTTTTCCTTTTATGAGTTGTCAAGTAGGATATATTTCTGAAGGGATACAACACTCTCTAAGCAACTAATAAATTCCACATGACCATTATAGTTCATCACAAAATGCATCTTCATAGATACTTGGGGAATGAATGAAGTCAGCTACACGAGAGCTTTGGGCGACATACCTTGTAATTTTGAACTATTGTCAAATAACAAAGATAACACCTGAACTGGCACCCTCCTCTCCTAACTAGCACACCAAAGGGAGGATGTTTGAGCTCTCAACAGATTTAACATGCATCACTCTCTTACACAGGGGTGTTGGGCTTGAACTCATGACAACCAGCCACGAGTCTGTTACCTTGACCACTAGGCTACTGTGGTCACAGATGCTTGGGGAAAGCACTGATCAGTGAAATTAGGGTTAAATATAAAACATATAAAAATGCTACACTAAAATTGCTCTTCGACAGTATATTTATAGTACTAAAAAATAAATAGTAAGCTCCATAGTTGGGTTTATTTGATTATTATTATCTGCCTTTAAATTCACTTATGGCTTGAGCAGTGGCATGATTTTAGCGAAACTAAGTTTGAATTTTAAAAAAAAATCATTGTTTTTTTTATATATAATTCTGTACAAATCACATGAAATTCTTATAATCGCTCTGACAATCAGTTATTTATTTATTTTTTTAATTTTTAAAAAATCAGTAGTGTTATTTTTGAATAATGTTTTTATAAACTGTTTGTTTTGAATAAAATTGATTTTCCTTTTGCTCAAAATTTATTATTTAAGCAAAATCTTTAATTATGTAAAGTTTAAATATAAAACATTTATATTGCAAACTGGCTGGGTGGCATGGTTGGTTTGTCGCTGGCCTTCTGCACCTAAGGCTGTGGGTTCGACCCAGACCCAGTGGCCGCAGTAGCCTAATGTTCAAGGTAACGGATTTGTGGCTGTTGTGTCATAAGTTCGCGACACCCATTGTGTAGGGGAGCGATTCACGTTAAATCTGTCAAGAGCTCAAATGTTTTCCCATTAGTAGTGGTGTGGTAGTAAGGAGAGGGGGTGCCAGCTCAGGTGTCGTCCTTGTCACTTGACCAGGGTTCAAAATTACGAGGTCCATTGCCAAAAGCCCTCATGTAACCGAACAGTGCAGCGTTAATATTCATTCACTCACTCGACCCCAGCTTTAGTCGTTGGATTTTCATGATGCAGAAAATTGACAACAGCCATGTTGTATGATTATAATGGCATGTATATAAAAGATCGCTAGAGTGTCTGCTTGGCTCTCTCGGCAAAATTAAATTCTAGTACAGGTTTGCATCATCAGAGCTCAGGTGCCTCCCTCTGGGAAGGAAAGTGGGCATCAAAATTTCCTGTGGCAATTAGTATCCGCCTGTATGGTGCCGCACTAAAAAGAGATACCAGCTTTTGGGGAATGTACTAGGTCTGCAATGGTAAAACACCAATTTGTAGCTCATTAGAAATTAAAAAAAATATTGTAAAAATAGTAAGGAAAAACATAATAGAAGTTTAAGCATTTTATTGATGTTAATAACATGTTTTTATTTTATAGGGTTATTATATGTCTCGAGATGTTTTTGGAAGTAGTGGTGACTTTATTACATCTCCTGAAATTTCGCAAGTATTTGGTGAGGTTTGTATAGTTTAAATCTATGTAATTAATTACATGCATTGCATTAAATATTTTCTTTTATTCAAATTTTTATTTGATATGCATATGTTATCTGACAAGAAAAAAATTAAAATTGTTTTCAATGTCTTTTTAAAAATTGAATTTGAAGTAAAATTAGTATTAGTAACAGAATAATCAAGAATTTAAGAAGAAAGTAATCAATCTAATGAAAGTTTTAAATTTAACTCATATATAGTTCATTCAATTAAATATATATATTTACATGTAATGGTATATGTCTCGTGTATGTATCAGTATATACTGTGTTTACTCGATTCTAAGCCGCACCCCAAATTGTCTACACATTTTTGAGAAAAATAAAAGGTTGTGTAAAAGACTCCTCAACATCTGATATTCAAAGAAAAGAAAAGAAAAATAATGAGAAATAGCAAGAAGTTAATAATTTGTTTATTTTACCAGTATTAAAAACTTTCAAATACATACATGAACCCATAATTACTCTAACCGTCAATCGCATGTTTCGAAAACCATTTGTCACTGCTAACTGTGGAATTTTTGATGGTGTCATCTTCTGTGCTATCCAATGCATTTTTTATGTAACATTTTTTTTAAAGAATGTATTATAGAAGATTTTAAAACAATCCTTAAAAACTGTTGAACATTTACATGGAAAATTTATATCATTATCATCGACGTATATTTGTTTCATTTCTGTCAAATTATCAGGGCCTGGCTCTGTTCTGTTTCTGTTTTTTTTCTGCATGTAAAATTTCCTCCATTTTCATACTTGCATCATAGGGAACTCATCTTGATGCTATTACCGATATCTTTGAAGTTTAGGTGATTAAAAAAAAGCGGATTCAAAAAAATTTCCTAAATACGAGCTGACAATGATGTTTAGAACAGACTGAATACTGGAGATAAACTGTGGAATGGAATAAGTCATCAGTTCAAGTTGCCAGAATGGGGGGTTACTTTTTTCCTTTTGAAAGAAGTGGAAACTCAATTTCCTATATCGAACAAAAGTTTTGCCACACCCGATTTTCAATTGCATTAAAACTAGAAAAATAGTAAATACAGTATTTTTATTTTTTCTAATTCAAATGTGAAAGGACCAAATAAGAAACTATTGAACAATTATGTATGTATGTTATAATTGTCTGGAAAATGTCTAGTGTCATTGCAAAAAAAAAATCATTAGATTAAATTTTGAAGAGAATTGTGATTATACAGAATGCATGATTATTTTTAGAAATATAAGTGACTAATTAATAAAAGAAACAAATGGTTAAATTAAAACCATTTTCATTTATAGAATAATTTAATTGTAAAATGATATTTATTTTTACTTTATTTATAGTACATTGCATAGTAGTCCCAAAAACTCAGCACTCAGTAACCAGGCAGTTTGAATAATTCGGCCGCATCCTTGCAGGTCGAAAAAACCACAATTGCAGATCAGGACATTACGCGTTTCTTTAAAAAAGTAGCCAGCTTTTTCAGAGTTAGTTACTTAATTTTCATTATAGACAGTTTTATGCCACCATAAAGTATTTTTCTGAGGTGCTTCTGATCAGTGTGTAAATTTCTTTATACCATACATTCATTAATTTTCATTTTCGTGTAGTAAATGTTGTATACTTTCATAAAGTACATACTTTTCCTTTGTTTGAAGGTATTTGGACAGTTTATTTTCTGTTATATTCTAAAGCAAACAATACATACAAGTGCAGTACAATATTTTCTGAGGAAACACTTGTACTTCTTTTAAATCCCATTCTTGATAACCCAGCATTTTCACAAACTCGGCCATCCTTCAGTCCATTTGAGTTTTCAGAACTCTACCGTATTCTATAAATTACTAATTCTGATAATTTTAAATTTTTGAATAGCTACTGATCTTTTATAAAATTAATTTATCAACACTTGAATTCATTATTTTACTAGAATATCAATCAGAAATTTAAATCAATATTCAGAATACATTTATAGCTGTTAGCAAATCAAATTTAATTAAAAAGTTTCTTACCTGTAAATTCTGTTTTAGTGATGCATATGGCTACCCTGTAATCAAGAAGTGATATTAATAATGACATTGTTTTCTTTTAGTTTGTTTCTAAATTGAATCTAGATCTATCAGTTCATTTTGTTCATGTCAAAATTCATACACATTTTTATATGGTACTAAATAGAATCTTATATATATATATTCTGTATTACTTCTCATATCTCACTTTAATTCTATTCAAAATATACCGTTATATTTACTCAAATCTAAGCCACACTATTTTTCCAGTGTGGATGCTACTAAAAGAATCGAAGGCAAATCGTCTGTTGGATGGGAGAAATTGAGTTTTCACCCTTTTCAAAAGGAGAAATGTAACCTTTCTTTCTGGCAACATGTATCAATGACTTACCCCATTCCACAGAAAATCTCCAGAATTCAGTCTATCCTGAACATAATTGTCTGCTTGTAATTAGGTTTTTTTTTTTTTTTGTATACACTTTCTTTTAATCACCTAAACATCAAAGGTATCAGTAAAAGTAACAAGATGAATTCACTATGATGCAAATATGAAAAGAGAGGCAATTTTATATGCAGAAAAAAAAAGGAAAAACAGACCCAGTTGCTACTAAAAAATTTGACAAAAGATAGAAAAATAAAATTGGTCAGTGTCGAACAAAAATGATAAAATTTTTTTTGCTTGTAAATGTTCAATAGTTTTTAATAATTTTTATATTTTTTTCTAAAATAATCTCCTTTTAAAAAAGATGTTCATAACAAATCATTTGGAAATCTAAAGACTACACTGTGCGGGGAAAAACAACCCCCAAAACCAAATTTTAAAAAGTCAACTGGAAAAAAAGGGATGAATCTTTTTTCGAAAACATGCTACTGACAGTTAAAGTAGTTATTGGTTCATATATGTATTTGAAAACTTTTAATGCTGGTAAAATAAGTTAATTATTAATTTGGTATTATTTCTCAGTAATTTTTTTAATTTCTAATATCGATATTGATGAACCTTTTAAAGAATTTTTTTATTTTTTTTCAAAAATGTGTTGAGAATTGGGGGTGCAGCTTTTTAAACCCCCGGGGGGGTTAGATTTGAGGAATATGGTACTTTTTGGGCTTATTTTTTTTTCAAAATTCCATTATCGTTTAAAAATGCATTTTGGGAATTTTGGTATGAAGTTGTTTTTTAACATCAGTATTTTCTCAATTCATAAATAAATAATCTAAATTTCAAATGTTTCTTTTTCAGTTGGTTGGTGTTTGGTTTTTCAAAATAATGGTAAGGGGGAAAAGGATCTCCCCCGGGCCTTTTTTCCCAACCCTTTTAAAATTTGGGGCCTGGGCGGGTAATTTTGGGCTGATGAATACTTAGAGTAAATAGATTTATAAGAACATTGAATTTATACATATTTTATGTACACATGGGGGACAAAAAAAATACCAACACCTATGAAAAAAGGAGAAAGGGGTTTTTTAAAGGGGTTGGACCCCCTTTGACCAATTACAGACTGTTGGGGAAGGGATGGACGCATAAAGGTCATGAAAAAAACTTTTAATGGAATAAAGCCATTCTTCGTGGGGAGCGGGCTCTAATGCCGAAAACGTAGATGGTGGGGGGGAAACGAGCACGGGGTTTTGACTCCAAATATCCCCACAAAATATTCAATAATATTTTTAAAACAGGTGACTGAGGGGGCCAAGAAAAAATGACCCACGCCCCCCCTATGCTCTGCAAAAACCCTTTTTTGCAACATTTTAGCTCTGTGGATAGGAGCGTTGTCGTTTTTGATAAAATGGGCATTCTCCGGAAATAATTCGGGACAAATGGATGCACCTGATCTCCCAGGATATCGACATAGTGGGCATCTTGAACCTTGCAGAGAGTAACAAGTGGCCCAAGACCACGCCAAGATATGCCCCCCATACCATAAGGGACCCACCTCCATGCTTCACAGTCGGGCATGATGCATTCAGAGCAAATGCTTCTTTGGGTGTTCTCCACACAAAAACTCGCCGGTGGTCTGGAATAGGGAAAACGTTGATTCATCCGACCAGATGACTTGTTGCCACTGTTGTGGGGTCCACTGTCTGTGTGTTCTACCACTGCGTCACTGTAAAGCAGGGCGTGCTGTTACCAAAGGTTTCAATTGCAACTCTTCCATACAAGTTCAACATGCAGTTCCCTTTGGCCCGGTTCTTGCTGAAATAGGGTTACGAAGATGACTATTCACCTCAGACGTTATTTGGGATAGCATTGTTTGGCGCTTCGGGCCACTATGCGGTTAAGACTCTTTTATCCCTCTCGTAAGCTTTTTTCCGTCCACTGTTGTTTGCCAGGCGCACATTCCCGCACTTCTTGTATGCTGTCATAACGGCAGATACAGTACTTTTTGCCGCACCAAATAATTAGCTGTTTCCCCCACCGACAACCGCACCTCATTCCAACAATCATACCCTTTTTCAACTCTGACAGGACCGTATTATTGCGCTTTCAGAAATTACAATAGGCGGCGTGCAACACCTATTGCAGCTGTTGGGATTGATACATTACCTTTCGAACCGCTAGGGGGGGCGGACTGCAACGCAAAATGACATGCGCCGCTGTTGCTTTGGAAATCGCCATTTTGGTGTTGATTTTTTTTCACCCATCTGTATGTATATTTCAGTCAATTTCGATAATTTGGGAAATTGGAGGGACCAATGAAAAACTTTGAATTATTAAGAGTTCAAATTAAAAAAAAAATTACTCCAAAAATACATGAAGAGTAATTTTTTTCTAATACATTTAAATTTGAAACTATGCAAAAAACAACAATTGTACTTTTGTATAAAATTATTTTAAAGTATTTTTAAAAAGTACAGATTATACAGTATAAATAATACTATACAGAAGTTAAAAGTCGTGTATTAAAAGAATACATTTATGTATTAATAACAATTATTATATATATATATATAAAAGAATACATACTGTACATAATTAATCTTTTTTTGACAAAAATCTTATCTTTAAAAATCTGTTTAATCTGTTCCCTTAGACACTGTCCCCAAACACTGTTGGTTCTTCAAGTCAGGGTCTAGTCTGTCCCATACCCTATTTGGTGCCACATGCCATAAGTCACACAAATGAGTCATAAATGATCATTTCATTCAGACGCAAAATACACAATCCTACGCATCTTTTCACACTAGCGGACCATCCTTTCTGAACAAATGTGTAGGAAGGCCATGTTTTATGAAAGATATGGACGGCTGACAACAAGTGCAGCCAGTCTACTTGAAGAAGGAAAGCAATAAAAGTGTCTTTTTGATTGAGGAACCGGGAAACACAAAGAAATGATGACAGACAGATGGTCATCAAAGGAGCTACATTACAGGGGACACATGCAGAGACAATACAACACAAAACATGTAAGCTTCAACCTGTTTGCTACAGGGCTCTACATAATAGTAAGTGTTCGAATTGTTGAGAGCTATGTAAGATAACTTTGAATTATCGCGTGATGTAGCCTGGCCAGCTGCAGATTTTACTTTGAAGTGTTGAGTGTATCAAGACGTATTGTTTTAGTTCGAAATATTAAGAGTTTTTCTAGGAACTGAGCATATACTTTGAATTAGTGAGAGGTTCATATTATCGTAGGTTGAATTAGCGAGAGTCGACTGTATGTATAAATATGTATGCAAATTTTATTTAATGTGATTTTTAAGCTATTTTTTTTAATCAATATCATTTTCAAAATAACATTTTTTCCATTGTTTAAAATTAAATTATGTGTTAAAATGGGAAGCTGTTTTATGTAAAAATTTTACATTATATCATTTAACTTTTTTATAAAAATTTTGCATTTTCTGTTAGTTGGGCACCAGACAAAAATTTCCCAATCTTAAGTGTTTATTAAGTGTAATAAATTATTTTACTTGAATAATTTTTAATATAACACTTTTATTAATTTGAAAAATTAACAAAATACTTTATTTATGATAAAAATAGAAGTCAATGGGGGTCAAATATTCTGGTTCTCGGCCAACCAAAAATTACCAAATGTTCTATGTAAATGAGGTACATCCAAATTAAATAAATTTTATCTCATGATCTGAGAAAACTTATTAAAGTTATTATTTGAAAACCTGCATTCATAATTGATTTTCTTTTCGTTAAAAAATATTTTCATAAGATACATGATTTTAAAAGTTGAAATAATATTTATTAAAAAGTAATGTGATTTTAAATATTGAAATGATATTTTAGTGATACTTATTGGTTATATGAAATATAGTTTGATAACTGCTTTTCTTAGTTGTCACCAATAGGAGCATTGTCGATATTATCAATCCACAATGGCTTCTATGATAAACTCCTGTCATTATCACCATGATACAAAAATTCTTATCATAAAAAACTGTAAGGCCTCTATAAATAGAATTCTAGATCCTAAGAACTAATTCATCACATGAAGACCAATATTACACTAATAACATTACACTTCCAGTGGGTGCTTATTTACTACTTCTCCAGGGTATGATTCTTTGATTAAAAAGGTTGTTGAGGTAAAATTTCCTTCTGTTGGACAAAATCTTAATGTGTCTTATTTGTTCATTGATAAATTCTAGATTTTTATTAATGTTGTAAAATGGGAAAAGGAAAATATCTCACTGTACAACAGGAAGAAAATTTGCAGTAAAATTGATGATATCTGAAAACACATTGATCCCATTTATAATTTCAGCAATCATATAAACCAGAGTTTGACATATTTTCTGTGTGTTGTTGTGTCTGGCTTCAGGATCCCTATAACCAATTAATACTGTTTTAATTATAAAAAATTCTAATTCCCAAATCCATTAATGATCACTTAATTCATGTAAGATTTCTTTTTTCCATTTTTTGTCATTAAATTTATTATTAAAGGAAATGTAGTTTTAGATTTTTTCTTAAAAGTGAAGTGTATGCTTTTAAGGTGAAAAAAATCTGAAGATCATTTTAATGCAATATTTTTTAGTAGTTATTATTAAACATATTATAAGCCAATGAAAAATAATATTAACTATGCCTTTCTATTTTTTTCTTCTTCTATAGGTGTTTTCAAAACTCAAACCTAAAGATTTGAGGCTTTCAATTCATTTTATTGAAATAAGTCCTCACCTTTGTCATTTGCAGAAATCCAAACTTTGTTCTGATAACACAAAAGAAGACTTGTATGGAAAAACATTACACACTAAATATGGGTATCCTATAACATGGCATCCGCATTTAACGAATGTGCCTGAAGAAACCTTTTCATTATTTCTAGCACATGAATTTTTTGATGCCATGCCCATTCACAAGTTTCAGGTATCATCAATATTATTAATATTTTAAAATTATAGATCAAAATATTAATTAGTTTACATTTGTTAAATTGTTTTTAATATTTTTATGTCAATCTTAATGAGTGTTAACGGAATCTCTAAATAATATTTTTTTTAGTACTTATTAAAGCAATTTTTGTTGAAAATATCTAAATTATAAAGCAAGAATACTTACTTGTTTAAAAAACAAAATTTCTTGTATAATCTGTGAGTAGAATAAATAAATAAATAGGTGCTTTTTGCATTAAAATTAATTTCTATATCATTAAATTTTGATCAACTCTCTTAGGCTGAAATGCTTACCTATTTTTTTTTTAATAGAATATCTGCCTTTCAAAAACATGAATAGTGATTTTGTTTAACCTGAAGCTTCAAAAATGAAACAGATATTATTTGAAGTGTTACTGTGGTATAAAATCTTTTATTTAATCCTCTAAGCGGTCTGCACTTAATGTTTTGCCATTCTGGAGATGCTTCAAAAATGCACAGCACATATTTTTTTGCTTTCAGGTGGGGTTCTCAAAAGCGGTTGAGCCGTATTTTTAAGAATGCGGCTCGGCCGCTTCTGGGAATCTTGCTTGAAGGCAGAAAAAGCATCTCTGGAATGGCGGAATTTTACGTGTAGACCACTTGGAGGGTTAATACATTTAAGAGTGTAATGAAAATATTCAATTTATTTTATTAATTGTTAATGTGATAATTTACATTGCATTTCTTGCATCAAGTTTTTAAAATATGTATATATTATATATATATATATATAATTTGTTACTTTCTAATTTTTAACATAGTTAAATAATTTGATACTCTCTGTTTATAATAATGTCTAAAACCTTAAACTAATTATAGAATGTATTTTCAGACAGAAAAAAATTGTTAATCTTCATTAAAATTTGTAATGCTGTAATTCATGCTTTATATATATATATATAAAACATTTTTAAAATTTCAAAATATTTCATAAATAAGTACTTTTTTTTAACTTTTAAAGTGCAAGCTCATTTTGGCATTATGATATAGGAAATGAATTATGAAATACATTTTAGACCAGAAAAAATGGTTAAATTTGGATAGTAAAATATGCTGCTCTGTATATATAGTGAATATAATATTAATTTTAGAGCCCTTTTCTAGCTGAAGAAATGTTCCGATTATGGTTCTATTATTTAATATTATAAGAAGACAGCTTTTAAATACTGAGGAATTCCAGTTGTGATTCGTCTACAGAATCATTTTATTATATATACATACATAGGATCTAACATATATTTGTTCTTAAGAGCTTTAAATATGCATATGTTTTTATTTAATATCTTCAGGGTTCTACATTTGTTAATTTGCATTTATATTATGCATTCATTCAATGCAAGAGGATCATCTAGTTATCTAAAGTTATAAATGGGTATCAGAAAAACTAAAGTTTTAATGTGAATTATTTCTAAAGAAATTAAGTACACCCAACTCTTTTTTTACACAGTTTTGAAACAACACGGTACGTGAATGCTACAAAATTTTTCTTTACATAAATTTTTTGTTCTAGCACAAATCCCGAAAAAATTTCGGGATTTGTGCCCTTTGGATGAGGACAATTTGATCAAATTTATGACAATTCATTATAATAAAGGAGGTGATAAGGATGAAGTCGAAGGTGAAGTTCAACTATTAACAACTGATTTATTTCACGAGGGCTTGGAATGTGCTACAAATATGGAACAACATTTCTTACTCATGTGGTCCATTAGTAATGGACAAAATTCTTCATTTGAATTATAGCTGACTGTTGTGCTAGACGTATCTGACACTTCTACTGATGATAGGATTTTTGATCCAGTTTATGATAAATTGCACAATTGTTATCAAGGAGCCAAGAATAGTTGTTAGTTTTATCCCTAATTTCAATTTGAATTTTTGTGTGTTGTATGTACTTATAGACTAAATTTTCTATGAACACTAATTTTTAAATTTTTTTATTATAAAAGGAATTTTTATTTATTTATATATATATATAAATAAGTAATATGGATTTCATTATTACTTTTTTTTGCACTGGTTTTTGGGAAAATATGTGGAGATATTTCATCTTACACGATTTTTTAAAATTGTGGAACATATCCCCAAATTTACCATATGTCGCATGTGTTTTTTTTTACCCCATTTTTTTTGCACGGTTTTCTAAGGAACATATCAAACGTGTAAAAAAAGAGTTGAGTAGTTGATCTAAGTATTATTTTTACATATCTTTTTGCAGAAAAAATTTAAAAAAAGCTTTTTTGTTTTCCAGAAGTTTATTTTACTCAAATATTATTTTAGAAAACTCCTGATGGATGGAGAGAAATATTAATTGACTTCAAAAATGGAGAACTTCAATTTATCTTGTCTCGTAATCCAACAGCAGCAACAAAGCTTTTAATTGATGTGAGTTATTTTTCATTTTCTAATTTTAATACCTTTTAATCATTTTTATAAGTAATGATAGTATTAGTTGATAAGCATTTTATTTTAAATTGTCTATTTTCTAATAGTGTTTCCACTTTTATTTCTAATGATGCAGTAGAGTCGTAAAAACTTGGCATTTATTAACCTGGCTGTCCACATAACTTGACGATACTCTTGTAGGTCAGAAAAACCCAACATGCACTTATATTTTCATGTAGTAAATATTCAATGCATTTATTAAGTATGTATTTTTGCTTTGTGTAAGGTTATTTGGGGAGTTTATTTTGTGTTGTATTCTCAAGCAAACAAATACTCACAAGTGCAGTACAATATTTTCTGGGATCGTACTTATTCTCTTTTAATTTTATTCTTGATTACCTGGCATTTTCACAAACTCAGCCACCCTTTGGTCCACATTAATCCAAGTTTTTGAGACTGCTGTAATAATTTTTTGTTAATCTTAAGCTGCAGTACATAATTTGGCTGATTGACATATTTTATTTTATTGAATTGTAAAGTGCTTTTAACAAAAGCAATAGTTTTGAGACCTGTCATAAATAACTTCATAGTCCTTCCTATTTATCTGCTGTAAATATGCATTTTCTGAACTTGATCAATTAATTGTCTTATTATTTGTTACAGAATTATTTATGAGTAATATTTTTTCAATAATGTAAGTATAATAATGTATTTGTATAAATTTTAAATCTATCATGACTGTTTAAAATGTAAAAATAAAATCTACTCAATCTGAATAAGTCATTAAAAAGTTTGAGAAATTTAAGACTGAAATTTTATTCAAAAATGGAATTTTTAAAATTTATGTTGTAAAATTTTGCTTATACTTTTTTAAATCAACATATTTTTAATCAGAAAAATTTAATTTTTCTTGACATTTTATGCACATTAAGAAATTTTGATGTTTATTTAGATGAAATTTTGAATAAATTTCATTGTGGTTAATTAAATGTACATAATATAATGATATTATAAAAACATTTATCATTTGTGTTCATAATATTTTTGAATCCTTTAAAATATAGTCCAAAATAAATATCTGAAAAATACATTTTTTAAAATTTTTATTACAGTGAAAATTATTATTTGTTGATTTGTACTGTTTTGCAGTTTGTTACATCAAAATTACAATAATGTGAAAATTTATTGAAAAAAAATTACAGTCAGGCTTCCATTTTACAAACCTCTCTTTTGCAAGCTTTTACTGGAACCAAGAACCTGATATATTGAAAGATGAATTTCTATTGAACAAATTTTCCACATTATGAACTTTTTTCGGGATTTAGCAGCTTTGTTAAATAGAGGTTTGACTGTATTTTAAAACATAAGTTACGAATTATTAATTTTTAAATTTGTGTTATTTCATAAATTATTAGTCTAGATTTTTAATTTTGTTTTAGATATTTATTACACTTATTTTCTTTTTTTTCATTTATGCATTTAATACATGGTATCAAAAAATATATATCAAAGTTTCTAAATATTTAAATAATCATTATTTTTTATTTAAATTTTCTTAAGCCTTTTTTTCTTGTTATTGATACAGCCTTATGTAAATAAGCCATTGACTAAAACTTTGTGTTAATTTACAGAGATTTTAAACATTTATTTTGAATCAGGGAAATGAAAAACGAGATCATGTTGAAATTTCTCCTGAGTCAGGTATTCTACTTGATGATATCACTAAAAGAATGAGAGAAGATGGAGGAATAACTCTCATTGTTGACTATGGCCATTTAGGAACAAAAACTGATACATTTCGAGTAAGTTTTTTCATTTTGTTTTAGAATCTCTTTTTGAAAGATTCAGTAATTTCAATATTAGGATAAAAAAACTCAGTGTTTTACTTGAATATATTGTTTTTCATATAAATATTGTGGTGGATGGATTACAAATATGCTTTTTTCCCCTATATATATATTCATTAAAACTAGCTAACTATCTATAAGATATTTTAAATGTATATATTTTGATTGATATTTAATTCAAATAATTTAGTTTAATTAGTTTTACCTATATTATTTTATAGCATTATTACTATTATATATTTTTTAAAATAAAGTTAGTAAGTTTAATTTTTTCCCTTTTTGTTGAATAAGAATACTAAAGGATTTCTTTCCATTTCTTAGAACAAATCATGCCTTCAAAGAAAGTCATTTTAGTAAAATGCTTGACTTGTGAATAAACAGTGAAAAAGTTATTTAGATCATTAAATTTGAGAGAATCAAAATATTCTTTTAAAAAATTATCAGAAATTCAAGAGTTAAAATTGTTTTTAGATACTCACAATTTATTTAAATTTTAGTTATAGAAATATAAATCAAAAATTGTCTTATGCATTTTTTTCTCTTTTTAGCTTTGGTCCAGATTTAAGATGTTAAAGATTACTAAATTTTTATTTGATGAATGTTTTTAAGCAACATTTAAATAAATCTTGGAAAGGAAAAGCTCATAGGATCTGTATTTCTTTCGCAATTGTTACAGATATTTAAACACATTTCATACACACATACAAATTTTTTTTTAAATTTTCCCAAAAGAAAATTTTTGTGTGTGTTATTGAGAGATTGGTTTATATATATATATATATATAATATCTTTATAAAAACACTCCTAAAAAGAAATCTTTGTTTGCATTTTTAGGGTTTTAAAAATCACCAACTTCATGATCCATTGAAAAATGTTGGAGAAGTAGATTTAACAGCTGATGTTGATTTTCAATTTCTCAGTAAACATGTTAATGGAAAAGGTAACTTTTTCTAAAATTATTAGCATTTATATTTTAAAAAAAAAGATTAAATATAAAATACTGTATGCACTTGCAAGTTCATATTGTTGTATAATTAAAAGAATATTGAATGGAATACATTCAGAATTTATTCATTTTTAGTTGTTTTTTTTTTTAATGAAAATTATTTTTCTTTAAAATGTTTTAGGATTTATGTTAATTAAATTTGTGATGTATGTAGATTTGAATTTTGTATATTAAATAATCATTTACCGATTTTATTTCTCCGAATTTAACACAGCTGATACAACATCTGTGCTGTCATGAGTTGCATAAACATTGGTGTCAATTAGATTATTGGATCAAAATCTTTGTTGATATTTCTCTTTTCTCAGTGCTTTTATATTACTTAAGAGATGGAAATTTAAAAATCTGAGCTATTATTTTATGCTACTGTATTTGTTGCAATAAAATCACGTTGCAGACGTAGCTAGGAGGGTAAGGAGTCTCCAAGCACAGCATTCGAAAAGTGGTTGCTAAATTGATGTTAAATTATGATGAAGGAATTTTAAAACTAAGTATTTCCTCTTCCCCTCCTTAAGAACACTTTGGTTTAAGTTTTTATATGAATCCTATAGAATTAAAGGAAGGGGGGGCAAGTGAACAAAAACTATATAAAAAGTGAGTACATACTTCACACTTATGCTCTGAATAAATGAAAATATAGGTGACTAAAAACAACAGATTTCCCAAGAATAGAAATGAAAAGAAAAAAGAAAAAAAAAATCTTAACAAACCAGAAAGGATGACTATTATTGAAAGGCTGAAAACTTCTAACAAGATAAGATGATCAAACACATTGAAAGACTATATGTGTGCAGTCTGTTATAAAAGAGTATAACTTGAGTGATTTGTGATTTTAAGATGTTTTAAGAAGCAACAAGAACAAAAATCAAATAAAAAATGAGCACCAGTGCTCTTCATTTATGCTCTTGAGTAAGAAATTGTAGAAGTCACTGATTAACAATAAGACATTTCCTCAAAAAGGGAAATAAAGTGTTGTTTTAAAGGCAGAAACTATTTTGTTGCTATAATAAAATCATTTATCATAAGAAAAATTCATTAAAAAAGCTTATTTATTTTTTTAGGATTCTCTTTATGCAAACATTATTTATCATGCATTATAAATCTGGAAATACAAAATTTTCCATGAATATGTTAATTATTGAGGATTTCTGCAATTTTTGTTCAAAACAATACAATAAAGAAAATTTGTAATTTGTTTATTAGTTTTATGTTATTCCATGACTGCTACATATGTACCACAAAACTGTTTTATTGTGCTGTCATTCATATAAGCAAATTGCGTAAATAAGGAAAAGTTTCATATTTACATTGTAATTGACAATTTTCACTAAACTTGCACTTGGAAGTATTTCTATTGAGGTTTATATATTTTTTTCTTTGATTTTTTAAAATATTTTTATGAACATTAGAGGTATGGAAAGATGAAATGTCTTATTGTTTCTTATCCCACTTGATCGACAGAAGCATCTAGATCGAGTCCATGAACCCATCCGTTTTTAAACAATGAAAAACTGTTGCGGGCTTGACAGCAGATGGCAACCATTACAAACCAAGATCTGGGTAGGAGAGGCTTGGGTCACTTTGCATTTGGACAAGGAGGGTAAATTTTAAGACCTGCCACATGCTGTTGAGCTCTAGTATGTCCACTGCAAAGTCTAGCAAAAGTAGTTTCATCTTGCTTACTGCTGGTCCCAACCAAAGCATCACCAGGACAGTTTCCTTCATACCACTCATGTACGGGGCCTGCCTCTAAGAGGAACTAATACCTTGTGTGACCCAGGTAGCCATTTCTGAAAAAGGCAGTCACCATGTGTAGAATCTATCTGGCTGCCCTCATGGGCCAAACTATCTGTAATCTCATTCCTGCTGACATTCACAAATGACAATACCCACCAAAAAAAGATCTGAACATTGACTCTCAAGCTACTTAATAGCGGAACAATACTCTTTATCATTCTGTTACCTGCATCATTCAGATAGATGCTAAATAGAGCTTCGGCTATCACTCAGTATCCAAATATCTGTATTGGCACTCTCAGTATAGCAAAATTTCAAAGCCTCCTCAACAGCTCTGAGTTCTGCCCGAAAAACTGAGCAAAAATCAATTGGAAAAGTCTTAAATTCCTGTAACTTTAAAAATTATATTTGTCTGCTTTTGCGAGGATGAAACATAAAAGTTAACTTTTATACGAATAGTACAGTTTCTTACTAAAAAAAGGTACTTACTATAAATCTTACTTCCTTACTCTATTTTTGTTGTAATTTAAATTTCTATATCTGTAATTTTTTTTTTTTTTTTACAGCTATTGCTGTTGGACCTGTTACTCAAGCCAGCTTTTTGAAAAATATGGGAATAGATGTTCGCTTAGAAGTAAGTTAAATCTTCTCTTTAGTATTTTGTGATTGCTTCAGGTATTGATTTGTTGAAAATAATATTTATGAATATAAAAAAAATATGTTTATATATCTTTAAATTTTCAAAAACTTATTTGATATTAATAATCTAATTTTTGTATCTTTTTCATTTTATTTATTTTAAAGTCTAATAATTAAAGGGTTGATGATGAATGCTAGCAGAAAACAGAAAATATTCTTTTAAAAATGTATTAAATGATTTCTTAATGATTTAAATTTGAAAGGGAAAATTCGTTTTTTTTATTTCTTATGTCTTTAAAAGATTTTTCTGTCAGAAAAATCCAAAAAGCTGCAGCATTTTAGAACATTTAACTTAGAAGTTTGATTTTTATATAGAGTTTTGTTAAGTTGTTTGATTTTTTTAAGTATGCTTGCATAAAATATTTTTTTTCTTTTCTGAAAGAATATTCTTTCCTATTTTAACACCAATGTTCTTTTAAAGTGATAACTTCTTTAGCCCATTTTTCTGGAGAGTGGACTTGAATGGTGCATTTTAAAAAGCCAAGCATTGTTACACTTGGGTTTGTAATGCTTGTACAATGGTAACAATACTACTGAATCATTTGGGTTTAATGAATCATGTATCAGAGAAATTTGTGAAGCAAAATGTAAAGCAGAAGATGGACAAATAATTCTAATGGTTACTATTTATGTTTCACCAAATCAAAGTGTAGAAAAAATTATTGAATTCATTCACAAACATTTATTTGCCTACACTGAAGCCGGATCAACTCTTCTGAACCAATTGCCTATTATTTTAAGTGGGGATTTTAATGTAGATTTTTCAAAAGACAAATCAAAGCCCTTAGTAGATTTTTTTAAATCAAAATTCAATTTAATTATGTCAAATGATCCAAATGAAAGCCCAACAAAGTACGGAACAATGCTTGACGGAGTTTTTTTAGATATTTAAATAATTTTGAGTCTAAGGTATTTATAACCTATTTCACCTACCATAAACCTATTGTTTCCTTCTTAGAATACAATTAATTCACAAATATGATTGTATATTTGGCAAAAAATACTATTTTATGAGTGCAGACATATGTTTGTGAATAAATTATTTTATATGATAATACTAATATCCCCTTGTTTTTTATTCACCTAACTAATTCCTGAAATAACATTACAAAATGTGAAGTTATCACTTCTTCATTCATAAACACACACACTCTTTCTTTTAATTTCCAAGAAATATTTTAAAGAGAGTATTCTGTGTTTATTTTATTTATTTTTTTCATTTTCAGAATTTTTTTCAAAGTGTGACTGATAAATAAAAATTTTAGTAGTATCAACTAATTATTTTATGATTATTGCAAAAGTCCCCTTTCTACTATCAATATGTATTTTTTAAAGGTAGCAAAATGGAGAACTTTTGGGGCCCCCCGCAAAAGTCATTTTTCCCCCAAGTTGATTTCACAAAGAGTGGGACGGCAGTCAATTTTTGGGCCTTCTAAAACCCCCGCCACCCGAATTGGGGTGTGTGCACCACTGTTTAATGGTAAATAACATAAAGTGGTAATGAAGCCCAGTGGCTGAGAGCTAGCAAATCATGCTTCAGTGCCACAGGTCCCAGGTTCAAACCCTGGGCTGGGCAATGCCACCAGCCTTTTATCCCCCTTTAGTGGGTGATAAATAGTACCGCTTCCTTTGGGGAAAAGGTCGTTTCTCGGGGGGTTTCCCTTGGGGAATAAATGATTGAAAATTTCCCGATTGACCATCTGACCGGAACATTTGCTCAATCACCTCTGTGCCCAAGGTTATGAAAACTGAGATGGGCACAGTAGGCCTTGGCCCTCATGGACTGTTGTGCCACTGAGTTTAGTTTCAAGTGGCAATTGTAGTAAGAAATCTAACATTAATAAATCACTTTGGATTTAAGTTTGATAACATATCATACTTCAAAAATGTTTATTGAATACTTAGATGAAAAAAAAAAAAAGCATTCTTTTCTACTGGTTGATTTATTGTTATAAACATTATACCCTGAAAGTTATCTGATGGCTGTTTATGATGGACTTCATAATTTTAAAACATTGTTAATTGACAAGGATGATATCTGCATTGGCACTCTACTCTCCACTCCATGCAGTACGATGACTTTGAGCCTCAATAGTTTTAAAGTGTATCAGTCTTGCTACAAACAAGTCTTTGGTTGTGTCAAAATTCAGCTGTGAGAACATGATTTTATCTTTTTGGATTTGATCAATCCAACTTCTGTTCATCCTAATCTTTTGAAAATTTTTTTTTTTTTTTTAAAAAAATATTTTTTATTTTACAATAGGATGTGCATCACAAATTTAATGAAACATTTTAAATTTGTAAGTTTTCTTGTAGTCATTAAATGTTCTAGAAATATGCACATATCTTTCTCTTATTTGCTTCTTAGATCAATAATTTTTGCAAATGCCTGCTACTTATTTTCCCCATAAGATGATAGTTATGATTCAAAGTAACTGCAAAATTTTGAGTAATTAGCTTTTCAATCCACTCTGTGTGAAAACAATGGTAAACATGTTTCATATCTAGAAATTAATAGTATGATTATAACACAAAATCTGTTTACTTCAAACCAATAATCCATCTTTTTGTCAGGATCTGTGCAAAAAAACCCCTTTTTAATTTTACTCATTTTAAAAATATTTGAATTTTCTACATCAGTAATTAAAAATTTTTGGTACATATACAGTTTGGGGTATGTGTGTACGAAGGATTTCTAAAAGGTGCGAGAGCAGGTCACCTTGCAAGAAATTCATTTTTGAATAATAGTTTCAATTGAGTATGTTCAATGCAAAATTATTGTTCAAAATGTTTAATAAAAAACATGCAAACACACGTTGATGCAAATGCAGAGATTCATTTATATGTATATGATTGATAAAGTTTTTAATCTTTCCTAATTCTATTCATCATTTTACCATCAAACTATAAAATCTATAACCAGTAATATTGGGCATATGTTAGAATATCAGCTGTATATTTATGATTAAGGTGATGCACTTCATTATATTTATTTTCTTCCCATGTATGAATAACTTTTCCCTTATCTAGAATATAATTTGACTATTATAATATAACCTCATAAATATTCCTTCAAAAAAAAGAAAATAAGGATAGCATATATGTGTATATATCACTAACAAGGCCTGTTTTTGTTTGACAGAACTCTACAATATAGTAGATAGTAGAAAATTAAAGTTTTAGTAATTAGGCTTTGTTAAAATGGAGTTATTCTGAGATTTAATTTGTGGCCACTGTAGCGTAGTGGTCACGGTCACGAAATTGTGTCTCGAAGCCCTCTTGTTGGTTGGTGTAGAAGTTAAGCCAATGTGGTGCTAGCTCAGGTGTCGTCCTCGTCACTTGACCACAATTCAAACTGATGAGGACCTTCACCAATACCCCTTGTATTAGTTTAGAGTGTGATGCTAATAAACACTCATTTCTTGAGATTTAATTTAAGAAGCCTCGATTTATAAAAGATTGATAAAACCATAATATATATATATATATAATTGCACATAACTTAATATTCTTGAAAGTGTTAAGCACAAATTAAACATAGATTAAGGACGACTAAAACATTAGAAAAAAGTAAAATCTGATCATTTGCTGTAAATTGAAAAAATTGATTAGTATATTTAATTATCACCAGGGTACGTTAGAAAAACAATAATGGACCAAGGTCTGTTTTGAAAAGGGAAAAAAAAACAACAGTTGAGAACTACTAATTTAGATACATTTGAAAATAAATGAAAGATTGAAAAACTATAATTAGAATACACCTTTTAATGCAAATATAACTTCCTACTTTTATATAATGCAAACTTAGTAAGATTCAAATCTCTATATTAATTTTGCATGTTTATTTAATTGTTTGTAATTTTTACTTATAGAAAACGTGGATTTCTGACCACTTAAAAAGTATTAATGTAATGTTATTGGGGAAAGAAAGAGGACAAATGTAAAGAGTTGATTTTTTTTATGTGTAACATCTTTCCTCTCGGTTGCTGGATATTTGTTGGGAGTGATTTCGTGAAAAGGGACGGATGTGTGTAACAGGATGTGATGTAAGCGCGCGCTACTTGATTTGACCAATGAGAGTGCGTGGCTGTGTCTTTTCGCTATCCTCGCATGGGGGTCCAATTCTAGTAGCCATCAAGCACTCGAGCGCTTGACTCTAAATCCGTTAGTCACGATATTAGGGGACATAAGTGCGGCAGAATGCTTTTTTGAAAATGGATAAACAGTGATTTCGGTGGTCGTATACGTTTCTTCGAATCAAACGGTTAAAAAAAATTAAAGATTTCCTGCATTTTGTACTTTTACCATATAACGAAGGTGGTTCTGCTTTTTAAAAAAAGTTATCACTCGCTTCCCCTGATTTTGAGTGGTGATTTTAACTTTTCCAGTTTGCCAAAAGCTGAGCCACTCATAGCTTTTATGAATGATGAACTCAAGCTCGAAATGAACACAAATTAGAATGTTTCTACTGCTAACAGTGTTACTGTTATTGACGCTGTTTTTCAACGGTTTTTAAATACTTTGAAATCACAAGTATATGTGTCATATTTTAATTATCATAAGTCTATTGTCTCCACTCTTCCACATATTGAACAAGAATAATTATTTTTGATAAAATATTGCATTACTCCTTTTGTTAATTAAATACAATTTTCATTAAAGATATAATTATTCGATAGAAAATTATTTCCAATCATACCCGCGATTTTCATATTTTTTTCAGGAAAAAGTTAATATTGCGTATTTACCACGATAACATGTCAGATGTTACACATCATATGCGACTACTGTAAGACTCGTTTCTTTTTTCTTTTTTGATACAAAAAAAAATATATTTACTTAAGATTTTAACAGTGATATGTTGATTTTTATTTTATCTTTAAATTAGTTTCTTTATCTCCTATGGTTTTAAATATGGAAGTTTTTGTTTTGAACTTTGTCATTTTTTTCAACTTTTTCACCTCATATTCACGATTTTTTTTTAACTTAACTTATATGAGGATTTCGAATTTTGAGTAAATTTTGAAGAAAAAAATGCACTCTATTCATGGATTGACTTATATTCGGAAATATACAGTATTTAAACACTCATAATTACAATTAAACCTGCTTGTAAAAGGAGATTTTCATTTAAATCAGAGGTTTCCAAACTTTTTGTCTCATAGACCCCTTGCTATGTTTTTCAGTTTGGGGTAGACCCTGCTTACTTAATATTGAATTTTTGCAAGTTTATCAACGTAAATGTGTCTTTTTGACTACTGGTATAGAGCTACTTTAAAAGATTTAAATTTCTAACTGTAGTGAAGTATAGTGTTTAAAACTTAAGAAACACGTGTTAATTAAATTAAAATTTAATTAATACATAAAATAACTGATCAATGAGCAAATGTTTATAATAGGGATGAATCTGGTGCTTCAATAACAAATATTCAACATTTGGCATCAATCTTGTGAGGTTTAACCCTAAATCTCTCCTCTGTTAGTAGTGCCTTTTTCTTTCTTTTTTCTATTGTGA
Organism: Trichonephila inaurata madagascariensis; assembly: GCA_019973955.1. Taxonomy (NCBI): domain Eukaryota; kingdom Metazoa; phylum Arthropoda; class Arachnida; order Araneae; family Nephilidae; genus Trichonephila; species Trichonephila inaurata. Next base: position 22,620 of record BMAV01005701.1, on the reverse strand, counting down.
AGATAAACAACCACACTGAAACTTCTACTCACTTCAAAAGCAATTAAAAACTTTCTCACGCTACCCCAGAATGCGGGATAAATAACGGGTATGTCTTTTTAAAGCCAAAATTGCTGACATCCGTTTCTAAACTTTACCTAAAGATCTTCGTTAGAGCCTATTCTAATCAGTTCATCTTTTAATAAGATTTTGAATGTGACCATATGAATTCATTGCCTACTCTGGTAATTACCATAGTCAAAGCATTCTCAAACCTAGTTTCAGAACCTGAATAAAGGGCATTTAAAGTTATACTTACTCCCTATAGCTTAATTCTGGCTAGAAACGCTAAAATGATGGTCCTTGTTTTTAAAAAATGTATGCTGTTGCCTTGTAACTGCAAATAAACCTCATTAAATTTAGGAAATAAATCTGTTAAAGGGGTAAAATCTGGTTTCCATTTGATTAAATTTTCTTTTAAAATTATAGTCATGGTCTGGTTTAATGAGAGCCACTATCGTAGACCCCCTTTTACACTCCCCTCAATTTTCTCTGCTGACTGGACTCCTTTCAGGTCGTCATAGGCCCCTGGGGGTCGATATAGACCACTTTAAAAATCACTAATTTAAATAAATTTGAATTTTTTAAAGATATTTTCATTAATTTTAATTAAATGAATTTTTGTGAACATTTCAACAAGTTTATTTTCTACTTTTTCTTAAACCATTTGAATAAAATTTTCCGTAATGAAAGTAAATAGATTAAAATGTGCATGAAAATTCACACACTTTTCAATATGTTTGTTTCGATTGTTTTTCTAATATAAATAAAAAAAAAAAATTGAAAATTACGTGCGTACATAGATATCCGTATCCAAAAGAAATTTGTTCGTTCCTAATTGTTACTCGAATGACTTATAAAGATGTTCTTTATATTTAGAGTCCAAGCAAATGTTTATAAGATGGAAATAGTACATAAAAGTAAGTTTACAAAACAAATTGTAACGGGTTCTATTCGTGGTTTTTCAACTAATCCGCTTGGAAAAACTATTCTTTAACTGTGATTTTAGTTTAAAAACCATTTTCCTTAGAGATGACTTGATTTTATGCAAATGTAAATACTATTTAAACCCTGACGTTCAGATGTGCGAAGTTAATCGTGAAATTTAGGAATAACTGAAAGTGAATTGCGACTGGGAAGTCGCGTGACTTGAAACTAATATTCATCTTAGAACTCACCGGGAGTTGTACTGAGCTATTGTGGCTCGAGAAGGACTGTTATAAGGAGTTCCGACTTAAATCATTTTGAATAATTTTATAAGTTAGACTAAGAATTAGGATTTAAGATTGCTCTCATAGTTAAGCAATAAAGCTGTAATTCATTCATAAAGTGTTCAATATAAGATAAAATAATCATTAATAAGATTATGTCTGTTTCTTCCCCGAACCCTCTTACACCTGCGACCTAAGGGTCACGACAAAATATATAAACGTACGTACACTTAGGTATACTTTTAAGTATGTACCGAAATAGTAGAAAAGTAGACAAATAGACGAGTGTATTTAAGCTTACTAGGACATGCTCGAAAGAGTAAAATACCAAAAATAAAACTCTTTGTTTATGGTACATATATCTTTAAAAATTTCCAATAGAACCTAGATTTTTGGGGGATCTTAATAAAAATATTTTAGTCGTTCTGTAGAAATACAAAAAAAAAAAAGTTTTGAGTTAATTTTTTTTCCTGTTTTATTTAAGTTGTACATAATTTTTGAAATCTCGTAATACATGCTTATGTTTAGGTACCATTTTTAAAAAGTATCTCTTAAATATATAAAATATTTTTTGCACATACCAGGTGGTCATAATTAAAGTTACACTATTCAGAGGCCTGTGTAGAACACTACATTTTCTCCTGGTGGTCAAAATTTGAACTACTTTTTTTTATTATTGCAGAAACCTTTTCCCCATGGTCCATATAGCATATATTCCAAGTTACATCAAAATCCGATAAGCAGAACGGGTTCTACAGGCCTCTGAATAGTGTAGCTTTAATTATAACCACTGGGTATATAAAACAATACACACAAAATATAGTGAACTTATTTTTTTAGTAAAATATTAAGACAGCTTCTTCAAAAAAAAATTATAAAACTTTGTAATTTTGAAATTTTTTTATTTTTTTCCCCCTTTTTCATACATAAAACTATTTTTTTTAAAAAAAATCTATCTACTACTTAAACTAAAAACAATTAGGTTCATTATAGGCACAGGTATCCGCTATAGAAGTATAAAAAAATTTGGAACCATATAGTGCAATAGTTTTTTTTTTAAAGTGTACCTATATAAGCCAAAAATTATGCTTTGAAGAAAAAGGAAAAAAACCTAAGCATTTCCAAACGTTAGTTTATATGTTTGTCAATTACTTTTTTCGTATTTTAAGGTTATTTTATCAACGAACATATAAGTGTTATACATTTTTAGATTCAGAAAAAGATGCACTATTTTTTAAAGCTAAAATTGAAAATTCGATTTTTTGAATGTTATGACCATGAATACTATGGTTTAAGATATTTTGAGTAATCTCATAAGTTATAGATTACGAATTAGGATTTAAGATTGCCCCCAGGGTTAAGCAATAAAGTTGTAAATTATTCATAAAGCGTTCAATATAAAATAGAAGAATCTATTGTTAAGATTATGTCAGCCCCCCTTTCCCTAACCCTACGGCCGCGGTAGCCGAGTGGAATAGGTATCGGATCGTGGCTTGCCTTGTCACGAGTTCGAGCCCAATACCACTAAAGACCCGCCGTGTAGGGCAGCGATGCACGTTAAATCTGTCGAGAGCTGAAACGACCTCCGTGGTGTGGTGTGGTAGTTAGGAGAGGGGTGGTGTCAGGTGTCGTCCACATCACTTGACCATGGTTCAAAATTACATAGTCCGTCGCCAAAAGCCCTCGAGTAGCTGAACAGTGCGACGTTAATTTCTATCTATCAATCAATCCCCTAACCCTCTTACACCTGCGACCTCCCGGTCGCGACAAAATATATAAACATAAGTACATTTAGGTGTACTTGTAAGTATGTACCGAAATAATAGAAAAGCACTTAAGAATAGTAGACAAGAATACTTTGCGTATATAAAAGTAAAGTGTCTTAAGGCCATGGCCTCGGACACAATAGGAGCCTTGTCTCGTTCTCGACTCAGCCTTAATAAGATCAAGGGTCAAATGTTATTTCCTGTTGTATTCTCCGAAAAACTGGGAATTTCGGAGGATACATCAACTGGCTACATGTGATAACCGTCGTCCATGTATAGGTCTGGGCCTACCATCGTACATCACTACTCTTAGTAGTCTGTCGAGCCGGTTTGTGTGATTGTAAGTCATTCACATTTATTTGTTTCGGGTTATTGTTTATACGAGTTTTTGACCACATGGATTATGCACTGTATACCAGAGGTCACTAAAGTGGTGGTCCGCGAGAAAATTTCGCTGGTCCCCAGAAAAATGTGGAATATATTCACTCATCACGTAAAGTTATGTTTTAAGATAAACGGATTGTGTTCTTAGATCACAATTTTTTCGATTCCTACTATTAGCTCACACACTCTCTCTATATATATTTATTTATCTTGGTGGAATTTTCAATCGTTAAAAAAATACATTTTAAAGCGCTCCATTGAGCTGAAATTTTATATACATGATTATTTTGGATGACAATACAATAATTTAATTATAATTAATAAAAATTAATTGATTAAAACTAATTATTTAAAGAATTGCAAATGCAGCCACTTTGGCGACTTAGCGACAATTTTGGCGACTTGTGTCAAAACTTGAAAAGGTTTTTTTTTCTCACGTTGTAAAGCATTCAGTTAAACAGAAATTTTATATGCACGATTGTTTTGAATGACAATACGATACCTTAATGATAATTAATAAAAATTAATTACCACTTAATGTTGTGATTCTATCATATGTATATACATATTTACATTAATTGTAAGTATTTAATAAAAAGTAGCTAAAACAAAATTTTTCTTTGCTGATCTAAGTAGGAATTGACTTAAAATTTTTTATTATTATTATTATTTGTTTTATAAATACTTTTAACATTTAAAAACTCCTATTAGTGGTCCGCGGGATTTAAATTATGAATTTACTGGTCCGTGAGGTCAAAAAGTTTGGCGACCGCTGCTGTATACTTTTAAGGTCATAGGTAGGGCCTACATTTGTGTAGGGGCCCAGGGCCTGAACAAGTCCCTGTAGATGAGTGTACTTAAAGAATACAAAACAGAAGCACTGTGTCTCTAATAAGTTATCTCATCTAATGAATATGAAGAGTTATTACCGAAAGGAGAAGGGGGAGGAAACGCAATTTCATTTCCATTTGCAGCTACCCGGTGTCGTTGGCCTAGTAACATGAGGTATTATCCCGATTTTCATTTGATACGGAGAGCTGTTCTCAGGGTAGGAATTTTCTTATTCCTTCCAAACCTTTCCCAGACGAGGCATCTATTTTTACTGCAACATTCGAAACATAGAATAGGCGGTGTAATCGTGCATCTTCTTGTTTTGGCTGCCTATGCGATCAATCTTCATGATTTTACATGCAGCACATTCTCCAAATCCCTGAGCAATCAAAATGAACCCTAAGTATTTCCGCGTAGTCAACCTCTTTGCTGCCCAGGAGGAGAGAGAACCCTGGACTCCTCCCCTTTATTTAGAACCTTGGGTCAGTCGTGACCGTCCCTGATTAGTTTACAAGCCTAATGTTCGAGATCGAATCGTACAAATAAGACTAGTGCTTCCTAAACGCTACCACCACTCACTGATTGCGATTAAGGTTCGCCATAAGCGCAAGAACCTTTTTATAAATGGGTAGTTTTGTGTTACGCGCCACAGTTCGTGAGATGGTGTGGTTCTGGCTGCTTCTTAATCTTTTTCCATCGCGCGCTGTTCGGGCTATAAATCGCTTGCCCTATTTGAGTTGTGGTTTGTTGGACGGTTCGGCTGACAAATTATGCCCGGAGAATCTTTTGTTTACAAACAATTTTGTGTAATTCCATCTTCGCGGGAACAAAGAGATGGGTGTAATTATGAATATGGCACAGGTATTCTTCGGTCTGAAGATGAGAAACTTAAAATGAATTGTAGATTAAGCTATTGAATAATACCCAAAGATTTTTTTTTTGTAAAGTACATTGTGTTTAGTCAAAAGTTTATTGTTTTAGAAAAAAAATCAAGCATCAAATAAATTTAATGATGTAAAATTCTTTTAAAATTATGAGCGTAGGAATGTGCATTTATATATAAGTGAATACATGTTTGCTACATAGACCGTGATGCAAAAGTTTTTCAACTTATTTCCTGTTCTCTTAAGACGAGAGAAAGTAACACACAATTCTGAATTTTTCTGAATAAAATATCGATCTAACCCGGAATCAGGAGCGTGTGGTGTTCTGTACAGGTCTTGACTTCTTGAGGCCCTGGGCCCCTACACAAATGTAGGCCCTACCTATGACCCTTAAAAGTAGACAGTATATAACCCACGTGGTCAAAACTCGTATAAACAATAACCCGAAACAAATAAATGTGCATGACTTACAATCGCACAAACCGGCTGGACCGACTGCTGCCTTTTGACTGAATGAGTAATGAGGGCTTAGGCTAATATGTGGACGACGGTCATCACATGTAGCCAGTTGACATATCGTCCAAAATTTCCTAGTTTTCGAAGAACATAACTCGAAATAACATTTGACCATTGAAATTATTCGAATTCGTGATCTTATTAAGGCTGAGTTAAGGACAAGACGAGGACCCAATTGTGGCTGAGGCCCTGGGCCCGTGCCCAGTTGGCCCACGCTTTAAGAGGTCTCTGGTTCTGTACACCCCATCAACAAGAAAAGCCTCTCAGGATTCCAAAAAAGAATGTTGTAGGTTTAGTTTACACCAATCTTATATTCGCATTAGTATGCAATAAATTTAATAATTTTATTTGTATAATTCAAAAAACATCTTGTACTTTATAAATATGCATCATAAATGACTTAAAAAAGTTTTCATTATTAAATAAACGCGTTAAAAGTTTGGGGTGTTTTCAACACCCCGCAACCAACGACGGGCAACAAATAGACGTGAGTATAATCCCCGGTTAAAATTTGACAAAATTGATTTAAAATGACAGGTAAAAGGTGATAGAGTGATTACTTTATTAAAATATATCCCTTCAACACAACAATATTGTATTGTATAATAAATTCAGGGTCATTTTAACCCCCTCGGTGCCCTAGACACTTCAAATTGTTACGCCGTCCCACTATTTTCACCCCCTGCTCCCCTTTCTTCAGTTCTTACCTTGACAATTTTGGTTTGGGAGTGATTTTCCTTAACTCTCTTACTCTTTTCCCTATGTTTTAGCTCTTTGGAGAGTCTTTCAATTCCTCTACTATTAGCTCACAATCTCTATATATTTATTTATCTTGGTGGAATTTTCAATCGTTATAATAAAATACATTTTAAAGCGCTGAATTGAGCTGGAATTTTATATACAGGATTATTTTGGATGACAATACAATAATATAATAATAATTAATAAAAATTAATTGATTAAAACTAATTATTTAAAGAATTACAAATACACACAACCACGTTTGCATCATTTTTGGCGACTTGTGTCAAAACTTGAAAAGGTTTTTTCTCACGTTTCAAAGCACTCAGTTGAACTGAAATTTATATACACGATTGTGTGTGTTTTGGATGACAATACGATACTTTAATGATAAATAATAAAAATTAATTACCACTTAGTGTTGTGATTCTGTCCTATGTATATACATATTTATATGAATTGTAACTATTTAATAAAAAGTTGCTAAAATAAAATTTTTCTTTGTTGATCTAAATAGGAATTGACTTAAAATTTATATATATATGTTACTTGTTTCATTATTCAACACCTATAGACACGCCGTGTTCAGGGTTGGCAAATGGTAGCCATAAGGAAAGGGGGTATGGTTTGGCCACTCTTGTTCATTTCTTGCCTTCCAGCATCATGGACTTCAGTCCCCTTTTGAAATCGTTTGCAATTTCAGTATAGAGTGCACATTATTGTATGAACTGTTTTAAACTTATTAATTATCATTTCTTTTATCCCTTATCGCTTTACCTTTAGCCATCCTCATTCTTTGTTGAGTTATTGTACTTTTACAACAAAGGTTTTCTTCGAGCTTTGACCATTGCAAAATCATTAAGGACATCATTGTAATCAATTTGAGTACATGACAACATCAAACTGTTAGCTTTTCTTTTTCCATAGTAGATCTAATTTCAGTCATTACTCTCTTAAGGGCAGAAGTGCTTCTTTCATAACTCACGAAGCGGTGGTACATTCGCTATAATTTTAATTTTTTTCTCTTTTTTCGCCCTCTAATTTTTTATGTCCCCAAATCTTTTACGCCCTAGGCATGAGCCTAGCATGCCTAAGCAAAAAAAGCGGCCTGAATAAATCACTTCAAGTATTTTTAACAGATCATTCGTTAAGGTGACTTCCCTGAAGAGTGTGAACTAGGGTTTTTGAGAAATTCACATATATATTTTCAGAGTTATTATCAATTGAAGTAATAATCGGTGTGTTTTTTTAAAAAAATTTCTCTGTTTTGATATATTAAAATAGGAATAAATCCATTATGGAATTGTATGTTTCACAAATCGTAGTTCAGGCTGTGTACATAGCCTGAACTAATCGAAAAATTTTAATCTAGTTCTTTTATCTGTTCTTGAGCTTCTTCAGAGTAAAATATAGAAACTATGAGCAAATACGTAACGGAAAATTAACTAACTGCCATTTCAAATTAATTCAATATAATGGAATTTAATAATTCATTTCGTTTTAATGATGGAGTTAGCTGAGAAAGTTAATTGAAGGTATCTGAATACATATTCGAAACCGTGTTTCTAAAAAAGCGTACAAATGAATGGATTTCTTTTTATATTTAATCATTCGAATTATAATTTTCATATAAACTGTTTTAAAAATATTATTACAAGAAAAATTATTTAGATGCAATTATTTGCAGAAAAATGAAGGAAAAATGACATGTCAAAAATGATCATTTTCAAAACATACTGCTTTTATGAAATATGCTTCTATAATAATAATATTTTGCCTATACATAGCTCAAAGACTTCAACATAGAGCCTGAACTATATAAACTATACTTTTGAACTACACTTATGTAACTATATTTTTGAAATGTATAAACTCTATTTCAAAATATTAGAGTTGAATTTATTCATATTTTAATATATCAGAGTAGAGCAATTTTAACAAAACATCGGTTATAATTTCAATTGTCAGTAACTGAAAATAATGCGAATTTTTCACAAAAATCCTAATTCAGACTCTGTAGAGGTCTTAGTTATACAAAGGCAAACTATTAGTATTTTTAACATGCTTTTATAACTTTCACTTGTATGTAATGGAATCTTTGGACCGATTTTTACCCACTTTAAAAGATCAGATTAATTCGAAATTTTGCACACTTGTCAAGGACTGATGACAATACAATAATTTCATAATTTTGTTCCACTGTCCTGATCAGGATCCTCAAAAATAAGGATTTCAAGATTTGGCGACTAATTCATTATATAGTTTCCAGATTTGGCGACTAATTGCATATACCATTTCCAGATTTGGCGACAAATTCTATGGAATTTGTCTCCAAATTTGGGAACTAATTCCAGATATGGCGACAAAAAGACCCTACTCTTTAAAAAGGTGCAACCCTAAAAATGAAAATGCTCGTTATTAATACAAATAAAATAAACAAAAAAAGTGTTCTTTGTGTGAGAAAGGAGAGAATGGGGGAGTTAGCAATTTCTTACCATAATATAAGTCTAGTTTTTCTAAAAATGGAAATAGAAAGAAAAAAAAAACTCGTGCTTGTGAAAAAATATTTTTTTATTTTTATAAAGCAATACATTTCGAAGTGATGATGCGAACTAACACTATAGCAATACGTTTAAAAGGTGGTAATACGATTAACTTAATATTTCTTCTTGCGCACTTTTATTGGTTAGACCTGTATCTATAGAGACGGAATCTTTGAAATACAACGATATGGACTCATCCAAGACCCCGTAAGCGGAGAAAATAAGTACCTTTCAGACCTCCATTAATTAATATTCATTGAAGAACAAGACTAATTCCAGCTCCAAACATCAAACTCAAGGATAAATTCAACAAAGAATAAAGGATAGTTTTAAAAACTAAAAACAGGCTTTTATTGTAGATCGAAATAAAAAATGAAAAAAATAAATTATAGTTAAAAAAAAACAATTAAAAAACACGCTTTTATAGTGAATCGAACTAAAAAGTAAAAAAAAATGATTAACGAGAAAATTAATGTCATTGAGGTAAAAGCGTGGGGTGCTCAATATTAATTTTGTTATAATTTCTTACTAGTTCTATTCCAAAATGCTGAGTTAGTGTAAAAATGTAATACAAAGCACACTCCACGCTTTTACCACAATGACATTAGTTTTCTCGTTAATCATTTTATTCTTATATTAAGGGTTATTTTTTTACTTTTTAGTTCAATTCACTATAAAAGCGTGTTTTTTAGTTTTTTTTAAAACTAGGAGAGTGTTTTGAAAATATGCCATTTTTTCTTCAGTTTTTGTCAAAAAATTGTATTTAAATAATGTTTTCTAGCAATAACATTCTTAAACCAATTTCATATGTATACTCTAATTCAAGTGACACTAAATATCGAAAAAATTATCCATTTATACGCTTTTACAAAAATCCTGGTTCCGAAGGTAGTCAGATACCTTAATTTGAAATCTCTCATCTATTTCCCTTATACTTCTCAACTCCTCTCATACTCTTTTAATTCTTTGATTGCAATTTTTCGAAGAACCAATTCAATTAGCCTTCACCTCTGAAAGTCGCCGCTGCGATTAATAGAACCAGCAATTGGAACACTTCCTCAAACCGAAGCCGCGTTTGTCTACCAATGCATCTTCCCATACTAAATTAGGCACTGGTAAATCTTCCACAGAGCTAGTTAAAAGCTTTATACTACCTTCCGTATGCATCTGATGTGATGTTAACAGCTTTAGTACTAAGTCACGGCATTTGGTTGGTGCTCTACAGCAAACCAGGATAACTGTCGGTTTCCGTGCGGGCAGGTAGTCTAACGGAAGGGTTTCTTCAATTACAAAGAATGGCCTGATGGTCATCCATTGAAACTGGCAGACACAGGTAGGGACAAGTAATTATAATACTGGAGGCAAATCTGAATAGTTCTGGAGCAAGAGAAAAGGCCGATGGAGATAAACACTTATGACAACATGGGATCACCACACACCTACGCCTCGCTATACAGAGGGAGGTTATGATATCTAGGAGCGAATTCGTGACCAGATCTCGAAGAACATGAGTCAGAGATAACGAGGGGGACGACGCCCATTTTGTTTTGTTCTTGGTGGTGCTTTTCGCTTTCTGGAATCATGAAGTCGTGCTACTGGAGAAGCAATGTTGCCTCGAAACGTAATAAGGAAACCAAGACTGTGGTCAAGGCGTGATCTGACCAGAGGAGTAGATTAGACCCCGATGATGGCGAGACAGGTGAATGCTGTGATTCATCTCTGGGGAATACATTCGTGGAAGATTCATTAAAAATGGAAACTGTAATTCACAGAGGATTCTCGCTATGCTAATTTTAGACTGTTTTATTAATTGTATGGAAGTTGTGATTTTTAATTCACCCCCTAAACAGGTTTTTCAGTATCGATATAAGAGTAGTGTACATTCTCTCAATGCATTTTAATGAGATAAGCCTAAATCTGAAGGTCTGATCTTTCTTGAACTATTGTTCTCATGTTTTACATAAGCTGATGAACTTTCTGTGCTACAGAAAGGAACAAATAACGAAGTGTATATTTCGCTTTTAAGGTATATAAAGAATAAAGTAGCACTATAAAATAGTATTATTTTCTTCTTTGCTATATTTCTCATTTGAGTGAATATTTTTTAGTAGATTGCTGCCCTTGTTTAAAAAGCCAGGAAATTTTTCACTAGAATTTGTTAAATTATATTTCACTCATAAAATGGCTTTCAGTCTCAGCATTTAATTACTATTTTTCTGATGTCCACATTTTATTTACCGTAGAAAAAACACGTTCAATCGTAGCATTAGTTCCTAGTAAAGACAAAGTATATTCCATAATTATTAGTGCATTATTGTATGGAACACATGGTTTGTTTCACACACAAAACGAGTAACTATTTCTAAGCATTTGTTCTCTATTGTTATTTTTGTTAATGCCCAAGATTTAACCTTTTCCTTTTCAATATATTTTTTTAATAATGTACCTCAATAAAAAATATTATTTTTGGAAAATTTTGAGTAATGTGATCGAATGCTTTTTGCACATTATTCCAATTAAGCTTTTGTTTTAATGTAACCCAATGAAAATGTTCAATATCATTGTAATGTATCATCCACTCCTCTAAATGATCTAAGCAGTTAACGTTATAAAATTAACAAAAATAGTATAAAACCCATTCGTCATTGTCTAACCAATATCTGCTATGTCCACTTTTTGGGAGATTTCGACATTTTAACTATTATGACTAGTTTACTTACCAAATTTGGTATAAAAAGACTTCTATGTAACTCTAAGGCATTATACAGTAAACTGTGCTCATTAAAAAAATATGCTGTGAGCATCAGCCAGAATATTGTCAAATAACTAAAAATATCTCATAGTCACAAATCTCCGAATTATACTTTTTGCACGCAGCAGATGTTGGTTTGACAGCTACGCTTGCCTGGCGAAACAGCCACATGGACGTCGAAAGCACATATTCCTTTAATGTTTTCCCGCCATTCCCTAGCTTGCCGTGCATTCTTTCCTAAAATCGGGACTTTTATTTAAACGCCACGGGACGTGGAAAAATTGTTAAAAATCGGGACTGTCCCGCCGAAAGCCGGATGTCTGGTGGCCTTAGTGAACATATATAGGGCAGTGCTTCTCAAACTTTCAATATACGCGACCCACTATTCAATCATCATTTTCATCGCGCCCCCCCCATACAATAACAATATATGAGTTAAATAATACTATACTTTGACACTAAAGCTACAATACGACTTTAACTCTTATGTGCCACCGACGTACATAAACGTCTCGCTCAGACAAAGCATTAATTTTCTGGACGTATATATACGTCTTTCTGAAGTACGATCTTTTCTGTGAAGTGCTATCCATACAATTATTCCGAAGGTTTTGGAATGTAACAAGAGGACTTTAACAGTGTTTGCGAGGATTTGCTTATATATATATATATATATATATATATATATATATATATATATATATATATATATATATATATATATATATATATATATATATATATTTACTCCTGTTCTCCTCCTAAAAAACATCGAAATACGCTCGTCTACGTGGAAAACGGTGGCAATGGGGAGCGAATCGCGTAACTTTTAATCGCCAGTTAAGGAATTAACTATACTATACTATAAATTATAAAGATAAGTTATAGTACAAGCCAGTAGCGCACACAGGAATTTTTCAAGTGGGGGGCCGGGGTTGAAAGTTCACCATTCTGTATCATGCTTCTTTTGATTTTGTCGATTTTCGGGGAACAAAACACAGTAAAACTATATTGAATAAGTAATAGCATTAATTAATAAAATTAATCATTAATAACAAATAACTAAATTTTACGTACTATATTAGAATTATAATCAATCGGAAAAAAAATCAAGGGCTTTGGGGTCCGACCTCAGGACCCCTTGTGTGCGCCACTGGTACAAGCTCATGAGGTCACTGATAATTATCAAATTTATTCTTAACTTAGTATTGTTAAATTAATAATAAAATACATTGTACAGTACTGATACATTTATAAGTGTATTATATCAGTGTAAATGTGTATTTAATATTTTATTATATCAAAAAGTATTTTGTTTGTTTACATTCAGTAAATTAATAATTTTTTTTATAAATAATCTTTTGTTTTCGACTTTTCAATATACTCGCGCCCCCCTCGCACAGTTATCACGACCCACAAGGGGCGCGCCCTACAGTTTGAGAAACACTGATATAGGGTGTTCCGAAATTGAACGCAGAGACGTCTTAAGACTCTTTGGGGTCCCAGACCCAGAAAAGTTTTAAGATTTTTTTGAGGCCCTGGGCCTTATGAAAAGTAGGCCCTGCCTAAGATCTTTAAAAGTAGACATATAGCATCCATTGTCAAATGAAACAAATAAATATGCACGACTCGCAATCTCAAAAACCTAGGCAAAACCGAATTCAACCGATGGCCGCATTTCGACTAAATGAGTTGAATGATTGTTTAACGTATTAATCCTAGGCCTAGGCCTAGACATGGACAACGGTCTTCACATAATAATACAGTCTTACCGTTTTGCCAGTTGACTTGCAGTTTGAAATTCCCTGTTTTTCGGAGATTATATCCGGAATAATATTTGACCACTGAAATCATCCGGATCATGAGATAAGAGTCCCCATCGGGAGTGAGGCCCAGGCCCTATTGGTCCATGCCTTAAGACGTCCCTGATTGAACGTCAAGCAGGTACTGGGTAAAAGGAAGTGGAGGGCATATTAGTTCTCAGAAGAATAAAAAATAAATTCTATATAACTTGGTTAAGTGTTGACCAGCATATCTTTAAAAAAGCGAAAATTGACATCCTCCATCATCTCATAAGGTGCTGTGTGACCACACATTCCACAATGATTTTTTTCACTAACGTGATCTTACAATGCCTTACTAATAATCAATTTTGCTCATTTAGTTAAATTTAGCTTAGTTTGAGTCGATTTGATAAAAATGTCACATAACTTCGAATTTCCATAAAAAGAAAAATATTGCCTATTACCCCAAGGAAGTTATTTCAAAAGATGACCCATTTAGTTAAGATTCTGAAATGGTACAACACACTTTCCACTTTTCTATCCATGACAATTATTGCCATTTAATTTTTTTTTAATTTTTTTACAAGACTTAATTTTGAAACATTCAAGTGTGCAACTCAAACAAAGCAATAAGTTAAAAATAAAACGGAAAACATTTTTGTAATACCTTAATAAATTGAATGTTCGAAGAGTGTTCGAAGACTCAATAATAAGATTTATAATTAATCAGAGTCAGATTACTGTGATAAGTCCACATAAAAATGTTGTGACTAATGCGACCTGTCTGACGAAGTCCGATCGATGCCTGCGAAATTCATCGCGGCTAAGGGCTAGAATTTTTACGCCTGTCGTTAGCCTTAGCTTTGAGCACCATGCAGGTGACAGTACGATTTTGCTCGGTTCCACCTCAATTTGAGGGAGAAAATCCTGGGGATGGCCTGGGGCCTCCCATATTCTTTAAAGAAAATTGGAACTGTCTGCTTAGAATTTCAATTCTACTCAATTTTCTATTTATTGCAGCAGGAGTTGTTTTTTTTTAATAAAGAGTGCTATATTTTTAATGAGCAAAAAAGAATTTCCCCCCAAAGTAATTAATATTAATATAGATATTTTTTACGCAAAATATATAATTTTACTTGAAACTTTTAAGAGCTTCTGGAGCTTCTTAAAATACCTTTTTGTAAGACCATTGCTTGTGACTTCATTCTTTAATCTTCACAAGATTCAATTTTAAAATTACGTATAAGTACTATTACTGTTCAGAAAAAAGTTGAAAGCCGAGAAAATAATTTGAAAATTTTAATTGAATGTGGGAATTTTAAATTTTAGATCTCTCCTTTTCAAAAAGGCAATAATATTCTTGAAATCTCCTGAGAATATAAAGACCCCTTGGGCAACTACCAGCCAATATTACCACGAGTAGAAATTTATTAGATTTGTCATGAGTACAGAGAAGTAATTCCATACAAAGGCATGTGAAAAGCTGATATTACATAACTTTCTCACCAATGAATATAGTTTCATAACATTTCCTAAGACTTTCTTTCACTAACTATGAGAAAACAAATCAAATCTCAAGTCGTTATCTATCACGTTTTCGTACGCAACCTTAAAACTATTCCAAAACTAGCCTCGTTATCCCACTCAATGTGGAATGGGATAAAAAAAACAACACAACCCGAAATGATATTCTTCCCAAAAAAGCGCTTGGGATATATTGTCTTAGAATTGTGTGTCCTAATTGAAATGCGGGCGAAAGAAATAAAATATGTATCATTCTCTCCCTATTTTTTTTTTCCTCCTTTTTCATTTATTTTCTTGTAGAACATTTCTTGTATCTTGGAAATCGAAACTCATCAGAGTCATTGCTCTCAAACAAAAATCTGTTATGGTGATATTCAAAAGGAAACAGTAGTTACCACGTCGCGTAGAGTGTCAATGACCTCTTTTGTGCAAGAACACCAACTTTTTTGCCCTATCACGACTGTTGGAATAATACGGTGCCGTATCATCTCTAGCAGAAAACGTGGTTGATGCTTATGATGTTTTGTCCTTTCCAATGAAAAGGATTCGTGTGTTGTGAGCAATTTTAGCAAGAAAAAATGTAATTTCAACTAGGTAGATTTTTTTACACGTAATCAAGAAATGGGAACAAACAATTCTTCGCCTTTTCGTTCTGGTGATTTTTTTTGGGACTAATTTTGATGGATTTAGAGCTGTGAATTCCTTTTTTGTTGTTGTTTAGCGTGGGTGTTGGCTTTGTGTTATTTAAAAATATCTGTGGAACGCGCTGTTGTTGGTTGTCAAATGAAAGGCACTTCCTGGAAGAATATTTCAGTTTTCTTTTTTTAAATTAAACTTTAAAGTAGAATTATAGTTGAGAAAATGAAACACAATATGAGGATACCATTGTAAGAACGGATTATAATTATTCTCCCCTTATTTTTAAATTTTTAAACTTAAGGACTTCGAAATTTAGGAAAAACAAGTAATATATATATATAAAAAATTAAGTCAATTCCTACTTAGGCCAACAGAGAAAAATTTTATTTTAGTTACTTTTTATTAATTACCGTAAAATCCGGCGTATAACGCGCACCCATACTTTCAAGCTGCATTTTTTAATTTTCGGGTATGTTCGCCGTATAACGCGCACCCCGCTTTTTAAGAAGGAATCTGAAATTTTAGTATACAACGTTCTTATGTTTTGAAGTAATTTATTCGAGATATTATGCCAGACTTTTGAAATAATAGTATATTTCTAGAACTAAAACTCTTTTAGTTCAAAAGGTATATCATTTCTAATAAATAGACAGTATTTTTTTTTCGATATAAGTAAAAGTAATTTTTTTTACGCTCATTTCTTTTGTCATTTTTAAAGCTATCGTTTTTATACCCGGCGTATAACGCGCACCCTTATATTTCGATCGCATTTTTGTGTTCAAAGTGCGCGTTATACGCCGGATTTTACGGTAGTTAAAATTAATATAAATATGCATTTACATATGACAGAATTACAATATTAAGTGACAAAATAGAAAGCGATTTTCCTCGCAATCCTCGCAATTTTCCATTTTCCTTTCTATATAAGGTATTGATTTATTATTTTTGTTTGTTTGTTACTATTTATACATTAATTAAATTTAATTATTCTAATAAAATAGTATAGTAAAAAAAGAAATCGCATTCTCAGAAGTTAGGTCACTCCAGGTGGGATTCGAACCCACGATTTTTGCTTTGGAAGTCCAACGCGCTTTCCATTGCGTTACGGGGACACAACGAACGATTTTCCTTCCTATATATGCTGTTGGACTATTGTTTTTGTTACTATTTATTCATTATTTAATTTAATTAATGAATTAATATTTGAAAAAACTGTATTAATATCAAGTGTCATTCACTACAAGTTTAAAAAAATGTATTTAAACTTGAATGGATGAATGGAAATTATTTTATGTACGATTGAAAATTTGAACAAGATATATATTTATGTAAATATATATACGGAGAGAGTGAACTAACAGTAGGAATTGAAAAAAGGAAGTTTTCGTAAAACTAGTCCTGGAAAAAAAGTTGAAATAGTTTAAAGCTTTGGTTGTATTTCAATATTTTTTCTCTTTGTGTTAAAAGCAATTTAACGTTTCTGAGCCTGTATCTACGCACATTGCAATAATAATATTGTAAGAACTCAATTTTTGAAAAATAGTGAGGTTTAAAATTGATTTTTTTCTTTCAAAAATAAGACTAGATCATTTGTATGGCTTTATCGATTTTTACTATGTTTAAAAAATCAAATGTATTTAAAAACTGTTTTTGCATAAGATCAAATTTTTTAAAATCTAAACTAAATAATAAAAACAAAATAATTATCATTTTAGTCCTTCATTTCCAAAAGAAAAAAAAAGGAAATTAGTATGATTTTAAATATGATTTGGTATAAATGAATGATATTTACAACAATTTGTAATAAATATTAATGTGAAAATTGCGCCTGTTTTTTATAACATAAATGTCGAATTCGGCATCTGATCTGTGATATACAGTGAAAATCCTTTAACTGTATATCGAAACTAAGGGGGACTCAAATATTTTTTCGTGTTAAAGGATATTGCAATTGCAAAAACTATATAAATACCACAAAATTAAGTTTATTAGAGCACATTTTATTAACATAGATATATATGTACATATGCATGCATTTAATAAAAATCACACACAATGAAACAAAAACATTCATAAGAACTTAAGGTATCCGACTACGTTCGGAACCGTGATTTTGCAAAAGCGTATAAATGGATAATATTTATGATATTTAGTGTCACTTAGATTAGAAAATGTATATAAAATTCTTTTTAGAATATTATTACAACAAAAAGTTATTTAAGTACAATTTTTTGACAAAAAATGAACATATAGAATGACCCATTTTCAAAATATTCTCCTTTTGTGAAAAATGCTTCTATTATATATATAATAATATTTTGCCTGTGTAAGACCTCTGCACAGAGGCTCAACTAGAATTTTTGAAATATATAACTTATAAGCGGATTTATCCATGTTTTACGACAGAGGGGAAAAATTTTAAGAAAAAAACGCCGATAGTTATTTAAATTGGTTGTAACTCTAAATATAATGTGAATTTTTAAAAAAAAAAAAATTAGTTTAAACTTTCTGGAGAAGTCTTTACTTTATATAAGTACACAAAATATTATTATTTTAGAAGCATTTTTTTTATAAAAGGAGAACATTTTGAAAAAAAAAAAGGTTATTCTAAGTTAATTTTTTGCCCAAATATTATATTTAAATAAATTATGTTACATGTAAAATAAATTATACATGTATTCTAATCTAAGTGACACTAAATATCTAGAAAACTATCCATTTATGCACTTTTTTAAAATCACGGCTCCGAACGTAGTCGGATACCTTAATGAAATTTAATACAAAATTTTCAAGTTGTTTTGAAAAAAAAAAAATTTATTGAGTTTTGGAAAATAATCTGATATTTTTCTTTGCATTGTCTTTTTTAGTATCAAATTGTCCACAAATTGTTTGATGTCATCTATTTTGGTATTCATTACACTAATGGAATATACGGCTAAATAACTGCACATACTTTTTTTCATGATGTTCCTCATTTCGGATGTTTTTGTGTGGCGTTTGTAGGGGTGGAGGGTGAAAGTAGCTTAGATAAACAAAATTGACTCGTGTCATTTGTTATTCCGAGGGTATTTCAATGCCAAGTTAGACTCCTTCCCAAAAAACATGTGAAACCACCTTTTTCATTTCACACCCCTCTTAAATCTCACCTTCGCTGCTGGTGTTTTCTGTATTTTGTTCAATCTTTTCGTGTTAAGCGATTTTCGTTTCGTTTTAAGAGAAAAAAAGCAAGAAAATACATATCAGTTTGTCGGGACTGTTGTATTATTTCGAGTAAACCAATATTTCGTCTTAAGCGTTTTCGCATTAAACGTATTTCACTGTAATTATTTGTATATAAAACCGGTTTCAGATAATAAAATGATTACCTTGCTGTAATAACCTCTTCTGTAATAGTTTTTAAATTCTGTATTTGTTTTGCATATATTGTGAAGACTTGAATACTCCAAAGAGATTCAAAATACCCCTAAAAACTCTGTTATGACTTTTTTTAGTACTTTCCATATCAATTCACACTTAAAATATGAGTAAAGTTTCTTTGCAGAAAGTCTCAACTTAGAGGTGTAGTCCCAGCACCACACCATAAGTTTGTAGTTAGAAGAATTATATAACATATATTCTGGCTCTTTAAATGAAAAATTGCGTCAGTTGTTTAGGTTCCTGCGCACCAGCCATTTTTAAATTAATATTATTCTGTGAAATTCCTACATTCTTCGTCTCGTTATCTACTCAGGCTTAGTAAGATCATGATCCAAATAATTTTAATCCCTTCCTTCCTCAGTGGCTCGACAGCCCAGGATGGGCTTTGGCCTTCTCAAGAAGCCTTTTCCAGGCCAGTCTTCTTCTTGCTAGTGTTCTCCAATTCTTACTTCTAAAAACTAGAAGATCTTTTTCTCGGCCATCAATCCATCTAAGATTTGGCCTGCCCTTTCTTCGTGTGCCAATTGGTTGGGCATTGAAGACTTTTTTAGTGGTGCGGTTTTCGTCCACTCTGACAATGTGGCCCCGCCCGTTTAATTCGTAGTAATTTGATGAAGTTATTAACGTCGGATTCTTTATATGATTGATAGAACTCGAAATTTGATCTTCGCCACGTTCCATTTTCCTGAATTCCTCGAAAAATAAGTCTTGAAATCTTCCTTTCGTAGATATCATGATCTCATCTGTTCGAGACATGGACCGTTTTACATGCATAAGTTAATACTGATCTTAAAAGATTTTTATACAATAGAGGCTTTTTGTTTTTCTTTTGATTAAATTCGATTTCATATATTTTCGTTTTAAATAATTTTAATCATCAAATGTTATTTCCTGGCATCTTCTCCGAAAAACTTGGAATTTCAAATTATTATAGCCCTATTGGCAACAGTGGAAAAACTGCATTATTATGTCATGCTCTTCGTGAATGTCTAGGCCTTGGCGGACCACCATACATCATCATTAATCATTAAGGCGGTAGTTAGTCGTGTTGGTTTGTGCCTAGGTTTGTGAGATTATAAGTCCTACACATTTATTTGTCAGGGGTTAGTGTTTCTACAAGTATTTTTGACAACGTATGCCATACACTCTCTACTTAAGGCTGTTTTCGGTTAATGTTAAAGAATAGGACCCGAATTTGGAACATTTTGTTACATATAAAAAGAAATGAAAAAATTTAAAATGATATTATGGCTTCACTATCCTTTAGAAAGCAGCATTTTTTTTAAATCATAATTCCCTTTTTTAACAGAGTTGATTCATTTTTTCTGGTATAAAACGTGTTTCGCGTTTTTTCTCCTATACCGTAATGTTAAATGGGCTATGCCTTCCCGTATTAAAATGAAAAATAAAGTATTCATGGAATATTTTGAAATTTTTTAAAACACTACATTGTTAACAGAGACACGAGCTATAATTCTACAAATTTCCATGGAAATTGAGGCATTTTTCTGTCTGAAAATGTGCTTCGCGTTTAGTTCAAGCTCTCGTACTTTTAGCGAAAACAGCCTTAAAAGGGTCACAAGTGGGGCCTATTTATACAAAGGGGCCCTGGCCTCAGAGCCGCAAAGGATTTTTTTTGCGGCCCGCCAAGAAAGTAAAAAAGGTGATATAAAGATTCTAAAATTACATGTTCTTGCAGCTATAGGTGATACGGAATTAGCACAATAAATAGAGTGAAACTGCTTCTATTTTATTTAATTTATGTCTATTTGATTTATATGGTAAATTCATATATTTTCTGAGATGCAAAGTTAAATAATGAATGCAGCCATTTTATAAAGGTGCGGCTGTTCAATATCCTGCGCTTCTCCAATGCGGCCCTTGAGCCAAAACTATTGCCCCTCTCTGATCTAAAGTAAAAATTGTATTTTTCTGAGACATTTTAAAGCGTCTCAAACATTTTTTATTGTGATATTGTATCAAAACTATATATATTTTCTCCTATCTGAAAAAAATATTCTGTCGGTTCTGCCCTTTAAGGTATCCAACTACGTTTGGAACCGTGATTTTGCAAAATCTTATAAATGAATAATATTTATGATATTTAGTGACACTTAGATCAGAGAGAAAGCGTGTATAAAATTATTTTAAGAATAGTATTACAATACAAAATTATTTAAGTACACTATTTTGACAAAAAATGAACATAGAATGACTAATCTTCAAAACATTCTCCTTTTATGAAAAATTCTTCTGTAGTAATAATATTTTGGCTGTATATAGCTCAGACCTTTGTACAGAGGCTCAACTAAAATTTTTGAAACATATATCTTAGAAGTGGATTTATCCATACGTTACTACAACAGAGGGTAGAAATTTTAAGGAAAAAAAAAAAAAAAACGCCAATAATTATTTCTATTGGTGGTAACTCTGAAAATAATATGAATTTTTCAAAAATTCTAGTTCAGACTCTCTGGAGAAGTCTTTGCTGTATATAAACATACAGAATATTATTATTATAGAATAATTTTTTATTAAAGGAGAACGTTTTGAAAAGAAGTCATTCTAAGTTAATTTTTTGCCAAAATATTGTATTTAAATATTTTTTTTTGTCATAACGCGTCCTTAAAACAATTTTAAACATGTATTCTAATCTAAGTGACACTAAATATCATGACAATTATCCATTTATGCGCTTCTTTAAAATCACGGTTTCGAACGTAGTCGGATACCTTAACGTGTGGCCGCAGTGACCTAGTAGTTATGGTTTCGAACTCGCAGCCGGAGTGTTTTGGGTACGAGATCTGGTGCTCTTGAAAACCGTTGTGTAGAGCGGCCCGATTCACATTAAATCTATCGTGGCTTAATGTCCTCCTGTTGGTATGGTCGTTAAGAGAGGAAATGCCAACTCAGTAGAGACGTCTTAAGACTTCTTGAGGCTCTTGACTTCTACATAAATGTAAGCCCCACCTATGACCCTTAAAAGTAGACAGTACATAGCATACGTTGTCAACTACTCATGATAAAAAAATATAATACTCATGAGACAAATAAATGTGCATGATTTGCAACCTCATAAGCCAACTCGACCGACTGCCTCCCTTCGACTGTATGAGTGATGATGGCGTATGGTGGAAAGTCTAGGCCAGGGACGGCGAGCCAATGGCACGCGACACTATATTTTGGGCACGCCGCCGATTAAAGCGGTTTGCATTTTAATTCAAAATAACAAAGTTCAATATGAAATATTACGAACAAACGCGAGTGATCGGTCGCAGTTTTCAGCCAGATTTCCTCAGTTCAAAGAATTATCGGAAACACTCAAGTTTTTTTATGTACCCTAATGTGATTTCATTTAATATACTGAACTTGTCCCTATTCAATTGGTTGGAAAATGAAAACATTTTAATGCAGCTGATTTATTTACGGTGTAGTTTAATGTGGATTCATAAACTTGTTGAAAAAAGGAGAAAAAGCTGGAATTGATTGAAACAGAAAGATTAACAAGCAATATAAGTAAAAATGCTAATTATGAAATTTTGGAAACGTGGAGTTCGATTCCGACACATTTAACTGTTTAAGTGGGTCA
>BMAV01005697.1:0-11693 GCA_019973955.1 Trichonephila inaurata madagascariensis | reverse complement strand
TTGTCTTCTTTTGCAAGACTTCACTCACTTTAATTATTCCCCTCCCCCGCGCCATGCAAGTTTTTGATCGCGTTTAGTGTGGCAACTTCACCCCTCATGATCTTATTTCAAACTCCTCTACCTTTTCTTACTTTTTCTTCCAAGTGGTTATTTAAAACTTCCTTTCAATAACCGCACGCAGTTATCTTAGAGGTAACGTGTAACAGACTTAAAAATATTATTCTCTTTTAATCCTTGTTATTAAAAAATATATCCCTTTTCTCTCCTTGTTCCGTCAAGATGCGGCAGGCGGTTGAAAGACGGGCTTTGCTGTCATGGAGATGTGACGTCATTTTCTCTTCGTTTTCCTGAAAGCGAAACAGAAACTAAATCAACTGGGAGAGTGGTTTCCCACCCACCCCTCCATCAGCGTTATTGCGCTGCATTTAATGTGGACTGCTTGTTATTTTTATATGTAACTTCAACAAATTGTTCTCTGTTCAATTTATTATGATGAGTGGATAATAGAGCTATCTCTAAGGTTCCACGTAAATGTATAACCTTTACCGTTACCGTAACGGGCTGAATGTTAATGCCTCAAACTTAACACATCGATTGAGAACAACGGTAATTTTTAAACAAAAAAATGAAACAAAAGTAATGCTAAAATAATTCTCGCAAAGAGAAACACATTCGAACCTGGAAACTACCGTTTAGAAAGTAGCGCGTTAAACAACTTAGCTACGTGTTTTTAGGGGAGAAGCAGTGAAAAGAACTTTAAAATAACAAAACAGATGTTCAATTTCGCATTGCGTTATTCGTTAAAAAAATTTTCCGGGCTTCATTTTTAAATTAATTCCTTCATTATCGATTGCAAACAACGGTAATTTTGAAAAACAAAAAACTTTAAAAAAAGTAATGCTTACATATTTTTCGCAAAAGGGGAAAAAAACGAAAAACTTTTTTTTTTTAAAGCCGTAATTTTTAAGATATTTTATCAATCTTTGTACATCGTTCTACACACAGAAAAAAAGTTTCGTGAGATGTTCTTCATAAATAAATTATTAAGTATTTAAATAAAATTTTGAGTATTTTTTGAAAAATCGTAAAAAAAACAGCTTTTTACATTAAATTTTTTAAATGACTGATTCTAAAAGAGAAAAGCATGAACTTTTTTAGTGTAAAATATTTTTTCCATTAACACTAAAGAAAGTGCAAGCGGAACAATTTAGAAATCGCATTCAAAAATCGCATTCGACTCATTTTTAAAAAATCGTAAAAAAATACAAAATATAATTATTTTGTAAAATAAATTATAGTATATCGTGGTGAAATAAATATTTCCGAATCTGTAATTATTTTTTGTGTGAGTCTCATGAAAAAATTAGATCGCGTTTTAAAAACGTCCGAAAAAAAAGAAGCTCCGAGTTTTACCCTGGCGGTCAAAAATGGTACTAATTATGCGTTTTAAGGTTTTTAATTAATATTTTTTTAACTAATTGGAATATCGGAATAGAAATGGTCAGAACGGATTCCTCGGATCATTCCCAAAATTTTGGTACCTTCGGCGAGTTTCTGCGTCCTGTGTTTCGTGAGAAAATTGGGTCACATAGATTCAAAGATAGATACATTTGTTTACCTTCGGATTTTAATAGTGCAGACTAGCTGTATGGTCCGGCGTTGCACGGGCTTTCTCTACTTTTATAAATTTTCCCTTTTTTTTCACAAAATCAGCACTTCTGATACTTTTTTTCAAAATGACTCCACCCTCCTCCACCTCTTAGCCCAGCGTTGCTCGGGCTTTCTCTTTTCCTCATGACACCAGGATTTCTGTGTGTGTGTGTTTGTACACGCTGTAACGTCGTGAGTAGATAACAAACAAAGAAAAATTGTCACAGCCTCATTTTAAAATTAAAACAGTATTTATTTGCTTCATAGGCTACTATATATGAAGTAATAAAGTCCAATAAATATGCCAAGCCGGTGCAGGCAGCCTCAGTCGCGGGAGTTCAATCTTTTCCCCGGATCATCTCTCAACGCCACCGGCGTTCATCCTCTCTTCTTTCTATCCTCTACCATCCAAGTCTCTTTTTTTCAGGGCTCCTCTCAAGTTTTTCCATCCAGGGATCTCCTCCCAGTTCAAGCTTCGATTCTAAAAAGAGGGCTGTGACGTGAACACATCACTCCGCCTCTTATCTGGGGCTAAGTTTCTTTGCGTTGTGAGCGTGGTTCGGTGGTAGGAGGTGTGGCTTCTGATAGGGGAGCCAATGGGGTGTAGGCGAGGTTCCAGTAGTTGAATAGCGTTGGTTAGTGAGCTCTTTTGGAATTTAAGAAACTGACTGACCCGGCAGAAGGAAGAAAAACTATTGAATTAAAATTAAGTAAGGGTGGAGATTACATAATATGACATTGGTAAAAATTAAGAAGGAAGGGGAAAATTAAGGAATATATTGACATTAAATTATAAAAAAAGGGAAAAAATTAATCAATAAGCGCTTCAAAAAAAAGAAACGCTTGTTCTTTGACATCAGTTTTTGCTTTAAGAGCGGGGANAAATAGACTTAAAAGAACAGGTTGTTCTTTTAAATCTAAGATTTCAGAGTTAAATAAGGCATATTTTCAATGCATGTCTATTATGATACATTCGCTTTTGAAAACCTCATATTGTACATTTTGGTGCATGAAAATATGCTTTCAAATATACATTATTTTTAAGGGGGAATTTAGATTTATTATTTAATAGAAAAATATCAATACATAGAAATATTTATAATTTTTTTACAAAGTGTTCTTTACGAGGACATAAATATCTTAATATAAAATAATTGGTATTCAGTACGAGACTATAAAATACGTTAAATGCAATCATAAAGTACATCAAATTAGAGATGAAAAATTTAACTCTAAGAAAGAGCGCAAGAATATATTTATTAAAATCCTTATAAAAGTATGTATTTAAGGATATTTGTGTCTCTGAAATGGCCAATATGGGTGTTGGGATTATTAAAAAAGTTGCATTTGTAATATTATTTTATGAATATTTTTTTTTCTTTCGGAAAAATTCTTCTCGTACATGTAATTTTTCTTGTATAATCTCAATATATTTTATTAGCATACTATCCACAATAAAAGTATTTGGAATGCTTTATTGTCATATGGCACTCAATGAGAAGATTCAACAATATAATATCAATTCGATAGAAGATATTCGCAATCATTTGTTCAATTAACCATCCTAGCTGTTAAAATGGTATTAATAATTAAGGCTCTCGCCAAGATCAGCTAAGTATTTAAATGCTAAATGCTTTCTCTCACTGTTTGAATCTCCCACCTATAATTTAGCAGGTTTGGCTACCTTCTACTGCTATCTAATAATTTGTAAAATTCGGCGAAATCATCTGTTAAAATGATATTAATAGTTATTAAAAGACAATTTTTGGTTAATTACAATATTAATAAGTGCCAAACAAACAAATTTATCTGATCTTTCTTTTTATATCAATTATTTGTTTAATTATTTCTTATATTCATTTATTCTTCACTATTATCACTTTCAAGTGTTTTTAGTATAAAATAGACCGTTTTTTATGCTTAATACGTTGTGTGTGAAAACCTAGATTATAACTCAGCTAGCTAGCAAGTAGAGCGGCATGTATTCCTTTAGCTTAAGAAATTTTTAATATATTGGCCTTTCAAAGAATATGATTACAGTTGAATGAAGAAAAACAGAATTAATGAACGTTTTATAATTCCAATCTCTAAAAATAAATTTTCTGTAGATAAATGCATATGCTTTAAGGTATCCGACTACATTCGGAACCGTGATTTTGCATATGTGTATAAATGGATAATATTTATGATATTTAGTGTCGCTTAGATTAGAAAATGTAAATAAAGGGGTTTTAAGAATAGTATTACAATAAAAAATTATTCAAGTACAATATTTTGACAAAAAATGAACATAGAATGATCCATTTTCAAAATATTCTCCTTTTGTGAAAAATTCTTCTATTATAATAATATTTTGCCTGTATATAACTCAGACCTCTGTACAAAGGTTCAACTAGAATTTTTGAAATATATAACTTAGAAGTGGATTTATCCATGTCTAACGACAACAGAGGGGAGAAATTTTAAGAAAAAAAGGCCGAAAATTATTTCAAATGGTTGTAACCTTGAAAATAATGCGAATTTTTCAAAACTCATAGTGGAGCCTCTGTACAGAGGTCTGAGCAAAATATTATTATGCATATTATTATAAAGGCAAATATTATTTATTCTGTACAGGCAAAATATTATTATAATATAAGCATTTTTCACAAAAGGAGAGCATTTTGAAAAAAGTTTATTCCAAGTTTAATTTTTTACCGAAATATTGTTTTTAAATAATTTTTTTTTGTCAAAATGTCCTTAAAAAATTTTATACGTGTATTCTAATCCAAGTGACACTAAATATCCCGAAAATTATCCATTTATGCCCTTTCTAAAATCACGGTTCCGAACGTAGTCGGATACCTTAATAAATTTATTAGTATTTTTCTATGTTATATAATTCATTATTTTTATATGGTCTTACCTTTTTCTCTATAGGTATTTCTTCAGAACCTGTTTTTGTAGAAATGATCCCAAATGTGACTGTACCCATTGGTAGAGATGCAGTCTTGCAGTGCACCGTAGAGGACATAGAGAACTATAAGGTAAAATTATAAATCACATATGTGGAAGTATTATTTGTAGAGAAAATTAGATTGCTTTTAATAATCCAAATTAAATTCTTTTTAAGTTAAAATCTTTTTTATGAGAATATTAATTTAATTTTAATATCTGATTTTTTTTATCCATAATTTCTAAATATTCCTTTTTAACGCGCTTTTATTAGCTTCCCCTTTATGTAACGGAAACTTGGAACTCGATTTTTACCCACTTTAATAAGTCAGATCAATTCGAAATTTTGTCAAAGACCAATGACAAAACAATAATTTAATAGTTTTGTTCCATTGTCCAGATAAGAATCATCAGGATTTACGATTTCCCATTTCCAGATTTGGCGACTAAGAGATTAAGTTATAACCCTACAGCGAAAACGCTTGTGTTTAATACAAATATAACAAACAAAAAAATTATCTACAATAAAAGCACGTTTTTTTAGTTTTTTTTTAATTAAAAAAAATATTGATGGTTATTAAATTATGAAACAAAAATTTATGCGAAAAATTTTAAATATGTTGCAAGCAACACTTTGAAATATTTTTTTTCCTTTTATGAAATGCCTTTTATGAATATTTTTTAAGAAATTGTGTGTGTGTGTGAATTCTAAACATAAAATTTGTATGAAAATTCAGAATATTTTTTCCATTATAAGATTATTTGGCTACGATTGTTGATTCGAAGTTTGTCAATATAAAGCTACAGTATTGGCAAAGGTCCCATCATTTTTTCCATCACGGTCACGTGACAGGGATAATGTTTGAAGAATGGAAATCCCGTAGTGGAAGATGAGCTGGTAACACACCTCCAATCTTCTACATCATTTGTGAAGGCTTCTGATTTCCAGTATCATTTACAAATAATAACAACAACTCACATTAGTCAGCTAACCAATGCTTTGATAGAATCACAACTCAAAACTCATGGCTTGACTTTAACATTAAAGACCCCGATTATGATTCAACGCCAACCGCAAAATTTTATTAAAAAAATTGATTTATTGTGGAAGTCTCAGAAAAAAAGATCAATACACTTACCATTTTTATTTTATTTTTAATTATAACTTATGGATATCATGTATAGATGACTCACACACACAAATTATAGATTTACTTATGAATTTGGATTGCTATTCCACAGGATATATGCTATCTATAAGCATCATAATATAACAATAAATTTATGATTCATAAATTTTTTTTCTGTTTAGAAAGTCTTAGGTTACTTTTTTAAAGTAAGTAGAGGGTGATTAAATTATCACTAGGATCGGTATCCGACTAGGTTGGGAGATAAAGTTTTCAAAAATTGATTTTCTGAATAATTTTATTGTTTTAAAGAACATAAATAGGCTTAAAAAGTCATAATTATTAAATAACTAACATGTATTGCCCTTTTTTTAGAAAAAAAATTATTTTTAGGGAAATTTCGCAAAATTTTTTAAGTTAAGAAAAACGTGATAAATAAAAATAAATTGCACATTATGCAATTTTAACGTCTCATTGATATACCTCTTGATCCCTCTGAAGTATCACAAACCACAGGATAAAAAATATTTTAAGAAATATTTTATTAGCATTTAAATTTGATGGTCATGATTTTTCGTCAAAATTACTGCATGTTCTAAACTATAAATGGCGGTAAAATGTGATTAAATGTAGCTGTCTTAAAACCTGAGATGTTTTACAATCTGCAGCACCCATAGCATATATGTTATGAATTTCAGTGTATTTGATTGGATTATTTAAAAGATATCCCGTTTTTTGTGTACAAATTATCATGAAAAGTTAATTCTTCATAAAACGAATAAAAAAATATTTTCATTAGTTAGATAAAGTAAATGCTATAAAAAGAACTTAAGAAACTCTCTAGTTTTATGTATTATTCCTTCTTCCTCAATAATTAGTTTTCCCTAATGACCCAAACAACACCAAAAATCAAACACCTAAAAAGTACTTTTTCAACCTAGTCGGATACCTTAAGCAATATTCATCACCAATATTAGTGTATATAATGATAAATAATAGTAAATACTTAATAATTTGAATACCGTGGTGTCTGGGGGTGATTGTAGCGCACTCGTGACTAGTATTATATCTGTTGTCATGAGTTCGTGTTCTAGCATCAGAAAAGACCCTCCGGGTAGAGCGGCTGATATACACTATCTGGCCAAAAGTATCCGGACACCCAGTGGTATGGACTTAGAGCGTCCTGATGCACATATTAATATGATGTTGGTCCCCCTTTTGCATGGATGACAGCCTGCACACGTTCGGGAAGACTTTCAACCAATTTTTGATAGGTGACCATAGGAATTGCCTTCCAGGCGTCCATCACAGCTGAAGTGAGTTCTTGCAGTGAGGATGGTCGATTTGGCTGGCTACGTAATCTGCGCTCTAATTCTTCCTAAAGGTGTTCTATGGGATTTAGATCGGGGCTCTGAGAAGGCCAGTCCAGTTTTTGAACACCCATTTCGTCAAACCACGTCTGTGCAAGCCTCGATGTGTAAATGGAGCAGTTATCCTGCTGGAAGAGAAATGGGCCTTCCCCGCAATATTGACATAGAGTTGGGAGTGCAGCATCGTCCAGAATGTCCACATACATCTCAGAGTTCATGTTTCCAATCACAGGAACTAACGGACCCAGGCCAAACTACGAAACACCCCCACACCATTATGCTTTCACCACCAAACTTAACAGTCGGCACAATGCAGTCAGTAAAGAAAAACTCGCTGGGCATCCGCTAAACCCAGACGCGTCCATCCGACTGCCAGACTTTAAAGCGAGATTCATCACTACAAAGAACAGTTTTCCACATGTCCACAGTCCAATGACGGTGAGCTCTACACCATTGCAATCGATGCTTCGCATCTTGTGGAGTAATGCTCGGCTTATGGAATCCCAAGTTTTTTAACTCTCGACGGACAGTCCTGCTGCTAACACTAATTCCTGATGAACTTTGGAACTCCTGAGAAATTTCCACCAACGAGGACTTGCGATTTTGTTTCACTTCCCTTTTCAGAGTTCTGCGGCTGCGTTCACCAAGTATTTTCGGCCTACCAGTTTGTTTTTCTACCGTTTCACTGCCTCGACGTTTCCACTTCACAATTATATCACTCACAGTGGATTTAGGCTTCTGTAGAATGTCCGCAATCTCACGAACTGATTTCCCACAAAGGTGGCATCCCCGTATACTGCCACGATCAAACTCACTAAGCTCCTTTGACTTACTCATTGCCTCACAAACGCATAAATACAATCTGACAAACCATTACCAACACTTTTATAGCTTTCAATTACGTATCGAATTGCGTCACTCGCCAGAACCACTTTTTTAAGGGGTGTCCGGATACTTTTGGCCAGATAGTGTATATTATTAAATAGATCAAAGATTAAGAGATCCGCGTCTGCAGTAGCTTCGTATAATTCAATGTTAATAAACAATCAATATTTAAGTATAAGTTTGAATTATTGGTTCCATTTATGACAGACCCTATTGTGTACGGAAAATAATTACTTTACCCAAACATTGCCCCTTTACTTGATTAAAATTGATTAAATAGAGAACTGAAACCACCCCTGTAAACACTTATTTTGACATTATTTTGATGGCATTCAGTGGTGTGTAATAAATTTTTGATTCCTTCGAAGATTATGGACAAACTTTCTCATAGTTATTGCGAAATATCTTCATTTAATGTTTACCGAGTAGAGCATGTACGAAAGTTATAGCTCGGTTACTATTCTTGAAGAGCGACATAAAGTACATCTAGATAGTGAAGATACGGGTAGTCTTACACTGAGATTGAAGTTCTAAACTTCAAATAGTAAAATTTGCAACATTTTTATATATGTTTATGTATAGAAAATGTTTATTTTCTTTAAGGGGAATACTTTAAATATATTTTTCAATGAATATGTTATGATAATTTTCAGTATAAATATATATTACACTTTTTTAATTAAACATTTCTGTTCTTAACAATACTAAAAGATTAAATATTAAAACTTAATTGCTTCAGATCTGACACCAAGCAAAATAATATCAATCTAAATAATTTTAAAGAAAAATATTTATTCATTCCATTACAATCAATTATATTATTTGTTGAAAAAGTATTTGTATAATTATTTTCTAAATAGTGGATAAAAATAATTATTGTTCCTGCATAAAAATGACTCCACAATGGAACAAAAAAAGAGAGAGAAAATTAAATTCCGTTTCTAACGGCTAGAGTTAGAATGCCTAGCATTACAGAGGCCATTAATAAAATAATAGAATTATAAACTTGAAATTTATGGAAAGTAAATTAGCTTCCATTAATTGTTATTATCGTATCTTTTACAAAATTTGAAAATAACGAAGTATAGTTTTTTTTTCCGAACTCGATAAATGTGTTTCAGTTTTTTCTGCTGTTCATAATGACACGTCGTTAATTTTTTTTATACATCTACTTAACGTAATGCAATTAATTAATCATAATAAAATCTAAATTATTTCCTACATAAAGATGTTTTTTAATAAAAGGTTTTATTTGGAAAACAATGACTAAGAATTTATAAGAAATATGAGTTAAATCAAAAATTATACATAGCTACGTAATTGAACGGCGGTAACTTATCTAGCTCTTTAAAAATAAATCGAAATTTTATCCCGGAAAAAATTCTCTTTAACACTACACAATAGATTTTCTTCTAACAGTAAACAATTAACACATACACATAGTTATTTTCAACAGCACAAACTCAAAGTTCGAGACTTGGAACATTGCAGATCACAAATCCATAACCACGATATCGCATTAGAGAAAATAAAATCGCACAGTTGGTGTCAAATTGTGAGATCCTACTTGTTTCACGGCAATCTCTGTTGTTGTGGTTATTAATACCACCTGTCTGACGTTGTCAGAGATCGAGGCCCATGAAATTCATCGCGACAAAGGGCTAGAAGTACGCTTACCGTTAGCCACAGCCTTGAGCACCAAACAGGTGGCAGTACATTTTGGCTCGATTCCACCTCAATTTTGAGAGAGCCACCCTAGGGGGTTAAGGGCCTCCCACCTCTTTTCCCCTTCCACCAAACTCACGAGAGTACTTTCGGCTCGACGGCAGAGTCCCCCATGCCACGAAGGCACTATACATTTGCAAACATCCATGCCTTCTCTGGGACTCGAACCTAGGCCTACGGCAAGGCAGTCTGCGTCGCTAACCACTATGCCAGATGGGAGGCACAGCAATGTCTTTTATAGGTTATAAGAATCCTTCTTAGATATGCTTCTAGAGATATTTCCACGAATAATCACCATGAATCTTTCTAGTTCGTATCGGTGCATCTATTTTTGGCGCAACATTTGGCGACCAAATTTGTTGTCAAGGCCCTTACTGGAGTTATTCTCTCCTTCCTACAAATAATCTTTTCAGTCGTGTATTTATAAACATTTCAATATATTAGAGAAATGTAAAAATAGCATTTATGATTTGAATTGATCCTAACTCTGAAAATAATGTGAATTTTTTTAAAAAATCTTAGGTTTTGGCTCTGTAGAGGGTCTTATCTATATTTAAACAAAATATATTATTTTTACAGTAGTATTTAATCCAAAAGGAGAAATTTTAAAACTACTTTTTTCCAAAAAATGTATTCAAATATTTTTATTGTATTTATATTCTTAAAAGAATTGTATACGTATAATCTAATTCAGGTGACACTAAATATACAAAAAAATGTTTTTCATTTATACGCTTTTTTCAAAATCACGGTTGCGAACTTAGTACAATATTTTAACCCTTTCTATAAGTCCGTGGTAAGTATACTTACCACCAATTGCATTAATTTTTAAAGGTCCATAGAAAGCTATTTTATTATATTTCATTTGTGCTGTCATCCTGTAATTTCAGAAACTTAAGAAAATTATAAACTCTTACACATTTTGTACTCCTAGTAACAGTATTAAAATCTTTTTCATTGATGTGGCAATTTCATGAAAAATAATATTGTAATTTGTCATTAATGAATATTAAAAAAAAATGTTACATAATATACAATTCTTTTTCCAGTTTACAAAATATATTTTATAAGTATAAAACAAAAAAGAAATTAAAAGCATTAATTTCCTACTTTTTAATAGGCCTCAATGAGCAGTCGTAAAAATACTTACCACGAAAAAGTGTTAAAAATCAAATTAATTTTATCTAGTAAGTTAAAGTCTAGTTAAAGTCTAGTAAGTTAAATCTAGTGAGTTTCTCTGATTAAATCAATCTCAATTCCACAAATACTTTAATATACTTTTACTAGAAATAAATGACCCGTTAAAGGGTTAAGAAACAACATGTACATAGAAAAAATGAAAACAGCACAAAAAGTTTAAATATTTAAAAAAAGAGAGAGAGAGAGAGATGTAAAAGTTAACATTGGGGTAATCTATAAAACTTCGAATAAAAATTCCAAACAAATTATAGCTGCTTGTGAATTCTATGATTAAGTAACGTAATTAATAGTTATTAAGATTCTAGTTAATAAAAACTAATGTTTAACGTGTAACAAATGTGTGTTTTAAGAAATTTTATGAAGTAATCATGTAATATATGTATCCACTTTCAAATAAGTCTAACCTGATTTCTTGTTTGTGTGTGGGCAAAAGCTTTGCCTAAAATAAAAAACTCATTTAGAATACGATTCAATAATGAAAGTAATATCTGTCACATGAATGGATGCTCAAAAATTTTCAGGAAAGTACCAATATTAATAGTAGTAATAACATTTTCTAGAATAAACAGAAAATGTCAAATTTTTGTAATATCCTAAGACAAAAACAGGAGCAAAGTTCCTTTCGTGGTTTTATACTTAATGTCAGATCCAAATCCAAAGTGGGAAGACTAGAAAGAGAAAAAATTCAAGTAGGTTAAGTTTTCATTAAAATACCATCCAAATGTTTTGTATTTGTGTGTTTTAGTATTCCTTCCTTCCTCAGTGGTACGACAGCCCAGGATGGGCCGGCCTCAAAAAACTT
>BMAV01005696.1:0-17920 GCA_019973955.1 Trichonephila inaurata madagascariensis | reverse complement strand
TGTTAAAAGATTTAAAGTAGGTTTTGGGTAGTTGCCTTTGGAACAGGTATCAATGGTTGTAATAATTTCAACGGCGGGCATACTATTTTTGTAATGGTTTCATCAGTTTGTGTTGTTATGGTTACAGTTGAGGGTTTGAGAGCCTGTGCATAAGTCTGGGATAACTGTGGAACTATTAATTTCGTGCTTCTAAATAAGGTATATTTTATTGGTTTTGATTACTTGAATTTCTTTTTCAGTTCTCCACTTGGGGCAGAGTTTCGAATCGGCGGAATGAGCTTGCGAGCAGTTAATACATTTAAGCTCTAGAGTGCAATCTGTGGAAGCATGTCCAACAGACGCACATCTAGAGCAAGTAAGTTGACCACGGCAGGAAGTTTGTGAGTGTCCGAACCTCTGGCACTTGAAACAGCGAAGAGGATTCGGAATGTACGGGCGAATTTTACAGTTAAGGTAGCCGGCTTTAATTGTGGAGGGAAGTTTGGGGCTGAAAGTTAAAATTATATGTTTGGTCGGGATTATTGATGCATCTTTTTAATTGGTTATTCTTCTGACCTGAATTACACCTGTTCAGAAAAATCCATCAAGGATTTCCGGTTCAGGAGTGGTCAACAGGTCAGGTTCAGAAATGACACCACGACAAGAGTTAAGTGTCTTGTGTGGAACCACAGAAACAGGACAATTTAGAAAGGATTTTGCAAGAAGAAAAGACTTTGTTTGTAGAGCGGAATTCGTTTCAATTAGTAGATCCCCGAACGCAGTCGTTTTTACTGATTTCGGTTCACCACCTATTCCAATGAGGGCTTTGTGTATACCAAATGGCGATTTCTTTGACAATTCATTATTTGGTAAGGTTAGTAAAATCTTGAATTCGTTGATATTTTATCGACGTTTTGAGTGGGTAATACGAGGCCTTTACCCGGGCACAGCAGCATTGGATCCATAACAACGCGTATACCACTTCATCCTGGCGTGCCTCCACCCACCACGGAGTCCAACAAGGGAGGCAGTGTGCCGGTCAACTGGCCAAGAACCAGGCACGGCGCTTACCCAGAGTACACCCAGAATATAGTGATACAGTCCAGGGTGAGGATCCAACGGGTAAACCCGACACCCCTTATCTGCAGCACTAACCCTACAGCAGTGTCTCTTCGGGGATACCGAAGAGAGGTACTACCAGCCGATTGACAGGAGCGGGCTCACTCCTGCCACCCGTCTACAGTGAAGCGTGGGCCAAAGGGGAAAGCAGAGGTATCCCTAGTCACTAACCTCCTCCATACTGGAGAAGCGTGGGCAAAGGGAACGCAAAGGATCCCCAGAACACCATTTTCCCCCTTACGGGACGCCGCACACGGCAAACATGCGGGTCGGAAAACCAACGTTGTTAGTTAAAACAAATAAAGAAACATATTCAAAGTATTTAAAGAAATATACGAAAAAGAAACTAAATTAACGCAATAGAAAATCTAAATCATAATATGTTAGTAGTAAAACGTAAGTTTTTTCATCAGAAAAAACAAAATTTGAACAAACGTTCATTTTCCACTATAGGTCTGTGGTCTAGGAGGGAAAGGAGAAGAAGGGAAATTTAATGGCAAGAAAAGGGCCAAAAATAGAGAAAGATCACTAGGGTACCCTGGGTTCGTGAAGCCCATATTTACCAAAGACAGTAAAACCCCTTAGGAAGAAAAAAGTCATTAAGGGTACATCGAAGGAGCTGAAACCCGTATTACACAAAAAGGTGAGCCCCTGAGGATCCCACAGAGCTAGCTGTTTTACTTTCAGTTCTAGATTTAAAGACGATCCGTCATAAATAGTCATTAAGCTGTTTGAAGTATCATCTCTTTTGTTCGCCTTTCACTTTCTCCTACGTTTAAATTCTCCCCCTCCACTCTACAGTAGCATGTCGTCACTGTGTTATATTCCGGACTCTGACCGGGTTTATCGACCATATAATCGGTAGAAGGAGCCTCACTGATGTTTAGCTGGATTCTAGTATTTGAAGTCAATATATGCAGTGGGCCTCTAGGTAAGGCCAAATGTTGATTTCAAAAACAGAGGAGATAAAAAGGTTTAGGGGGGATTCGTTTCTCACCAGTCAGTAGTAAGATAGAGATTGAAAGGAAGCGGATTGATATGGTGAAACGAGCAAGGTTGTGACGATGGTTGCAGACAGGACAGACAAAGGGTGTGGTCTGTACCTCTCGCCATTACGAGTGGAGAGAAGGTCTGAGTGAGTGAGTGAGTGAATTTGGGGTTTTATGGCGCAAGAGCCGATTTCGGCTATACTGCGCCAAACATTTGTTTTAAATGACATAAAATTTTTAGGAAATCAGATAAAAATTTTAAAATGACATGAATAAAAGGTTTCTGCAAATATTTTTTGAAGATAAAAATTTCTTTTAAAAAAAATTTTTATATTAAAAAGAAGCTAGAAAGTGAATTTGAAAAAGGTAAGTTTTAAAAAGTAAAAAATTTTTGGGTGAGGATTTCCCCACCAAGTCAGATGATAAGTGTATATTCATAACAAAATTTTTTAAAAAACAATTATTCTTGCTGTTTCTAACTCGGCAGTTAAAGTATGTAATTTTTTTCACTTTTCCCAAGCCCACTTTCCCAGTAGTTTTCGGACAAGGTATCATCCTTTTTGGGTTTTCTAAGGTTCTCCCATTTTTGGTGATTCTATCTTCCCCCATGTCGATACGATTGTTTCCTCTTTGTGTTATTTTCCCACATGCGACGTTTTTTTAGGTCATGGGAGCCATCTTAATTTCTTTTTTTTTTCTTCATTCTTTTTATAATTGTTTCTTTCTTTTCCTTGCATGGTTTTGTTTTTTTTAAAAACAGGTATTGTAGAAGATTCAGAGGGTGATTGAAAAAAGGGGATATGACTGTTGAAGAAGCCCCAAGGGGGGTGAACATATTGTTGGGGTGGAAATTGCACAGATACAGGAATAGGTGGCTGGGGATCTGATATTGTAACGCTATTTAAGAGCTGGGTGGCAAGAGGTGCGCTTGGGTTGAAAGATGATGTGGTAACAGCAGGTGTGGTTGGTGATACATTTGGTTTCCCGGGGCGGGCAGTAATTTTTGGGGGACATTTTATTTTTGTGATGTTTTCATCTGTCTGATAGTAGGGATAGTTTTGAAATTTGTACCGGGCGTATGATTGTGAATCTGATGAGGTAAATTTTTTTGGTTCTAAATAATATATTTTGTTTGTTTTGATTTCTTGAATTTGTTTTTCGGTTTTCCACCTCGGACACAGTTTTGAATCTGAGGAATGGGGTACAGAACAATTAATACATTTGGGCCTCTAGAAATGCAATCTGTGGAAGATGTCCAGCAGATGCAATATCTACAAGTCAGTTGTCCACGGCAGGAAGTTTAGTGACGACCGAACCTCTCAAAATTTGCACAGCGCAGAGGATTCGGTATAAAGGGCGTATTTACAGTTGAGGTATCCGCTTTTATTGTGTAGATGGAAGTTTTGGGTTATTAAAGGTAAGAGAATTAAATGTTTTGTCGGAAGAACTGTTGAATCCTTTTTATGAAAGTTATTCTTCTGACTTGGATTACACCCTGATCAGAGAATCCTTCAAGAATCTCCGACTCCAGTGTATCTAACAAAGTCAGGTTCAGAAATGACACCTCTGCAGGTGTTTAGAGATTTTATGAGGAAGAGTTATACTTTTACAGAGAGTTAAGAAAGTTTTAGCGAGAAGAAATGACTTGGTTTGTAAAGCAGAAATGGTTTCAATAAGTAGATCCCCGGATCTTAATCGTTTTATAGGATTTCTGGTTCACCACCTATTCCTAGTAAGGCTTTATGTATTGCAAAAGGAGATTTATTTAACATTTCGTTATTTGGCAGAGAAATCAGTAAAAATCTTGCATTTTTCGATAGTTGATCAACTTTGAGATTGGGTAAATTAAGGCCTTTACCCGGGCACAGCAGCTTGGGATCCATAACAACGCGTATACCACTTCATCCTGGCGTGCCTCCACCCACCACGGAGTCCAACAAGGGAGGCAGTGTGCCGGTCAACTGGCCAAAAAAACCAGGCACGGCGGGCCACCTGGAGTACACCCAGAAGATAGTGATACAGTCCAGGGTGAGGATCCAACGGGTAAACCTGACACCCTTATCTGCAGCACTAACCCTATGTTAGCAGTGTCTCTTCGGGGACAACGTGAAGAGAGGTACTACCAGCCGATTGACAGGAGCGGGCCTACCCTGCCACCCGTCTACAGTGAAGCGTGGGCCAAAGGGAACGCAGAGGTATCCCCAGGCCACTAACCTCCTCCATATTGAGAAGTGTGGGCAAAGGGAACGCAAAGGATCCCCAGAACACCATTTTCCCCTACGGACGCCGCACACGGCAAACATGCGGGTTGGAAACCAACGCTGTTAATCAAACAAATAAAGTAACATAATCAAAGTATTTAAAGAAATATAATGAAAAAAAGGAACTAAACTAACTCAATACAAAAATGTAAACCATAATATGTTAGTAGTAAAACGTAAGTTTTTTCATCAGAAAAAACAAATATTGAACAAAAGTTCATTTTTTATTATAGGCCAGTCTGTGGTTCAGACGGGAAAGGAAGAAAAGGGAAATTTGAATGGCAAGAAGAAGGGCCGAAAAATAGAGAAAGATCACTAGGGTACCCTGTCTGTAGGCCCATGTTTACTTCAAAGACAGTAAACCCCCTTTAGGAAGAGTGGAAAAGATCACTAGGCACCTCGGGAGCGTGAAACCCGTACTCACCTAAAGAAGGTGGGAGCCCCGGAGGGGGGGGTGAAAGGCGAAACGCAAAGTGTTGACGTGCTGATGGTTTCGCCCCCCCAAGCAGCTTGTCAGGAAAGTTCGCTCTCCCGTTCTTCCGCCCCTCCTCACGCTTCCGCGCCGTCGATTGATTGCGCAGCTTCGAAGGAGAGGAAATGGAAACCGTGGAAAACTCTCGCAGTCTATTCCTGCTACCCAAAAATTCTTACCCGCCGCAAATGAGGTGCCTGAGGCTATCAAGAAAACCCTCGCATTCCCCATTCTTCATTTCTCCAAAGGGAGATTGGAGACAGCTTGTGGCCCTGGCCAAACTTATCGCCCCATCCTTCCAGTCCCAAATGTCTGGAAGAATCTTAAAGGTCACTGTCGCCGACGAAGTCGAGCACAAGGACCTTAGCCGATGGCTCGAAAAGACCGGGGTCGAATTTAAAAGTTTTATGATAAAACAGGACCGACCCGTGAAAGTCGTCATCAGAGGACTCCCCTCCAACACGGAGCCGGAGGACATTAAGCTTGAAATCGAAACCCAGGGTTTCAACGTCTTAAAAATCTCTTAGATGAAGAACTATAGAACAAAGGCCCCTATGCCTCTGTTCTATCTCCAAATCGAGAATGGGGCGATAGCCCCAAAAATATATGACTTCACCGAATCCGTATACCCGCATCGAAGTCAAACCCTTCGATCGCGGGAACAAAATCAATCAATGCTGGCGCTGTCGGGCGATGGTTCCACCCCTCGAGGTGTGCCACCTTCCGCCACGCTGCGTCAAGTGTGCAGGGCCCCATTTGGCCAAAGACTGCACACTAACATTCGACGAGCCAATGAAGTGCGCAAATTGCTCAGGGGCGCACGCGGCAAATTGGAGCCGCTGCCCCAAGCATCCTACCAATGCCAAGAAAAAAGGCAAGAATAACTCCAAAAAGGGCTCCAAGCCAATTCAAAAACCCAAACTGATCCCTCAGGCACCTCGCCCCGATATCTCCAAGGCGAGAAAAGTTACTAAAAATTTGAACTACGCCAGCGTAGTTCAAAACACTATACCTCAGGAGCATGTTAGCCCCCCTCCTACTATTTCGGCCCCCCCTACACCGGCCCCTAGCAAAGATGCCTCTGCATAAACGCAGTCTTAAAAGACCTGCTACTACTATATCGCCCAATGTGTCGACAAGCAGGTCTTCTGCAGGGCGTTCAAAACTCCCCTTCCTGCACTCCGCACGGCACCTATGTAGATAAGAAGTACGTAATATTCGAAGCCTACTGCAGGCTTCTTCGTTCCTCCCAACCTTAATTTCCCAGCCTCACGTGCAAAATTCTATTAAAATCGGATTTGAACGCAAATTTTGCGCAACAAAACTAATGAAGTCCGGGAGTTTGTTTCAGAGCAAAAACCTTGATTTGTTTTGTCCAAGAAACCCGGCTCGAGCCAGGTATTGACCCCTTCAGATCGCTAACTATCGTCTTTCAAAGACGATAGAGTCGGCATATTCCATCTACAAAAGTACAAGGCGGCACCAAGCATTTACTGTAAAAAACGATATCGTACACAACAGAGTGCCCTTCCCGAAAATGCAGGAATGGACGCCACTGGCTGTGCAAATTAAAATTAATAATTTCCCCATTAATATCATCTCTAAGCGTGAGGGCTTTCCGCGCACGTTGCAACTTCCCCCACCGACGACTCTTAAAGTTTTCAATTCTGGCGTAACCTATCATTATTGCTGGTGACTTTAATGCCGCATGAATTGGCACAACACCAAATCAACTCGCTATGGGCAGCAGCTGAACAAACTAATTCCGCAACCTTCGGGAGCGAAACCAGTTGCTGCTCCGCTCAGTCCCAATATTACGCTCAACCGCAAGCGCGGTATGGTTCGGTGATTGACTTGGCTGTGTTCGCTATCATCCCCTTCAACCATACAGTATCAGAGTCCGGAACGAACTCAGCTCTGATCACTTCCCCTGTCATTCTCGAAATTAATCTTAATACCACCATTATTAAAACCCAGAGCAACTTTCCACAAATTGGAATAATTTTTAAATTCGCTTTTGAAATAATAAACCCATCCCCCTCATGACCTCACCAGCAATGAAAAATATTATCGAGCTCGCCATAAGCGAATCCTAATCAAAAATTTCTCCGAAGCTTGCTGAGGCTTCAAAAACCAAAAATTTAAAAACACCCCCGCAAGTACCTCACCCTGAAATCAAAACCAAAAATTCATCAACAACGAAATAGGCTTCTGGAAAATTTGGCAAAGAACTAGATGTCCCAGCTTATACAGTAACCTGCCCCCTCAGTGGGAGATACAAAGGAAAAAAAATTCATTCCCACACCCAATGGAAAACACATTGAGGCGTTCGTTTAAAAACCCCCTTTTGGAGGAAATCCTTTTCAGAAAACCCTTTTTCACCCCACCCCCTTCAGGGGTGAGTGAGTGATATTAGGTTTAATGGGCCAATTTTGGCCAATCTGCGCCAAACACTTTTTAAAAAAAAAAGTTTTTAATTTTAAGATACTTTTAAAAATATATATATAAATATAAAAAATACTTAGAAATTTAATTAAATTTCAGTTAAAAATGGTAAAATCGAAAATAGTGCATTTTAAATTTTAAAAAAAAGATTGGTGGAGGAATTCTCAACCAAGCTAGACATGTTTAATAAAAGTTTTTTTTCAATTCTAGACATTGTTAAAAGCAGCGATCTAGGTCTTTTTAAATTATTTTTGATATTTGTTTTGGGTAATGAAATGTGATATCCGTCTTTAAAATATGTT
Source organism: Trichonephila inaurata madagascariensis (assembly GCA_019973955.1). NCBI lineage: Eukaryota > Metazoa > Arthropoda > Arachnida > Araneae > Nephilidae > Trichonephila > Trichonephila inaurata. The sequence goes on along the minus strand of BMAV01005696.1, from coordinate 10,353 downwards.
GCTTTTTTTTCATCTTTTCCCATATTTTTTCCCAAGTTCTTCCTCCACGTCATCTAATGTCTTGCCATCGGTTATTTTCCCGGGACGTGCTGGCTTTCTGGGTTTATGGGGAGCCTTTTTTATTGCAATTTCTGGTTTTTGTATTTTTGGGGCTTTTTTTTCCTATTTTTTTTTTTTTTACACTTTTAGATTTCTGATGCATTTAAGGTTCATTATTAGTAGTAGGGACAGACTCTGGTAAGGGAACAAGGCTGAATTTCAGGTGAAAGTGCAGTAAATTTATTATAGGTTGCAAGAGGGGGGTTTTCAGTTTCTAAAGGTGTATTTGGGGAAAGTGCAGATAAACAAAGATATGGTGGGAGTAGTATCTATTAAAGGAAAGATGGTTGAGATTCAGATGACGATGTAACTGTGACAGAAGATGTGGGTAAGAGGTTTTGTTGAGTTGTGGTTGATGATTTGTTAACTACGGGAAATTTTTGGAAGACATTGTTGATTTTGGAAACACCCAAAGGTTTAGTTTTAAAGGCAATACTATTTTGTAATATTTTCACATTTTGGGGTTGTTGTGGTTACTGTTGTGGGTTTGACCGTTGGGCGTATGTTTAAATTTTTTGGGGATTTTTAAATTTTTCGGGCTTCAGGATATGAGATTTTTTTATTGGGATTATTTGAATTTTTCATTTTTCCTTTTGGGAAAAAGTTTAGAATCGGCGGAATGAGGCTGTAAACAGTTAATTTTGGTTCTAGGTAAAACTGTAGAAGAATGCCCTCAGATGCACACCTAGAGCATGTTAGTTTTCCGCGGCAAGAAATTTGAGAAGACCGAACCCCGGCACTTAAAGCAGCGCGAGGGTTGGAAGTAAGGGCGTATTTTACAATTAAGATAACCAGCTTTGATTGGAGGGGAAAATTTGGGGTGTTGAATGTTAAAATTAAATGTTTTGAGGAAGAACTGTACTGTTCTTTTTTTGAAACCTGATTCAACCCCCGATCCGAAAATCCTTCAAGAATTTCTTCCCAGGGGGTGCACATCAGGTCAGATTTAGAAATGACACCTCGGGTTGAGTTAAGAGATTTGTGAGGGGTCGCTGTTAAAGGGTTAAAAAAATTTTTTAACAAAAGATTTTGTTTGCAAAGCAGATACAGTCTGGGCAAAAATCACCGAACGGTTTTTTAAAGGATTTAGGTTCTCCGCCTATTCCTTTTTAAGGGTTTTTTAATAGCAAAAGGAGATTTTTCTTTAAATTTTATTATTGGGAATCGATAAAAAATTAAAATCTACAAAAAATTTTTTCAACCGGGTTGGGAAATGCCCCCGGGCCCCCTTGGGCCCAAAACCACCCCCGGCGGCCCCCACCCCCCCGGGGTAAAAAACACCTCCGGAAAAGGATACCCAAAATCCCCCGTTAAAGGGTCACCGGGGGGGAAAACTCCGACACCCCTTATCTGCAGCATAACCCCCAAACAGTTTCTCTTTGGGGGTACCGAAGAAAAGAAAACCCGCCGATTGACAGGAGCGGGCTACCCTGCCACCCCCACAGTGAAGGGGGCCAAAGGGGAAAGCAGAGGGGGATCCAGGCCCCTAACCCCCCCATACTGGAGAAGGTGGGCAAAGGGAACCAAAGGATCCCCAGAACACCATTTTCCCCCTTAAAGCCGCACACGGCAAACATGCGGGTTGAAAAAAAACGGTGTTAATCGAAAACAAGTAAAAAACAAATAATCAAAATTTAAAGAAATATACGAAAAAAAGGGAAATAAAAATAACACAATACAAATTTAAAACCCTAAATGTTAGTATAAAAAGAGTTTTTCAAAAGAAAACAAATTTTTTTAACAAAGTTCATTTTGTAAAATTGGTCTGTGGTCTAGACGGGAAAAGAAGAAAAGGGAAGTTTGAATGGCAAGAAAGAGGGCCGAAAATAGAAAAGATCACTAGGTACCCTGGGTTCGTGAAGCCCATGTTTACCAAAAGACAGTAAACCCCTTAGGAAGAGAAAAAGATCACTAGGGTACCTCGGGAGCGTGAAACCCGAACTCACCTAAAGGAGGTGAGCCCCCTGAGGGGCCCCCCTTCAGGGGGCACTAGGCAGTATCGCGATAACCCCTATTGAAAAGGCGGAGGTTATCGCAGACAGCTTGCAAGAACAATTCCTACCAAATCACGTCGTTGGACGCGAAGACTTCGCCCAACGCACCCACACGGAAGTGGAAAACTTCCTCTCCTCCCCCCACGCTCAAGAAATTGAGCCCGCCACTCCGTCGGAGATTCTCATTTACGTGCAAAGAATGAAGCCTAAGAAATCCCCCGGACTTGATCAAATTTCTAATCGTATGATTAAAAATTTACCCCTTAAATTCCTCCTATTTATTACTTTCCTAATAAATCAGCTTTTTAAAAATAATTATTTCCCTAATTCCTGGAAAACAGCCGTGGTTATCCCCATCTTAAAGCCGGATAAAAATCCGGAAATCCCCAAAATTATCGTCCAATCTCACTCCTAAGCAGTTTGAGTAAAGTATACGAATTTGTGTTACTCCGACGCCTGAATCAATACTGCGCTGCTGCAAATTCTCATCATCCCCCAGCAGTGCGGTTTCGCCCCATTGCTCTACAGACACCAACTGCTCAGAGTAACGGAATTGATTCACAGCGGCTTCGCTAAACACGCAGCCACGGGTATACTTTTGTGGACATAGCCAAAGCCTTTGATAAAATTTGGCACGAAGGCTTAATACTCAAGCTCATACGACTTGATTTTCCGGCCCCCCTGATCAAGTCCATTCACAGTTTTCTCTCCCATCGCTCCTTCAGAGTGAGAGTCGACAGATGCCTCCGCAGTGTTATCGCTGCCAGGAATTTTTCACCACTCCCGTCTCTGTAACAGAGCCCCTAAATGTCTTAAATGCAGCGGCAGCCATCTCACCGCAGAATGTAAAAAATCAGCCAAATCCCCAGCTAAATGTGCAAACTGCGGCGGACCTCATCCAGCAAAATTTTCAGGATGCCCCAACAACCCAATCAACAGGAAACAACATAAAGACAAACCCAAAAACAACATCTGGACGGAGAAAGCCAAGGCGCGCGCCCAAAAAGCCACACCACAACAGCAAAAGCCACAATCATATGCCTCGGCAGTGGCGAAAATATCACACCTAGTTCTAAGGACAACACATTTGATGCCAATTCGATCATGCAGCAAATGGCACTTATGATGACTCAGTGGGGAACTCTAATCGCAGCCCTACAAGAAAACAGTAAAAAATAGAATTCAGTGCGTTTAATAGTAACACTCTCAGAGTATACAGTTGGAATGCAAATGGTGTTAAAAAACATTTAGAAGAACTCAAAGATAGCATCATTTATCATAACCCCGACTTAATCGGGATCCAAGAAACACATCTTCGTCCTCCGGACCGAATTAGCATTCCAAATTACACTTGTCACAGAAGTGATAGGCTCACACATAGAGGCGGGGGCACGGCAATTTTTGTCAAAAATTCCATAAAGCACCACGCCATCGTTAGTACTTCCAACACCTTTGAAAACACAACGGTTATCATTCAGCTAGGGAACAACACCAAAGTCACTATGGCGTGCGTTTACAAACATCCACACGGCTCCATTAATGTCACGGAACTCAATGCTATTCTCAGCCATAATAATAAAACCTTTCTCTTTGGAGATTTCAATGCCAAACACCCGAGTTGGAACCCCGGTAGATGCAATGCTAACGGTAGTATTCTTAGCAATTGGGCTATTGGCTCAGCTATCGATATTATCGCCCCAGACACTCCAACACATTTCAATCACAACGCTCCCAGCACTATTATTGACATCGGCTTTGCAGCTAATTTCTCCCATTCTAATGTTTTTACTGTAAATGAACTTAGCAGTGATCACAATCCAGTTATATTTGATTTTATCACTAATAGTTATCTACCACCTATACTTCAAACTCTTAAAACTACTAACTGGATTAAATTTCAAGAAATTTTATATTACAACATGCCAGGAAACCCGGGATTTATAGATGATTTGGACCCCCCGTTAAAAAATTTTAGCAGTATTGTCTGGGACGCTATTAATTCTTCCACTTCCACTAGAGAAAATTTAAAACTACGCACCTCCCCCTTTCCCTTTAAACATCAGAGGGGCCATTGGGAAAAAAAACAGATTCCGTAAACTTTGAACAACACTAGGTACCCCCCTTATAAAAGGAAGTCAATGCTCTCATTGGGACAGATTGGGATAGAAATCCAAGAACAAAAAAAAAGGGGCCGGGAAAAAATCTTTCTCCTCTTTAAAAAAATTATGAGTGATTTAAGTGGGTTTTATGGCGCAAGAGCCAATTTAGGCTATACTGCCCAAACATTTGAAAAAAAAAAATTTTATAAATTTTTTAAATTTTTAAAAACTTTTAAAAAATAAGACAATACAGTTTTTAAAAGTTAAAATTTTAATCACATAAAAACGCTTTCAAGAAAAAAAAGGAAAAATTTGGGGGGAGTTGCCCCACCAAATCAGACCATATATTAAAATTAAAAAAAACAATTAAAAAAGAAGAAGGGAAAAAATTTTGTTTAAAAAAAAAGTCGGGCATTATATGTTGTTATAAAATTAGTTTTTTTTTTTCCCCCTGAATCGGGTTGGTGTTAACGCACGTATATGTGTGAGTTTGTTTAAAACTTTTTTGACATGTTAAAATTTATCCAGAGGATCTGGTTTTTCTTTTTTCCCTTCCACGTCATATACGCAATGTTTCGTCATCAGTAGTTTTATTTTTGAGGTGCTGGGCTTTTTTGGGTTTATGGGAGTCATTTTTTTTTTTTATTTCTGGTTTCTGTATTTTTGGGGCGTTTTCTTTTTTTCCCTTAAATTTTTGTTTTACACTTTTTAGGATTTCTGATGCTTTTTGAAGGTTCACTTTTGGGATGTAGTAGGGACAGACTCTGGTAAGGGAATTAAGGGTTTAAAATTTGCTAAAAGTGCAGCAAATTTTTAGAGGTTGCAAGAGGGGGGGGGTTTCAGTTTCTAAAGGTGTATTTGTAGTGGAAAGTGCAGATAAACTATTAGATATGGTGGGAGTAGTATTTTATTAAAGGAACAGATGGTTGAGATTCAGATGACGATGTAACTGTGACAGAAGTGGGGGTAAGATTTTTGTTTTGAGTTGTGGTTGATGATTTGTTAACCCAGGAATTTTGGAAGACATTTTTGGCTTTGGAATGGACCCCAAAGGTTGCGTAGTTTTAAAGGGGGACATCCCTTTTTTGTAATATTTTCATGGGTTTGGGGTTGTGGTTACTGTTGTGGGTTTGACCGTTTGGGGCGTATGTTTGAGATATTTGGGGGATTAAATTTTCGGGCTTCAGGATATGAGATTTTTTTTATTGGTTTTGATTTTTTTTGAATTTCCTTTTCAGTTTTCCTTTTTGGGGGCAAAGTTTAGAATCGGGGGAAAAGGGAGGCTGTAAACAGTTTAATGATTTTTTCCCCAGGGTAAAACCTGTAGAAGAATCCCCCTCCAGATGCACCCCCAGAGCATGTTAGTTGTCCGGGCAAGAAATTTGAGAATGACCGAACCTCTGGCACTTAAAGCAGCGCAGAAGATTCGGAAGGGAAGGGCGTATTTTACAATTAAGATAACCAGTTTTGGATTGAAGTGGGAAAACCCGGGCTGTTGAATGTTAAAATTAAATGTTTTTGTAGGAAGAACTGTACTGTTCTTTTTTTTTATTCTTCTGACCTGAATCACCCCCCGGATCCGAAAATCCTTCAAGAATTTCTTCCTGGATGACATCAGGTCGGGATTCAAAAAATGACACCTCGGCTTGAGTTAAGAGTTTTTGTGGGGAAACCCCGCTTTTAAAAGGGGAAATTTAAAAATGCTTTTGCCAAAAAAAAGTTTTTTGTTTGCAAAGCGGGAAAAACAGTCGGGACTAACAAATCCCCGGGAAACGTAGTTTTAACGGATTTAGGTTCTCCGCCTTTTCCCTTTTAAGGTTTTGAATAGAAAAAAGGAGATTTTCTTGACATTTCATTATTGGGAATCGAAAAAATTTAAAAAATCTCCAAATACGTAGCAATTTGTTCAACGTTGGGATTGGTGAAAAAGGGCCCCTTTTCCCCGGGCACAGCAGTTTGGGGATCCATAAAAAACGCGTATCCCACTTCATCCTGGCGTGCCCCCCACCCACCACGGAGTCCAACAAGGGAGGCAGGGGCCGGCAACTGGCCAAAACCAGGCACCGGGGCTTTCCTGGGGGTACCCCAGAAGATAGTGATACAGTACAGGGTGGGGGGATCCAACGGGGAAACCTGACACCCCTTTCGGGGAGCACTAACCCTAACAGTGTTTTTTCGGGGTACCGGGGAAAAGAGGTACTACCAGCCATTTTACAGGAGGGGCTCACCCTGCCCACCCCGTCTACAGGGGGGAAGCGTGGGCCAAAGGGGCGCAGAGGTATCCCCGTTTCCAATCTCCCCCCATACTGGGGAAAAAGGGGCAAAGGGGAAAGCAAAGGACCCCCCGAACACCATTTTCCCCTTTTTCGGGACGCCGCACACGGGAAAATCGGGTTTGAAAACCAACGTTGTTAGTCGAAAACAAAAAAAAGTAAAATAATCAAAGTAGTAAAATAAATATACGAAAAAAAAACTAAAAATTTAAAGCCCAAAAGGGTTTTAAAAACCCTAATATGTTTAGTAAAACGTATGTTTTTTACTAGGGAAAAAAAAATTTGAACTAGGTTCATTTTTTTTTTTATAGATCTGTGGTCTTGACGGGAAAAAAAAGAAAAAGGGGAAAATTTTAATGGCAAGAAGGGGGGGGGCCCAAAAAAAGAGAAAAAATCACTAGGGTACCCCTTTTCCCTGAAGCCCATGTTTACCAAAGACAGTAAACCCTTAGGAAGAGGAAAAAATCACTAGGGCAACCCGGGAGCGTGAAACCCGTACTCACCTTTAAAAAAGGTGAGCCCCTGAGGGGCCCCTTTTAAAAAATAAAAACTCTTTTTATAATTTACATAAGAGAATTACAAAAGGCACTTTAGACATTCCACCCCCCCATGGTCTGGGGTGGTATGGCCTATTCTGATTTTCCGGGAAAAACGGAGGCTTTCAAAAATCCCCGAAGTCACCCCTTTTTAGGAAAAAAGTTTAACCCAAGTGACGATAAGGGTTGAAGAAGTCGAAAAAATTTTGTGAATCACTATTTTGACAACTTCAATACACTTAAACCCACCCCCCCACTTTCCCCCGAAATTCGAGGCAAAACATTAAGAAAAAACCAAAAAAGGGAAAGGGCCCCGGCCCTGATAAAATTTTTCCCAAAAATTGCACTTAAATACCTTTTCCCATTAACCCCCCATTACACACCTAACGAAAAAATTTTTAATAGATGCCTCATTAAATTTCCCCTTTCCTAAAAGTGGGAAAAAAGCGAATTGGTCATGCTGCCCAAGCCAGGGCAAAACACAACCCCACGGCGGGTTCAGACCAATTAGCTTATTAAATTGCAATGCTAAGGTTTTGGAAAAATTTTTTTAAAAGAATAAAATCGCACTGCAAAACCATAGATTGGGATTTCCCCCGGAAAAAAATGCGGGTTCCGGGGGGGCCATTCCCACGGCCCACCAGCTTATAAGAGTTACTAATATTATAAATGAAGGCTTTGGGAGCAAATTATACACTGTTGGGTGTCTTTTTTGATGTCAAAAGGGGATTCCGACAAGATGTGGCATGATGGCCCCACTTACAAAATGATCAAACTCCCAACCCCTGATTATTTAATTAAAAAATTTTATACAATTATTTACACGACAGATCCTTTTTGGGTCCGTGTAAATAACACTTTTTCTGAAAAAGGGCTTTTTTTCAAAGTGGAACGCCGGGGTTCGGTCCTCAACCGAATTTTTGTACAACATATTTACACATGACTTTCCAGATCACTCCAACGTCAAAGATTTGCTTTTTTCGCAGACGACTCCCGCAGCATTGGGCCGGGGGGTCCATCTCGATTACACTATTAAAAACCATGCAAAATTACCTCGACAAATTGAGAATTGGGTTTAAATGATTGAGAATAGCTATTAATGTTAAAACCCCCAAGCTATTGTTTTCAGAAAAAAGGGGGGTCATTGACCCCATTGCGAACTGACACTTTTTTATGAAAACATTCAGTTCCTCGGGCGTTCGTTACCTGGGCTTTCACATGGTAATCGTTTAACATACAAGAAAAAACATAGATTTCTTGCCGACAAATTCTGGGGGGGAAAAATTGGTTAGCTATCTCCCCCCATTGGAAGAAACCTCCTCTCCCTCGAAAAAAAAGTTATTCCTTTTCAAGCAAGTCTTGCGCCCAGTGATCACGTAAGGCTCAAAATTTGGGGGGCCCGCGGCCCCGACCCACACCAAACGCATCCAAGTTATTCAAAACAAAAACCCCATTGCATTATCACTAACGCACCTTTTGGGACGTTTTTGAAAATGTCATACACCACGATCTACAAATGGAGCCGATAGGGTAATTACATCACTAGAAGTTCTAGGAATATTTTTATTTCCCCATTTAAATCACGACAATCCAATTATTAGGGGCACAAAACCGTTCACGATCCACATACTAAGCTTAATTTTTCTTTACAAGACATCCAAAATAATTTGCCCCGGCCCCCGTAATTTCAACAAAAAATTATTTTAAATTGTTAACATTCTAAAAAACATTTTAAAAAGCCTTTTGCAAAATCATCATAACTTGGTTTCGTGGGTTTTATTTCTGGTTCCGCGGGAAATACTCCGCCATTTGCGTTTTTGATTCTCGTTTTGGGATTTTGCCAAGTTTTTCCTGCGCCTTCCATTCTCCGTTGCTTCGTGACGTCACGTTCGTGTCGTCACGGCCGGTTGTGTCTCTCCTTTCCTCTCCCACCGCGGTGGGGGTTGTCTGATATTGGTCGTTCTTTCACACTTCTTCCGTCAATTTGGGTATAAGCGTCATCGCTGGCACCCGCCTCATCTAGCACAAGAGTGACAGATTGGAAGGTTTGACACCGAAGAGTAAGCACGTACACCGAGCGAGCTCCTACGATTGACAACTTCTGAACTTTCTAGATCGTACTTATAGCTCTTTTTAGAGCTGAGACGATTATCACGCTGAACCATCACGATACGTTGACGACCATGGCTACTTCCCCCGAACTAAACACGGATATGGACTATCAGAATATTTCTCTCCCTTCATCTGGAAGGACCACCCCCGAACCACTGACCGGACCAACCTCTTGCGCTAGGCTTGAAGTCACTAAAGCGGACATCAGACGATACACCCTCATAGTTCAAGGATACGACAACATGATCACCTCACTAAAACATTCAAACGCCCAGGATGAGCACGACCCTACCTTCGTGGAAATGGTCAAGCAAAGAGCCTATTACGAGAATCGACTGGACAAAGCGGTGAGTGAATTTGGCAATTTACCTTACTGTGACACCCCTGGCTGCCCTATCCATGAAACCCCAACTGCCTCTCCAGTTAAACCTATGCCAACCAAAAGGAAGGACGAGGACGGTTTCACCTCTCCTCCCCCAAGTAAAACCTCTAAAAATAATGTTTCTCCCCAGGAAAGTTTTAAACTTAATTTAGCAAATAGATTTAGCAACTTAAAATCCCAGGATACTGAAACAGCAGGAACTACTCGCAATACTAATGTTTACACTAGAAACACTACACTACAACCCAAGGCAAATCCCGCAACCAACAATCTTCCCCCACCAGTCTTCCTAGTAATAACCGAGTGAGTGAGTGATTTTGGTTTTATTGGCGCAAGAGCCGATTTCGGCTATACTGCGCCAAACATTTGTTTTAATTTCCATAAAAAAAATTTTTTTTTTTAAAGTTAAAAATTTACATTAAAGATATAAGTTATATTTAAGCATGAAAATTCATTAAAAAGTTTTAAAAATTCATATTTAATTGTTACATTTTATTAAAAGTTAAAAGTGGGAAATACATTGTGGTGATGTATTACTCCTAACATGTCAAGCAAGATCTTAAAATAACGGATAAATTTAAAACAAAGAAAGGCATAAAGTAAAAATTAATACATGACAGAAATGTAAAATTTTGTATTATAATACAATTAAGTATGTTGTAAAATGTTTTAAAAGTTTGTTGTTTTTTAATTCCGACTTTTTCTGTTACGGGTTGGAGTCAACAAACGATTGTATTCTTCACGTTTCCAACCTTCAGTCTCCACCATTCATCCGTAAGTCCTTTTATATTTCCTAAGGAATTATTTTTCTTTGGTGATTCCACTCTTCAACATCGTAACAAGCATGTCCGTCTGTTC
>BMAV01005695.1:0-10952 GCA_019973955.1 Trichonephila inaurata madagascariensis | reverse complement strand
AAGGTTTTTCTATGTTTTTTACTTCATGAAACCTACACTTACAAATGTTTTTTTTTTCTAATACAAATATATTTTTTTTTTTAGAACCCCATAAATTATCTAAAAACGAAAAAGTGGAAAACAAAAATATTAAGGGGCAATTTAACTTTCAATAAATATGATTTAAAAAACAGAAAATAAAATTTGTTAATTTTGGTTTTACCCCAAATTTAAATTTTTTTAACTGCAAAATATATGTACTTTTAACAGTCATTTCTGTCAAAATGTTACGTCCTAACATTCGCGGTAAATACCAGCAATTTCTGAGGTACAGATGGCGCAATTTAACTAATAACTCTTTGCTGAAATCACTATTATACACTAAATGGTAAAATTAATTTGCATTTGTAGCTTTCTGGATGTAATGACAGCGAATAAAGTACGTACATCTTCGTAGAAAGAAAGGGGGGTCAAAAACTAGTTTTCCAACTCAGATCTCAGACGGAGAATCTTTTTAGCAGATTTTATTCCGCGATATAGGTCCAATTGATTGAGTTAATATGTGCACTGTCCCTCACAAAATGTGAAATATGACCGCGAGTAGGAGCACTTCATCCAGTTACAGTTGGCGCTTCTGACGCCTTTCTGGTAAGTTTTTATCGTTTCGCTTTGCCACGGCCACCATAAATAAAATATGAAGGACATTCTTTAACACACTTGTTTTCCTCTCTCTGGCAACAGGAAAGTGACTCATCAATTAATTCTGCCGCCGGCGATGAATGTTAATAAAGAGATGGAAGTCTTGGCGTAAAAATAATAAAAAAGTTTCCCCATTTTATTATATGGGCAAAATGGGCTGTTTTGTTCCTGACATAGCCGTTTATTCACCAAAATGAACTAAGTCCAGAAAAAAAAAAATTAAGTGAATTACACACACATTTTTTTTATTAGTTTTTGAAGACATGCAAGGAAAATGTGCACAGCTATGGTTTTTAATCAATGGTTGGGGGTTTAAAGAAATAAAAAATTTTTCTTGAAATATAATTAGATTTTTCCTTTTTTTTATTTATTAAATTTTAAATGAATTATAATTTATAAAAAGTAAAAATTTGACCCTTTTTACAGTAAAATATACTTGTATCTCTCTGTGATCAAAAATATCTTATCGCAAATTTGATGCTTGTTATTGTAGGTTTCTTCTTGTATCGTCTTTTTTGTGCATTAAACATATTTATTTTTCACTAAGGATGCAAATTTAGGATACTTGTTTTCGCTTGAGGTGTTTATGTTTTTATTATTTATGCATTGTTATATATATTTATATACTATAATTCAATATGCTAAGGAAACAGTACGCTTTTTAAGTAATATTTTTATCATATTAATGTTTCTTTTCTCTTTTTTCCAATAGTCAGTGGATGGTCCGAACTCTTGCCCCGGGTTTTGGTCCCAAAAACCCCACCTTGTAGAGGGGGTTGATGCATGTTAAATCTGTCGTGATTGAAAGCCCTGTTGGCGTGGTGTGGTAGCTTGGACAGGTGGTGTCGCTCGGAGTCTTCCCCGCTGGGGTTAATGGGTGTCGCAATTAGGGATTGCAATCCGGGCCCAAAAGCCCCAATACCGGTACAAGATCGAAAAAAATTTCTAATAAAACCTTTGTATTAAAAAAAGCGTAAAAATTTTTTGGAAAATTTTTTAAAAAAAAAAAGAAAAACAGGTTATCTTTGTTTTTTTGACGTTTTTTTGGGGGTGAAAATACATCAAAAAAAACCGTAACGTATAAATTTTTTGGGTAAAAAAAAGAAAAAAAAAAAAAAAAAAAGAAACATCTTATTTATTTAAATAACCAAAAAGTGTAAGTATCACTGTTCAGTCTATGGTACTATTGCAAATTTTTGAAATGTGAACTTAAAAAAACATAATGCAGCAATTGTATTGTATGATATGCAAATACAATGTGAATAACAAACTCACTAATTATAAAAATATCGAAATATCACGCACGTTCTTCACTACTACAAACTTGTTTTTTCCGATCAATTCATATCAGACTGGAACCTTGCGTTCAGTATCCTCTGAGCTAAATAGTATAGTTTTGTCCCTTTCTGGTGGGTTTGCTATTTTATCCTTCTCTTATTGTACAATCAACTTTTTATACAGCATTTTTCCATAAGGAGATATAAAACAAAAAATATACTATTTTTTATGTAGGGATTCTCTGAACATATAGTGGAACAATTTAAAATTTTTGAAAAGAAAAAATTTTAAACTTGGGAAATCCGGTATTACAAAAAATTTTATAAAGGCCACACACAAAAAAACCGGGATTCGTTTTCCCGGGATACCGGGATTCTCCCCAGTGCGAAACCCCTTTGCTTTATAGTGCGACGTTAATAAACTCTCTTTTCTCTGTTTATAAAAAATGTGTGTGTGTATAGTTTTTCTTCGTAATTGTATGTATTTTTACGTAAATTGGAGTTCGGGGGTTTTTTTTCTTAAAAAGGCAAGACGTTCTTTGGATCCGATTACGCGCAGCTTTTTTAAAAAAAAATATGGAGGTATGGAGATTTTTTTTTGTTTTGATTTTTTAGATTTATTTAGTACATTTTAAGAAAAAAAAGGCTAAAATTAAGAAGAGAAAAACAAATTATTACTACTAAAATGGGAAAAAATGAGCAAAAATCAACAAAAAATTACATAAACGGCGCCCGCTCTGTACAAATAGTATTTGAACAAATTCTCAATTTTTCAATTTTGATGCATTACTTTGCTATTCCTTTTTGAAATAACCTTCAGGATAAGAGATATTTTAATTTTTACGAAAACTAGAGCACTTTATCTTAGTTATTGTATGAAATTGCTTAAGGTATCCGACTAGTTTCGGAGATAAATTTTTCAAAAATTGATTTTCTGAATAATTTTATTGTTTTAAAAACATAAATAGGCTTAAAAAATCATAACTATTAAATAACTAACATGTACCGCCCCCTTTTTTTTAAAAAAAATTCTTTTTGGAAAATTACCAAAATTTTTTTAAATTGAGAAAAACGTGATAAAATAAAAATAAATTTACATTTGCATTTTAAGTCATTGATATACTTCTTATCCCTCTGAGTGTCACAAACCGCAGGATAAAAATAGTTTAAGAAATAAACATTTTATTAGCATTTAAATTTGATGGTCATGATTTTCGTCGAAATTACTGCATGTTCTAAACAAAATGGCTGTAAATTGATTAAATGAGTTCTAAACCCGAGGTTTGTTTACAACTAAAGGGACCATAAACATATATGTTATAAATTTCATTGAATTTGATTGGATTATTTAGAAGATATCCTGTTTTTCGTGCACAAATTATCATGAAAAGTTTGTTCTTCAAAAAACGAATTAAAAAAATATTTTTACTAGTTAGATAAAATAAATGCTATAAAAAGAACTTAAAAAACTCTCTAGTTTTATGTATTAGTCCTTCTTCCTCAATAATTAATTTCTTTTTTCCTTAATAACTCAAACAACATCAAACACCTAAAAAGCACTTTTTCAACCTAGTCGGATACCTTAAAGAAACAGTGATTATATTCACATAAGGAACTGTAAATTTTGTAATAAAACAGTGTTTGAAAAAAAGGTTTAAAAATATTTCTATTTTTTTAAAAAAACATACAAAAAAAATTTCAGAAAATTATTTTTAAATTTTTTTGGGGGAGCAATCCTGCCCCCTTTTGGGAAGCGAAAAAAACACATTTCGAAAAACGTTTTTTAAAAGTTTGACATCTTATGTAAAGTTAATTTTTACTAAAATATTTGATTTTTGTTCTAGTGAATGGAAAATAAAAAATAAAAAAACTAATAAGATTGCCTATAAAATAAAATCATAAAAATATTTCTCAGGTTTTGAAAAAAAATCATGATTTTAGGGTAGTCTTATACTTTAAGAGCGATGAGAATTTACTGTCGAAAAAAAAGAAATACTTGAACGAAAAAAATTCCGAAAAAATTTAGAAGGTTTTAACCCCACCCGGGTGACAAACATTAGTGCAAAATGCAGTATTTAAAGAATATTCGCAAGCATTCGCTCGCTCCCTAGCGGCAATAATCACTAATCCTGGTTGACTCTATTCAAGGTCAAATCAATACTCTTTTTAAGGGGAAAAAAACTAACTCGGTTTCAGCGAGTGACTCCTATTTATTTGGGTTACAGGTCTTTCGAAAAATCTGTTTGTGCATAGATCGTATATTGTGATTTTTTAATAATTTAAGAAAATTATGGTAAACCTCACCAAAAATGATCAACAACATGATCACCAAAAAAGATGCCAACTTGACTCTATTGCCCAAATATCGCCAAATTTCCATTGTATCACCCTTTTCATGTAAGGAACGGCGTTGCTAGCGAATATTACAATTTTAACATAAGATAAATACAACTTAGAGTAATATAAACGTATTACACAGTCAGATTTAAGTTATTTACACTTTTAAAAAAATTCATTAAGCAAAAATCGCAAGAGTTTATATGTTTGTTTTATATTATATAAAATGATTCTAAAACTTATACAAATAAGAAAACATGTTAAATAGATAAGGTACCTTATATAATTAATTAAAAAATTATTTCATTCTAACATAGATAACAAACCTTTACCAGTGTTTCATATTATCACCTTTAGTGTCATACACCTTTAATTAACGAAGTTATTTTATTAATTATAAATCTAATTAAAGGATCCGTTACATTCCAACACATGTATTTCAAAAGGAAGTATTTTCATTTTTCACATTATTGAAATTTGAGAACATTCCTGTAAACATTTGATCATTCCCTCAAAAATAAGTAGGATAATTACATTAATCCTGAATTCAAAATACAGACATGAGAATATCGTAAATGTACAGAATAAAGTTCAGGAAATAAGTAAATATAAAGAGTATATGTAAATTTAATTTATGGCTAATTGCTAGAAAATTCATTTTAATGAATATAAAATACTTATTAATATAATTTTCTCACGGAATGGTTTAAGTGGGGAAACATAGAAAACCCATAATTTTCAAAAATGTTTTGATTACTTGTTAAGTAGATATTATGCATGGTTTTCTTTGTTATTTCAATATACCTTTACAGAGGGAAAAAATCAGAGATTTTTGACCCTTTGAAGCATCTAGTGATGCTCATGTAATATTTATTTCCCGTATCTAAAAAACTTAAATTCAAAATATTAAATGGGCGATTTAAATTAAATTTAACTTTGAGGAATTTTTATTTTTTGAATTTTTTATAGGCATGTTGATTTTTTTAAAGGGGGGCTGACAGGCAAAAGGTCTGAGAAATAAAAATAAATATGAATAACATTACGTAAAACATTAAGTTCGAAAAAGATTTCATGCACAAAAAGAAGTAAAAAAAAGGGTGAATCATTTGACATTTATATTTTGATTTAAGTAGTGTAACTAAAAATATATATTGTACTCAAGCGATATATGCAAAGGAATAGAATAGTTTTTTTAAGATGTATTTTTATTTTATTTCAAATTTACATTAAAATTTTCTATATTTTGCTATGAATATGTAAATGAATCATCTAATGACTATTAGATGTTTTGAATTTTATCGAACTCAAATCCTAAGCTTAAACATAGCGGAAAAATTCATTACTTCATTAGAAATAAAACTTTGTTTGAAATAACGTCCTTCAGAACTTATGTTAAAGAGATTATGATATACAAATTGTAATTAGCAATGCAATATTACGGCAGAGATTGCAGAATAGTTATTACTGCGATGCTTAGTGAGTAAGAATGATATTTACGGCACATTATAAAGCAACACGGAGCTATAGGCGATGGACCTCGTAATTGTGAACCTCGTTCAAGTGATGAGGACGACACCAGAACTGGCACCTCCCTCTCCTAACTACTACACCACACCAATGGGAGGACATTGAGCCTCGACGGATTTAATGTGTATCGGCCTCCTATAGACCAGGGGTGTCCAACACGCGGCCCAGTAGTACGTAAGATGCGGCCAGCCGAATTTTTTAAAAAGAATTTTAAATATCAGGTTCTTAAAGTTTTTTCATTTTGAAATTTATTTGAGGGGAAATTTATACATATATATAAATCTATAATGTATTTGCCTGTTACCTGTTCTTGCTTTTAAAATAAATTCTTTTTGATAATAGATATGTCCTTTAGATTAAAATAGATTTATATTTTATTAAACAGTTACATTTGATTTTACTATAATAAATTATGTTTTATAAATTCCGAATTGCATTATGCATATCCTTTACTATGGTACATGATTATTTGTGTGTGCGATTTTCATTTCTCCTTCTCCTATTCTGTTTGGAGTGTCCAAAAGCACACAAGAGGCAGAGATGTTTTATAAAGTTTCAAAAAAAAAAATATTCAGGACGGTTAAGGTAACGGGCAATGTATACTTAATTGTTTGCGAATGACATCACAATCAAATTTCAACAATGAGTAACGGAAGATCCATTCAAAAGGAACACCGTAATTTTCAAGAAAATGGCAACTGTAAAATTTTAAACAGTATTCTATCATTGCATTATTGTATTATATAAACATTATTATATTATCTATGTCTATACATGAAAAATAATGAAAACAATCATAATAATTCATTCTGTTTTAAATTTTAACACCAATAAATGTTTTTTTTGTTTCCAAATCTGATATAAAGGTACATATTTTTATGTGCGGCCCGCGAGATTATAATGATTTTCCGAAGTGGTAAGCAAGGTCATTTGGGTTGATCACCCCTGCTCTAGATGGTAGGTCTTCAGTGGCTCCTGAACTTAATCCCGCGACACTCTGGCCACGAGTTCGAGACCATAAGCATTACGCTACTGTGGTCACATCGCGATGTTCAGGTCGAGTATCGGATTTCAGTTTTATTTCACTGAAAACTCCAATAGATTAATGGAGCTGCTACACGGAATTTACTAACACAGGTGTCGACTTCTTCACTTTAGTTAGTTCGAAGGGCAACGCGCGGAAAGAAGAGACCTATTGAAAAATTAGCTTTTACACAAGTCGATTGAAAACCTAATATGGTTGCAACTTGCAACTAATTAATAATAATAAAGATTACTTATATATATATATATATATATATATATATATATATATATATATATATATATATATATATATATATATATATATGATTATATATCTGACAGACGCAATGGATAAAAAAACTTGTAGAATTCCAGACAACGATGTTAAAACTACGAGTTTTATGCTACGTTGCTAGTCTACACAACAGGGGTCGGCAACCTTTTAGCTGTGGTATGCCAAACCAATCTGCCAATAGGATTCAGCGTGCCACACAATAGGGCATATTTGAAACATTTCAATTCGCTTGATAATGTATGCAGAGTTAGAGAATAGAGGTCAATAATATAGGTTTACAGTATTATTATGTTCTAAATTTGCATTATTTAAAGATATTTCTTAATATAAAAATAAACAGCATAAAATATGTTTTTTTCTTCAACAAAAAATTAAAATTATTAAAATTAAGTAGTTTTAAATATATTTATTAAAATAAGAAATATACAACATAAAATACAAGTATTTCCCTTCATCATAGTTGGATAAAAAGATAAATAAAAATATTTTAATGAGAACCTGGTGGTTGCACCACTCTACTGTCATATCGCAAAATCAAGTGTCTTATTTGTGACTTTCAATTTGACACGATTCTGAGCATTCAGTTGTTAAATACTATCTTTGTGGACTCGAAATATTTTTCATATGAAGAAAGACTTTTTATAACTCGGCAGTGGCTGTGATTTGATCATCGAACCTTTCCTATCACTGTCAACTTAAAGTGGAACGGAGTAGTGTAAAATTAAAAGCAAAAGCAGAGTACATGCAGTTTTTCTCTCTTCAAACCATTAAATATTTCTAGCAATGACATTCAATAATTTACAAAATAGCTGTAAATTTATTTTTGGAGTTATCTTTCAAATGTCTTTCTATCTTTTTTTCTTTAATCCCGTAAATGTCCGAAATTCTGAAGATGTTCGTCGAATAAGGTTCATATTATAAATTTATTAATTTACATCCACTCAAATATAGACAAATTTGTAGAGTAGTGCAGAGTGCCACTGGGAATTGTACTGATTGCCACATGTGGCATGCGTACCATAGGTTGCTAACCACTGGTCTACAAAATAGCTTTCGCAAATATAAAAAAAAAATCAAACTAATACTATCTGAGATTTCCCTACTAATTTCCGTGAACTAGTTTCAGATAACTTAACATAGTAAGATTCATTTACATGCGTCACAGTTTCTTCACAGAAAGAGGCTGTCAGAAATCAAACAAATCATTAACAGATAATTTCCCCTTGAGGATCAGTTGGAATATGCGAAGAGAACCCGTTACAATTGGATGGATACCTAGAGTGAAAAGTGTATGTCGAAAATGGCGGATGTGTCATTTCCAGAGGACAATAATTCGAACACAACCATTATAAAAATTTCTCGTTTTAAAATAATGATTTAAAGAAGTTTGATAGCCTGATATTATCTGTTTTATAAGTTCTCAAAAGTAAGGCGATTGAAATGTTTCATCATATATTTCATAGAGCTGTTATATGAAAGTTTTCTGAAGTATTTTTATTATTATTATTTTGTTGTGGCAACGGTATCCTTGTGGTAATAGTCACCCATTCGTGGTTGGTGTGTCATGCGTTCGAATCCTAGTGCCACAGAAGATCCACTGTGAAGAGGGGTTGATGCACATTTATCTATCGAAGCTCAAAGTCCTCCCATTGGCTTTTTTGGTAGTTTGGGAAAGGAGTGCAAGCTCAGGTTTCTTCTTCGTCACTTGACCGAGGTTCAAGATTACGAGGTCCGTCACCAATAGGCCTTGTGAAGCTCTATAGCAGGGGTGGCGAACCTTTATGGATCAACCTGCCATTCTTTCTAAAGAAATGTTTAGTGAGGTATAGACGTGCCGTCAAATAATTTTAACTTGTGATCATTGGGAAAATAATAGAATTAAATAATAACAACACAAAACTCTATTTACTACGAAAAAATACCTTTTGCACTTTATAGTTATAAATGTTTTAATTATACGAGTAATTCAAAATAAAGAGAGAGAGAGAGTAACATTAGTGTGACTTCTGTTGTTGCAGATTGTGTGTGTGGATGACAAATATATTAGGATTCAAAGATGTTACTTTTTGTAGAATAGATGCTGAATTTGAGTCATATGCCAAAAACGGTTTCTATAAGCAATTAATTATTTTTGCTGTGGCTCACTTTTTTGACAAGAGGGTTTATGATTTGTTTCAAAATACCGTTTTACAGACGATGTTCTGCATACCACTATTCCAGAACATAAAACACACGCCGCTTTGTCGCCTTTACTAATATATATAATGCCGTATTTCTCGGTCCACCAAATTTGAAATTCTCTGTTACACTTAAGGGGACACGCTACGATTCAATTGACGAAAATCGGTCAAAATATCAAAAAATTTTTTTGCCTAAATTATTCATACATTTCTCTATTACCTCACAAAATTTCAGAGCTCTAAATTAAAAAAATCCAAAGTTATGATAACTAATATGCTCGTCAGAATTCACATTCTGACATCATTCTGCTCTAGCAGACGCACTTTTCATTTTCTAGCCAACTTAATTAATTCTAACACAGTTAAGCAGTTTTGAAATAAAGTGAAGAGATTGTAATCCATTCTTAATGTTTGTTTACATTTGCTGAGCTATACTGCGTTCTTTATTCTGTTAATTTTATTTCATATTTTGAAATATTTAGTTTCGGTTTACCAAAAAGTCTTTTTCAAGACTAATTATTTTATCGTTATCAGTTTAAGAGAGTTTTTTTATATATATAAACGTATTCTCATGCAGCATTTTAATAGTTAAACATGCCTCGTACAAAGAGGAAAAACAAATCAAGTAAATTAAGTATTCAAAAGCGATGGTGCACTGAAACAAAAACTGAAAACAATATGGAAATTTCAGAGCACAATTCAAATGTTGCTCAACATTCAAGTGCTAATAGCATTTCTAAAATGAAAAGAGTTTCTAGTAAGAAAAAGTGTACTAGAACAAGAAAATGTTGCTGATACCTATGATGGACCAAGTTATATAATTGTTGACAAAATGCCTTGTGTGATATTTTCAAGTATACTTTTTGTGGTAGCTGCAACCAGTCAACTTTAAAACTTGAATTTGGACATAAATATGGATTTTCTCATCAATTAAAACTGGTATGTAAAACATGTTCTGAGCAAAAAATGGAAGGCTTTACATCTTCAAGACTTGAAAAAAAATCAAATACATCTACACCTTTTGATGTGAATGTTCGTGCTGTTCAAGCATTTCTTGCAATCAGTGGGGGCCATGCATCGGTTGAAAAATTTTGCATGTTTCTCAATATGCCTTTGATGTCGAGTAAAACCTTTAATGAAATTAAATGCTACATTAAGGCTACAGTGGACAGTTAAAATGTGGAAAATTGACTAAAATATCGAAAAAAATTTTTTGACTTATATATTTTAATATTATATTAGTCTCTCTATCAAACGCAAAAACAATTTGTGGTTTCATGCAATTTTACTGAGTTATGGGGTAGTTCCGATTTAGTCATCCATGACCACGCCCCTTTGTTTACAATCTGATGTCATGCTAACAAAGCTGTCATGTACTTTGATAGTGCGAATTTTATATACTGTAGACATAGCCTCTCTAATTTTTATTTTTAAGTGCTAATTTATCAAGGTCTGGATGGCAACAATTTGTTTTAACTGTATCTGAGACCTAAATTGGCATTATTTGTTTACAATTCGTTCGAACTTGCGTTTGCATTTTTCGTTCAATTTTATTCAAACTTTATATTTATTTTACCAAAACAAAAGTTCTTTTCAGAACTAAAGTTCGTTTTAAATTGCCTTTGTTTTTTA
>BMAV01005694.1:1293223-1445752 GCA_019973955.1 Trichonephila inaurata madagascariensis | reverse complement strand
CTGTGTACAAATACTGTGCTGAATAAAGGTCTTAGCAACAATGATTGCTGCAAAGTAGACATCGATGAAAAGAGCTCTGGAAGACCAAGGTGATTGATTGTGAGACAAGATCATACTTGGTCATAGATAAACGCATGCAACTGTATTGCCTGTTCAAAAAATCACGATTTCGTCTACATCACGATGATCATTTCTGATTCTGATGGCACCGTAATGAAAGACTGAATACGACTCTTCCATTATACATCGTCATTCAGGATTTTTACCTGGTGTTAGATTTTAGGGTTCTATTGGGTTTTATTAACGTATCACCTGAGGGAGTGAGTGAGTGAATATTGACGTCGTACTGTTCAACTACACGAGGGCTTTGGCAACGGACCACGTAATTTTGAACCATGGTCAAGTGACGTGGACGACACCTGAGCTGGCACCCCCTCTCCTAACTACCACACCACACCAAAAAGAGGACGTTTCAGCTCTCGACAGATTTAACGTGCATCGCTGCCCTACACGGTTGGTCTTTAGTGGTACTTGGCTCGAATTCTTGACATGCCTGCCATGATCCGATACCTTGACTACTGGGCTACCGCAGCCTTCGTATCACCTGAGAGACGTATTGCTTGTACCCTCAAAAACTACTACTACACATCTGATGATTTGGTGTCTATTGTTGTCCTTTACCTTGCCAACTTGTATGAATTAGAAAATAGGAGATATACGCGGGATACACAATGCTGAACATCACTTGTCTTTTGTTCACCCACTGTCTTAAGGTATCCGACTACGTTCGGAACCATGATCTTAAAAAAGTGCATAAATGGATAATTTTAATGATATTTAGTGTCACTTAGATTAGAATACCTGTATAAAATTGTTTTAAGGACATTTTGCAAAAAACATTTATTTAAATACATTATTTCGGCAAAAACTTCTTAGAATAACCTTTTTTCAAAATGTTCTCCTTTTGTGAAAAATGCCTCTAATATAATAATATTTTGCCTGTATATAGCTCAGACTTCTGTACAGAGGCTTAACTATGAGTTTTGAAAAATTCACATTATTTTCAGAGTTACAACCCATTGAATTAATTTTCGGCATTTTTTTCTTAAAATTTCTCCCCTACGTTGTCATAAAACATGGATAAACCCACTTCTAAGTTATATATTTGAAAAATTCTATTTGAGCCTCTGTAGAGAGGTCTGAGCTATATACAGGTGAAATATTATTATATAATATACGCATTTTTCATAAAAGGAGAATATTTTGAAAATGGGTCATTCTATGTTCATTTTTTGTCAAAATATTGTACTTAAATAATTTTTATTGTAATACTATTCTTAAAACAATTTTATATACATTTTCTAATCTAAGTGACACTAAATATAAATATTATCCATTTATATACGCTTTTGCAAAATCATGGTTCCGAACGTAGTTGGATACCTTAACCTGTCTCTCATTGAACTCATCTGCTCGATAATTGATAAACAATTGGCATGGCACAGGATGAGCTTTGACATTAACATGCAAAAAAATTATTGCATCTAAGATCGCTTCAGAAGTGTTTCAATATGTCAGAACCTTTAAATCTACCCGAGTTCTTTGTTAATCCAGTGAATTACTCAAAAGGTGATTGATAGAATCCAGCAGCAATACAGTCACTTGTATTTTAAAAGCGTTTATTTCTCAATTTGGACACAACATATTTTAAAATCAACTCACACTCATAAAAACACACATAGCTACGTTCACAATGCTCATATGATACAATCAATTATAAACCCATTTTTATATGGATGAGCTCGCAGGCTCGTGGACAGTCCGTTCACTTCAGTTCGTTTTTAAACGTGGACGGTCTTCCTCACATACATATAGTAAAAACACTCAATGTCTCTTTTACACATTGGCAAAGTTCAATTAACACAGCTGAGAGTGGTATAGTATATATTTTTCTATTTGTGTGCAATGTTACATTTAAAGAATATATATTTATAGCTTTAAATCTCTCATTTTATTGTATTTTTTAACAAATTTAGTTAATTGCTTTATGAATTTAAATTACTAGAGTAAGATAATGAAGAACGTATTAAGAGACGAAAAATGTATTTTATGATGGATTAGAAAAAATAAAAACAACGCTTTCCAAACTTTAATTTTTAAAATTGTGTTTCGTTCACTTTTTTTATTGAAAGTATTTTTTGTGGTGAATTGAATAACGATAGTTTGACTGCTGAATAACTATTAAGTTTAAATAATGCACAAATTAAGCTATTATCACTAATGATAAGCTTTACTTATTATTTACGAGTATTGTTAAAGAAATTTGTAGATATCAAATAACAATTACTTGGAATCAATTCCGCATGAACTAAAATTTAAATATATATCTTTAAGACTGTTTGACCTCTATCTCTTTACAAACTGATATAGTTAGGTGTGTACATTTTGTAATATAAAATAAAAAAATAAAATATATATTGGTAATGGAATGCAATCCAATATCAGGGGACAAGGAAAATAACATGCAAAATTAACAACTATTAGCTCAAGAAGTATAGTTGTAATTGCAAAAATATATCAGATAAATAGTTATATTGTGCTACTTTAATAATGTTTACAAAATATTTTTCTGTTATCTTCGTTTTGAAGTAAAGAATAAAAATAAGAATTAAAAATATTTTCTAATTGTTCAATTGTTCTCTGAAAGGTATCAAATGTTTTCGAAATATTGTACAATTTTTTTTCGTTCAAAATTTTATATAACTTTATTGATAAACGAAGAATAATTTTAGTAATACGCTGCCAAAAACCATTTTTACTGAATTTTGAATAGGAAATTTTATGGTTTTATATGAATTTTCTTAGGAATACATTTATCAATTATAAAAGTTATGCATATAAAGTTATATTACATTACGTTAAAAATATAAAAGCTATTTATTTAACAACACAAAAAGTAAAATTCCTAAATATTAAATAGTTATTATTTAAATGGCTGAATTGCATAGTCATAAACGGAATTTGAAATTAAAAAGTGTTATACAAAGCAAGGGTGACTTTGCAAGAGAATAAGAACAGTAAAATGTAACCTAGTTAATGTTTGCAAACTTTTCATGCTTAAAATCCCATAATTATTTGTTTAAAAAATGTAACACATAGTATTAGGCATTCTACTTTAATACCATTATACAAAGCATCTCTACGTAAAATCTTTTTTTTTTTTTCGTGAATTAAATATAATATTATCTCAGTTGTTTACTCAAAACTTTTAACTAATGAAAGAAAAGTTAGAGGATGATAAAACTTTTAGAGAATAAAAGCTATATGGAGAGTTTTCCCAGAATAAAATAATAAACAGTTTTATTACATTATATTTGTATTCTGAAAGAAAAAGGAATCAGCTTAAAATATTTTAAAATGAATATTTTCTATGAAATCTGCTGTAAATTTACAAGTTAATGAATATAAAAGTATACATTTTATACCTTTTAGCAGTTGTTTATTGAACGGTTACTGTTAATATCTTTATTTGGGATTTGGAGCAACAAAGGCTATTATCCCAATTGTTAATTGAAAAAAAGAGTTCTTTAAACACATATTACAAAAACATCGTTACCAGTTAATAATACGAGTGAAGCATATGTACCCTATTTCCCAGAAAAGAAAGCGGCCATGGTAGCCTAATGGTTATGGTCACGAACTTGAGGGGCTGCGATAGCCCAGTGGTCAAGGTATCGGATCATGGCAGGCATGCCATGAGTTCAAGCCTAGTACCACTAAAGACCCGCCGTGTAGGGCAGCGATGCACGTTAAATCTGTCGAGAGCTGAAACGGCTTCCCGTTTGTGTAGTGTGGCAGTTAGGAGAGGGGTGTCAGCTCAGGTGTCGTCCACGTCACTTGACCATGGTTCAAAATTACGTGGTCCGTCGCCAAAAGCCCACATGTAGCTTAACAGTGCGACGTTAATATTCACTCACTCACGAACTTGAGGCTGGAGTGTCACGGGTTCAAGTCCAGGTGCCACTGAATACCTGTCGTGTAGAGGATGCTGGTGTGTTGTAAATCTGTGGGTTCTCTCTGTCCTCCAGTTGGTGTGGTAGTTAGGAGAGGGTGCCAGCTCAGATGTTGTCCTCGTCAGTTGACCAAGTTAAGAAGTTTACGTTGCCAATATCCCTCGTGTTGCTTTATAGTATCTTCATTAATATAGCTGTCACTGACCTGGAAAAGAAAGCAAGTCTTATATAGCTTTTTCATTTCCTACAATTAGCTCACTCTCTTTCTCTCTCTCTTTCGCCTTTTCTCTCTCTCTATATATATATCTTGTTCACATTTTCAATCGTTAATAAAATACTTTTTTTCATCCATTCAAGTTCAAATACATTTTTTTTAAACTTGTAGTGCCTGACACTTGATGTTAAAATAGTTTTTTCAAATATTAATTCATTAATTAAATTAAAAAATGAATAAATAGTAACAAACCAAAATAATAGTCCAATCGTTCCGTGTGTCCCTGTAGCGCAATGGGAAACGCGTTGAACTTCTAATCTGAAGTTCATGGGTTCGAACCCGCCTGGGATGGGCTAATTTCTGAGGAGGTGGTTTCTCTTTTTGCTACACTATTTTATTAGAAAAATTAAATTTAATTAATATAAATAACCAGTAACAAAAAGTAACAGTCCAACACCCTATATAAAAAGGAAAACGGAAATTGCAAGAAAAGTCGCTTTCAGTTTTGTAACTTAATATTGTGATTCTGTCACATATGTATATACATATTTATATTAATTGTAACTATTTAATAAAGAGTGACCACCTGATCTGGACACTTGTTCATGCACCTCAGCGCCCAATGGTCACGTTTACTGGGATAGGTACAGTAGGCTCTGGCCCTCAAGGGTTGCTTCACCACTAAGTTTGAGTTTTATTTAAAAAAAAAGTAACTAAATAAATTTTTTCTTTGTTGACTAAGTAGGAATTGACTTAATTTTTTTATATATTATTTGTTGCTATATAAACAACACAATAAGGCTTATTTTTAGGGGTTATCTTATTTTTCTTATACAATAATTTGCATTTGTATATTTTAATTCTACCATCTCGTCTTCCGAAAAATTGTCATAAAACGTATTACAGTTCTTATTACTGAATGAAGCCCTCCACATATAGAACCATAATACTTTGGTAGTCGTATATCTATTTAGTTTAAATTAGGAGTCATTACAAACTGTGAATGCTTTAATATCAACCTTGTGAACATTTAACTCTCTGCTCTTCTGGCAGCAATCCACTCATCGTTTTTCCACTCTAAAAATACTAGTGGCTGAGATCTGACCTACAGTTAACATATTTTAACATTTTGACTAAGGTTATCGTACTCTGGTCACTATTCTTGGAACAATAATAGATCTAATTTTTTTTTCCAGAGTAAATTGAAATATTCTTATTCTTGGAGTATTAAACAATTTTTTTTTTTTATTTGAGGAAATCTTTAGAATCTTTTCCAATTATTTTTTGTACTTAAGGATTAGGCCTTCATTTTTCAGTTATCCTTTCTGAAAGGATTAATGGATTTTTATTCTCTTTCAACTAATTATAACAAGTATTAATCGTCCGTAGCAACATGCGATGTATTGAGTATCGAAAATTCTAATCAGTCGCAGCCAAGTCCGTTAGTTATCAAATATGCACATGTGTTGTATCTAAACTTCGATTGGTCATTTGGGATGTCTGGTACAGTTTTAGCATACAATTTAACTAGGGCTTGTTTTGGAAGTAGGGCTTATATTACGACGTGAGAAATCGTGCTAGGGCTAAGTTTGTGCTTGGGTCATTTTTCGGGGAAATGCGAAATTATTTTTTAGAAATTGTAAAAAAAAAGAAGAAAGGACTGATTATTTTTATGCCATTATAGCATACATATATACAAATGTGTAAGCAATTTTAATTGCTAAATGACATGCAATAAATTAATGACATAAAATGAATTAATTAAATTTTAGAATACAATAAATTACTAAACAATGGAACTCAATAAATAAATAAATGAAATAATAGCATACAATAAATTAATTACAATAATCTGTTTTTCGGGATCAATACTAATTCTGCACAAAAAAAGTATTTTCAATTGCATTTTTATACCATTTATTATACTTAATTTATTTCTTTAGCTTGTTTGTTATTTTCTTGTCAAAGTGCCTGACTGGTTCTTCTGGAAGTTTGCCGACAGTTAAAAAACAGGCTACATTATACTTTTAGCCTTTAAAATTGCAATTCCATGATTAAGGGATGAAGCAAGCGTCAAATTCACTGGAAAGGAAGAAAGATGCTGGAATATGTAAATGACTAGCGTTTAAGCGCAATTTATCTACGTAGGAAGGAAAAATACCTCGAACTCTGTATAGAAGGATAATTACGCAGATGAATTTTTGTATAGAAATTGCATTTGAATGTTGTTTGGGTGTAAGACAATGTTGTGACTCATTTTGGAAATTTTATAGCACATGGTTAGTGTCCTGTTGAGAGTGAGGTTTATCATTCAATGATGTTGCAATTCGCATTGATCAGAATCCAACGACGAGCATGGGAATATGGAATCAATAGACTCAGGAGGGTCATACTGAACACCCTGCAAGATCTCAATGGCTACTCGCCACTAACGCCTGAGAGGACAGACATATTTTCAGGTTGATCTTGCAGAATTGCACATTCATATCACTGACCTTTTTTCAAAAGTGGGCTGGTTCGTAGCATCACAAGTATTCACACAGATATTATGACCATTATTGCGTCTTCTTTTGACATTGCGATAAGGGGATTTGGAGCGAGAGGGGTTTCAACAACGACAAAACTAGATACTAGAGTGACATCACGTCTTCTTTTTAGATGGTTGTACTTGCAGCATCATGATGAATATATCCGTGTCTGGGTTCACCGAGTAGAAAGCACGTAGAATGCTTGCATTCAGTATCGTCATATACGGGCCCTGCCCCTGTAGTGATGGTATGGTCAGTCATTGAGTGCACGATATGAACACTTCCAGTTATCGTTGTTGGTAATCAGAACAGTCAGCATTAGATTTCTCAGATCTTAAGGTATCCGACTATGTTCGGAACCATGATTTTAAAAAATTGATTAAATGGATAATTTTCATGATATTTAGTGTCACTTAGATTAGAATACATGTATAAAATTGGTTTAAGGACATTTTGACAAAAAAAATTATTTAAATACAATATTTCGGAAAAAAATAACTTAGAATAACCTTTTTTCAAAATGTCCTCCTTTTGTGAAAAATACTTCTATTATAATAATATTTTGCCTGTACATTGCTCAGATCTCTGTAGAAAGGCTCAACCACGATTTTTGAAAAATTCACATTATTTTCAGAGTTACAACCCATTGAAATAATTATCGGCGTTTTTTTCTTAAAATTTCTCTCTCTGTTGTAAAACATGGATAAACCCACTTCTAAGTTATATATTTCAAAAATTCTAGTTGAGCCTTTGTACAGCGGTCTGAGCTATATACAGGAAAAATATTATAATAATAGAAGCATTTTTCACAAAAGGAGAATATTTTGAAAATGGGTCATTCTATGTTCATTTTTTGTCAAAATATTGTACTTAAATAATTTTTTATTGTAATACTACTCTTAAAACAATTTTATATACATTTTCTAATCTAAGTGACCCTAAATATCATAAATAGTATCCACTTATACGCTTTTGCAAAATCACGGTTCCGAAAGTAGTCGGATACCTTAAATCAGCATGGAGCGATTCACTCGTATTTGTGATCCAAGTTTAATTTACTGGATTCCTAACTGATCAGAGCAATTTTAGCTACCAGGGCCTGCAGCACTATGCAATAATTTAGGATACGGTGTATGCACTAAAATTGCACACACAAATTTAATCATTTTTCTCCCTACTGTGTGTTGTATGTGAGAAATAAAGTTTTTTTTTATTTTATTTTCTTCATTTTGTTGCAAATTTAATGGCTTGAAGTGTACATATATGTGGGTGTGACTTTGTTTATATAATACTGAGGAACATATCTGTTGTTACGACTTTTATGTCGTATTTTAATATGCTTTCCGTTGTTTTTACCCGCAAGTTACTAGAAAAGTATTGAGCATTATATATTTACTTGTATTATACCACATAATATAGATTTAATATTTTAGTAAACAAGTATTCTTACAATTGCTGTTCTAAATTATACGGAGAAATGTCCCACCAAATTTATTTAATTATCATTATATGCAAGACCGAACTAAAACTGTTATCTGCGAAGCGCATCATATGTTATTACGAAATCAAAACAGTCACGTGAAAAAAATGTGTGAAAAAGCTTATTTTTATATAAATATTCAAAAGTATAAAAGACATCCGAGTATATGCAAGCGTAATAGATGTAACTTATTTTTGTCACACATTAAAATAGTCTTTATCGGGTCCTCGTGCTATATTTCCTGCTATGTATCTCCCTAAACTTTGAATCGATAAGGAAATCACAACAGATTGACCATATCATTTCTGCCTCATTATTAAAAGTTGATTTCAAAATTAATTTGAGTAATTTGAAAGCGCAGACAGAGTTGTGAATAAGTCAAGCTGTCTGCTGTATCACATTAATAGACACGTAACACTTGAAGGCATATTTACGTCATTTGTGAACATTCGAATAATCACGGATGTATATAACTTTAATTAACTCGGGATATATTTGAAGCTGCTAATGCAAGGATCACACCAATATGTGTTCTGTTGCAGTGAAAGGTGAAGCGTGGGAGATAATTTGAATTTGAGATGTATTTTATTTACAAGTTGATGGGAGAGTTTGATCATATATTTATATTTATTTTATGGTTTTATATTATAAAATACATGTTCAAACAAAACTCAAATCTAAAAATGCGTTGCTTAAAAAAGGTGATTAACTATTAAAACAGTTCAAGCAGTTGACTCGTTAGTATTAGCATGAAAATTTTGTGAATGCTTAATTGTTATTATATAAAAACATCCACGTAGTAGATGCCTAAGATTATATGTCTTAATTGCATTCATATATTTGGATAATATTAGAAATTACACTCTCTGTAATTAAGGTATACATTATATTTTATTTAAAATTATTAAGTTTTTAATGACTGATTTAGTCTTGTCAGTAAATAATTATTCCTTAACTTTATATAAGAAATAACAATTATTAAGAGTAAAATAATTTAATCTTTAATTAAACAGATCCTGATTTATATTGCACTTTCACACTGATATATAAACTTAATAACATTACATACTATTAACAAATGATAATGAATACTTTTATTCTATTTATAAATAATTATAATTTTTTTTTCAAAAAATATAATTATTAATTTATTTTTTTTTTTTGGAACAATATTTAAAAATTTTAAACATTTTTTTTGTTAGTTCTGAAAAGAAACCTTTTTGCTAGAATTTTGAAATGTAATGATATTTTTCGTTACTGTACCAATAATTTGTAATATTCAAAACTTATCATTTTTAGTTTGAAACACGAATTATTCCTTTATCTCATCTTAGTTAATAATCATAACATCTTAGAGCACATGTTTTTAACGTTGCAAGTTAATAATCTTGTTATAATATATTACTTGAATGAGAGAGAGAGAGAAGTATGTAAAAAATCCCTATAATAATTGGTGTGTACAACTTTAGGTTATTTATTTTTAGTTTTTGTCGAGGTAATAGTGTTCTTGTTGACATAAATAAAGTTTATACAGAAAAAAACTTACACATTCACACTTTGATCTTCTAAAATGTAGAAAGTTATTATTAAATTAAAGTAATATCTTATACTTTTCATACAACTTTCTTGATAAAACAAAATTTTAGGTTTTTAAAGAATTAGAGGCATTTTTTAGTACATTTTAGGGTGACTTATTGTAAATTTTAACTTTACAATTTTGCATACATTTATATGTGTAATATGAACTGAGCAACCTAATTAATATAACACTTCGAATGTTTTTTTTAAAAAATTCATAATGGCTTTCTTCTGTTCTTGTAAGAAATACAAAATAAATAAATATGTAAAAAAGGATATAGCTAATTAGTTTTGAAATTTAAAATTAAGCTATGTATTTTAAGCACTCTTTCAAAATACACCCTCCAGGAATATTAAATGAGTTCGAACTATTAAAGGATATATTCTAGACGATAGTCTTAAAATAGTATTTTACTTTCAAATTTAAATAACTATAAGTAACATGATAATAGAAATCCACAAATTCCTTCATTCAATTAAAGGAAAATTATGCGGTTTGATAAAAAAAGAAAAGTATTAAATTTATTCCCTTAAGTTTGTTTTCTTAGTTAATATTTATCGTTCAGCTAGAAAGCTGAAAAATGTATATTAGTTGAAAATACAAAATCTGAAAGAATAGCGTTACCTTTATCTATAGTTAAATTCACTTTTCTCAAAATTTGAATAATGGCTTTCACGGAAAAGATTATAATATGTTTCTAAAATTAGTTTTTATTACATAATGTCAATATGTTTTTAGAATTCACGAAGTTAAATCGCATATACTTACAATTCGAAAACAGAACAGATAATATAAAGCAATCGAAAATGTTATTTTATGTTTGACTGAACAATGTTAGGAATATGTATATGTATATAACATAGAAATCTTTTGGGCTTACATCGCATACATAGTTTTAGATAGGTAAAAGTTCAACCAAACACTGTACATGGTGTTTATTTTTGGTACAAATTAAATTGAGCTAAACTAACAATTTTAAGAAATTTAGTCATATTTCACTTCAATGAGTAGAGAAAAGCAATCGTTCAAATTACATTAGAATTTGTGATACAATCATTCAAACTTCCACGAGCTTTTAAATAAACATTTAATATGCAAGTCCAATAAAATTATTATGTCAGTAATTGTTCTGATATTTCCTATCTCTTACAAGACAAATAGTAGTACATTTTAGAAGTTAATTTTAATTGGTTTTTTGTATTTCTTAACTAAGCACATTCTATATTACTAAATATAGTGCTAAGTTTCTATTTATACAATTTATATGCAACTGTTACTTTTCCATATTTTTATTTCTGTATACGAATATCTCACACTTGAAACTCACATTTTAAGAGAACCGTTTTAAAAATATTGTTACTGAGACTATATGATGCATACATAAAAACGTAAATTTAGAAAAATGAACTGAATACGTTGTATTTCCTTAATGTTCTCTAAATCCCTTTTAGGTTTTTAAAAGTATAATGTAGCTTCAAAGATATAATTATTAGTTAAAGTTAAAACTGTACTATAAGTACTATATAGTGCAGTTCTCTCCTTAATTCTAGAGTTCTTCACAATGGGAAATTACGAAAGCTTTTAAACCTACACATCCAATAAAAAATAAAAGTGTTAGAAAATTATTATATTCTTTTCTTAGAGTATACATAAGTACTTAATGTTGGAAGTATAATACTCTCGAAGAGAAAGTATCAGAGAAGAAAATGAAACTACGTTAAGTACCTGACTATGCTTGGAACCATGATTTTGAAAATGTGAATAAATGAGGATTTTTTTTTTTAATATTTTGTGTTTCATGAATTATATTTACACTTTTAAAACTGGTTAAAGAACATTATTAGAATAAAAAATTATTTCAATGCAACTTTTTAGCAAAAAATGAACAAAAAAATGATTTACATTCTCAACATATTCTCCTTTTGTGAAAAACGCTTTGGTAACAATAATATTTTGACTACATATATATCTAAAACTTCTGCACAGAGTCTGAAGTAGGATTTTCAAGATATATCATTTAAGAAATTGTTTATTCACATTTTAGTTCATAAGAGTAGAAATATTTTGTCAAAAAAAATCTGTTTTTGCTTCAGTTCATAGTAACTCTGAAAAAGAATAATGTGAATTTCTTGAAACTCTTAGTTCAGGATTTGTACAGAAGTCTTAGCTATATGTAATGTAGAAGAAATATTATCATTACACAGAAGCAGTTTTCATTAAAAAAATGTTTTGAAAATAGGCTATTTTTCTTTATTTTTTTTTCAAATAATTGACTTTAAATAATTTTTTCTGTTGTAATATAACACTCTTAAAACAATTTTATATAGATATTGCAATTCATATGACACGATATATATATATATATATATATAATATATATATAATATATATATATATATATATATATATATATATATATATTATATATATATATATAATTATATGCTTTTTTAAAATCCTGGTTTTGAACGTAATTGGGTACGTTAAGCGAGGTGTTTGTACAAAAATAAGTAGAATGGCAAGAATTATTTAAAGTAACAAAGTGAACATATATTAAAACTCTTAAGAAATGCATACAAATACATTAAAATAAAAACATATTTATTTTATTAAATTAATAAAAAATATACATAATTAAAATGAAATGATGTTTATCACACATTCGCACGTGATTTGCTGTTTTCCCATCGACTTCCGTAACGTTCTGCACTGAAGCTTGCTTTCGGACTGAATGATCGGCAGTAAAAACGTTTAGGTTCGAGAAAGAGAACTTTAGGTAGTGGCTGTGATCTGCTGTCGCCAAATGGCGGTAATGTGTTTTTCATCGCCAAACAGGTTATAAAATGTGAGGAACTGAATGATTTTCTTAGAAGAGATGAGCTTCAAAGCACGTGAAGCTTTCTGTTTACAAAGTTAATGTATCAAACACAAAGTCTCGAATGTGCTGTTTTCGTTCAAGGCGCGGAAGTTTTGTGGAGTTCTTCACATAGTTTAAGTGTTATATTCTGTAAAATGCAAAATATTTTTACAATTGGTGACTTCTAATGCATTTTTCTGTTGATAATGTTTGAGAAAAGCACCTTGTGTAAATTTTAATATTTACGTAGTTTGATCATTTCAAATGTGCTTTATAAATAAAAACTTAAGATTTGCTGTGCTACGCAAATATTTTTACTATATTTTTTTAATTTTGAAGCTTCACTTTTTCATGTTAATTCTTCATTTATGATAAAAATAAAATGCTTTATCCGAAAGTTTCTTCTCTGTTTAAAATTAGGTTGTTGTTTTGAATAATTTTTTCTTCTGATTTTAGACTCTGTAACTACTAGTTTAAAAATGTTGTATGTTTTGCTTTATAGATTATTGTGTAAGTGAAGTGAAGTTTAACTTTTTTTTCCGTATATTAACCAGAGTATTTAAAAATAGCTTCATAATGTATTGTAATATATGAGACATACATTTAAGTATCTAGTTATTAATTAAACAATTTTAAAAAGTCTTATAGTAAAATTTGAATTTATCGTTGACTGAAACGTATCCTGTTAAAATTATTTGTAATATCGAGACCCTTTTTCTATTTCTTAAATATTTGATTATCAGAAATATATACCTTATACATGAAGTATTGTGGATTTTAAAATTAATTTTATAAATTGATCGAACTTTGTCACTATAGTAAATCAGAAATAACATTTAACACAAAAACAATTATTTAAAAATGAAGCATTAAAATTAATAACTTATCATTCAGCAAATTACCTATATGTGGCACTTAAGTTTAAATTATATGCAAAGATACAAACCTAAATCATATATATTTATAAAGGAGGCTTATATTTAAGTACTGAGCTTACAAAAGTCGGGAAAATCAATAATCTATCAGCATTTCCAGAATTAGTTTTCTTTTCAAGTCTACGAAATTATGAAAAATATTTTATAAATTATGTATTATCTATTACATACTAACTGTTAAATTAACTATGGTTAATTATCTAATAAAAACATTATCTATTTCATAACTTAATATTATTAAAAATAATCATTTATTTCTTAAAATATCTATGAGTGGTAATACTACTTCAGAATATCCGGATAACAATTATAAAAATACTTCAGGCTTTTATGTAATTTTATGCATACGGCATAAAAAATATATAATTGCATTAATACTTGTTTTATTAAGCGAACTGAATTCAAATTATCAATAGTTAATAAATTCAGCTTGTATTAGCAATTACTATTGCAGTTTACATTAGAGTAAAGTCACTAATTATACAAGGAGACGAAGTACAGCACAATCTCTCTCTCTCTCTTTTTCTATGTATATATAAACTTAAATTCTCTGTAAATCTAAATGCCTGAAGATGTAAGCGCATTTTAAAGATCGCTGAGTTCGCTTCAAAAATGATATCAACAAATCCGGATCCATTATGATCTCTGGATGTTCGATTTGTATAAATGTAAGCAAATCTTAGGCACTTCGATATTTCGAATTCTTTAAGGCACGAAAATGTCCTTTAGTTTTTCGGAACGTTAAGCACGTCGGTCACGCTCAAAGATACACCCAAACACAGTTATGGGTGAGACATCAAACACTTTGCCATTTAAAATTCTTCGATAAATATCCGTTGGATCTGGCGGCTCAGAGTTTAAGGGCTGATGAAGACTATGGCTCAAAATTTAGAATCACCTTTCTGATAGCTTTTATTGTGTGCTAGAATAAGTTTCAGAATTAAGCCCGATGGAATTAAAATGAGATTTCTATAAAAGCACGTTTCAGCAGATGTAATTTACGAACGTAATTATATATTAATCTTAATAAAAGTGTAATGCAATCACACAGGTTGTAATGAGATGATTCATGGAAATATTTCTAAGACATGTACAGTAGAGATATTAATAGGATTAATTATACAAATGTACATTATGCATGTGTCTGAAATTTTGATATTTTTTAAGAAACGAAGGTAATAATTATGTGAATGAGCAAAAAAAGTAAGAATGTTAGTAGCTAGAAGCTCCTTTAACACTGGAAATCTCTTTAAAGTTATTATTTGTATTAAAATATAGATGCATTAAAAATCCCCTTCTTGGCATTATAACTAATTAACAAAGATAATACTAACACTTAGTATAGCTATTTAATTTGTTAGTAGTCGGATACCTTAAGGTATCTGACTACGTTCGGAACCGTGGTTTTAAAAAAGCGCATAAATGGATAATTTTCATGATATTTAATGTTACTCAGATTAGAATACATGCATAAAATTGTTTTAAGGACATTTTGACAAAAAAAATTATTTAAATACACTATTTTGGCAAAAAATTAACTTAGAATAATCTTTTTCAAAATGTTCTCCTTTTGTGAAACATGCTTCTATTATAATAATATTTTGCCTGCATATAGCTCAGACCTCTCTACAGAGGCTCAACTAGAATTTTTTTGAAATAAAATAACTTGAAGTGGGTTTATCCATATTTTACGACAACAGAGGGGAGCAATTTTAAGGAAAAAACGCCAATAATTATATGTATTTCAATGGGTGGTAACTTTGAAAAGAATGTGAATTTTTCACAGATTCTAATCGAGACTCTGTAGAAAGGCCTGGGCTATATACAGGCAAAATATCATTATAATAGAAGCATGTTTCACAAAAGGAGAACATTTTGAAAAAAGGATATTAAGTTAATTTTCCAAAATTTGATTTAAATAATTTTTCGTCGAAAATGTCCCAAAACATTTTGCATGTAATTTAATCTGAGTGACACTAAATATCAAAAAAATATCCCTTTATCGCTTTAAAATCACGGTTCCGAACGTAGTCGGGTACCTTAAGCTCGAGAATTTTAAGCTCATCAATGTATTGATACATCCAACTTTTTAACAGCTTCTGTGAAACCGATTGTTTGAACCGTTAGCAGATATTTAAAACATAAAATATTTGTATGTAAGTTATTTATTAAATTCATTATTTAAAAAAAAAAAATTCCTCCTACAAAATCGGATCTGTGCATCATTTCTTTATTTATTTGTAACAGAAAAATGAAAAAAAAAAATTTAAATAAATAAAAGTTTCTTTGATCTCAAGTAACAAATACGTTATAAATACTACTATTGTTTAAACTTTTCTTGTGTACGAATTTTTAATATACCTCAAATTCATTTCATTCATGTATCACAGGAACATCACAGAAATAAAATTCACATTAATTCAAACTCCTTAAAAATGTTCCTTTATTTATAGAAACAAACATAAAGTGAAATATAAAATACCAGTGGATACAATTTATAAAATGAATTAAGAATTTTCAAATCTAAAAATTAATTTTTATAATAAATAAGATAATCATTTTTCCCTATGAATTCAGGGCTTTTTAATTTCTTGGATCAGTATTTTTTTCGAAACCTATGTATTCTAATTGTTAATTGGTAAGTAGGGAGATATTGAAGGATATTTTTGTGTGAAAAATGAGTTCAATTTTTTTCATTAAATATGTAATTAATGAACTGTGAAACTGTACAGTTATGAAAATTAGCAAATTAATTAAGAAAATGTAAAAGATGATTCTTTTTTTTTTAAAAAAAACATACTTTTATTGGTACTATATATTTATATATACATCGATAAATACATGTATTAGTATGAAGTATTTTCTCCTTTAGCAGAAATGACCTCTTCAACATAATTGCACTTGATTATATAAGGCTCCTATTCTTAACTTCTTTATATTCGAACAACAATTTTACAGTATTGGTTATTATGTGTTCTTTTGTCATACACATCAATTAACTAAGTGATTCTGCAAAGTGTTCTACAAGCTCTTTATAGGAGTTCAGAGTCTGTTGAATTTTCAGGTCGATAAAGCATAATAATTTGATGTTCCAGAACGAAAGTCTTTCTGTTTTCAAGTCCAGTTAAAATGTCCCAAAAAAAATTTCATATGAACAAAATAAACTAATATTTCATATTATGTTAATGTATCTGGTTAAATTCATCATACATTGAGCAGAAACTAAGCTTTCTGTGCTTTTTGTTGTGAAAACACTCCAAAACATGTGTTTCAGAGGTTTTGCTTGGTAGTTGTTCTGATGCTCAGGTTCACTGCCGTATTTCCTTTGTAATTCTGCATAAATATATCAACTTCATTACTGAAAATCATTACCTTTCAGTCATCAGCAATCCATATGTTGTATTTTTTGGTCTATGTTAAACGTTTTCCCTACATTTCAGAAGTTAAAGGTTGTTTTTTTCGTTTTTTTCCCTGCTCTCTGTTCACTTCCAGAAGCCTATGACGTACAAGTGAACTACTAATATCAAAATTTGTTGCAAATAAACCAAAAGTCGAGCTTGTTTCCTTGATTTAATTTTTATATTTCTTATTGGGATTATATTAGTACTTGGAGTAATTCTCTGTTTGAGCCTATGTTTTCCACTCTTTTTTGAGGACGAATATCCAGGTTCATTTAAAGTTTTCCGAATTCTTAATACGCTTGATTTGCTTATATTTAAGTGATAGAAACGATATCTTAAACTGTCATAGAAGTGTGATCTTACACAACAATAATTTTTGCTTACTTTCTCAGAATAATGCCCTTTTTGAAACAAAGGAATGTTATGCGTGTTGTAAAAAGAGCAAAAATAAAAATCCACCTGTTACAACACTCAAAAGGTAATATTGTAATGGAAGGGGCACTCCGTTTATTGGTGTTTGAAAGCTAGAATAAAGATCAGCCATAATCAGAACAATTCTAGTTTATTATTCCTTTACTAAATTTCAACAACTCAGAGTGAAATGCACACTTCTATAAAGTATAGGAGCAACTACATGGCACAGAAAGGATATTTAATAATTTATAATTATTCAATGAACTTACGCTTAGAACTCTTTGATTACTTACGATCTGAATTACCGTAATTCCTTTCCCAGCTATTAGACCTCTGGTCAATATTATTCAATTATAACTTATCGACTAAATAATCAACTAACAATCTTTAAATATTAATCAATGAATCGTTTATCCCTTCTCGACTCGCTTTCAGCTACTTTCCGCTAATCACTAACTTGTATCATTCAACCTTTTTCTCTCCCGTATCTAAAAATTAATGCTTAAATATAAGCCTTCATTTACATAAACCATGTCTTCTTCTTCGGGAGAAAGTTTTCAATAGAACAACATTTAAATGATGTAAATTTCCCCAAGAGGATTAGTTTGTTTGGTTTTGTCAAATTTGAACAGTCTTACCACCTCAAGTTAGATAAAACCAGTTTAAAGTGGCTCACAAACAATTTTAAAAAATCGTGTTCCAATTAAATTGTACAGTATTATAATTTCTGACTAGTATTGTTTCCTCTCTACTTCATGTGCTTTTAAATGGGTTTTAATCCCTGTTTTCAGTTGTATCCAAATCTATATTCTGGTTAGTAAGATTTGTGGTTATTATTGAAGAAATAAATAAGGTTCAATAGGGAAGAAAAAACGAATCAGTGTCTTTTCAGGTAAAGGATTCTAATCACTTCTAAAGAATAAGTCTATAAGCCAGAAAATTTTCACTTCTTTAAAACATCCATTTTTTAAAGAACTTCTTAAGAAGAATGTCATTTTTAAGTCTCGTCTCGTCTTTCCACACTTCGAAAGATTTCCACGGATTTGGGGAAATTTCCATTGAGTCTCTTTTAAAACTCTAATAGAAAACTAGCTGCAAAACTAAGAAGATAAAGATCAGTTTTCAACCATAGTCTTAAGAAAAATCCCACTAGCTTAAGATGACAGATAACAGAATGAAAGCCAATTTGAGCGTGGAAAGACTTTTCATTAGTTTATCCTCCAGGTCACATGACCAAAAGCCCTTCTTCTGATCCCTATAAAAGAACAGTACATAGAAATGGAACTGGAGAAGGGACACCTGCAATA
Organism: Trichonephila inaurata madagascariensis; assembly: GCA_019973955.1. Lineage (NCBI taxonomy): Eukaryota > Metazoa > Arthropoda > Arachnida > Araneae > Nephilidae > Trichonephila > Trichonephila inaurata. The sequence continues at coordinate 1,427,024 of BMAV01005694.1, read as the reverse complement.
ATAGTATAAAAATCTCTCATCAACATTCCCCCCAGAAGACAATAGTTCAATGGCGTGGAAAGCATACGTTATTTTTTATCTTTTCTCAGAAAATGACGGTCTTTTATTTCATCTTTCGCCCAATCTGGCTATTTCTTCAGCGTGATCCTTCTTAGCGCATTGTGCGTACAGCTGGCTCCAGCTCAGACTTTGAAAACCTCCGGGGCCATCGCATTGTCTACTTTCAGATGTTACAGATAGGAAAAATAACTCAGTGAACTCGTAGACGTATTGAGATATCAGAAAGAGATGACTCGAGAAGCGGATGACTCGAGAAGCGGATGACTAGTTTATCAATTTTGCTTTATTTTTTGCTGTATGATGCAATACAATTATGATGAAAAATATTGTTAAATTTATATATCTATAGAAATATTTTGAAACTATTTTCACAATTCTCGTCCGTTCCTTTTATTCTTTATCCTTCTTGCCTTTTCTCCGTCTGTTTTGTGAAAATAACTGGTGTGGACACAAAACTAATTGAGTCTAAACTATTATTTCGAAATAAAATATTTTGAAATCTTTTGAGAATTCTTTTTAATGATAGATATTTTATTAGCATTGAACTACGGAAATAATTATAGTTGTATTAGTAAAAAAAAATGAGTTGTTTGAGAATTTCGTAGATTTAGTTTGAGAGAGCAACTTATTACATCTAAGTGTCCAGAATTTGTTTTAATTTGTAAGAAATTTTTTGAAAATGATTTCTGATTTTTCAATATATTTAAACTTTTTATTTAGTTAATGGTGATTCATAAATGTAGTTATAATCATATTTTATTAATTAATTAAGTTCTTAATATACGGAATATATAATTTAAATAAAATTCACAACTAAACTTTTTAATTTATATACAGTGTGATTTTCTGGAAGACCGACAAAATTTCAGGTAGTATAGGGGGTACAGAGAAGACTAAGAATCACATAGGGGCCACGGAGTGCAAATGTCGTAGTTTTGATGGCCGGTGCAAAGCAGAGATAAAGAACAGAAACAGCGACACATTAATGGGACAGGAAACATTTTATTGAAAGGTTGTACTGCAACAGGTGTTCGAAATTACGATCAGAAGTCGGTTGGCAGGCCTTCCAGTGAGGCTGCATGAAGTTCTGTACATTCTGGAAGATTCCTGGCATGTCAGGTATCCTCCCAGTAGCTACAGATATTCTTGCGATGAGATCTTCAACTGAAGGAACGGTCTTCTAGTACACCAAAAAGAACCATTTAACTCGTTAAAGAACCAGTCTCATGTAATCTTCTGCTCACAATTGGAAGGTCGTGTGATGTGAAATACGCCTGTTCAGATAACGCTCCTGGTACAAACACCGAGTGGCATGCTCATTACAATCTGCATCTTTATACAGTATCATCATATCGACAGTTCCTCGTTTGAATACGAGTTCATCCTACTACCACGGGAAACGGATGGCAAATAACGACTTTCAGCAGGATTGGTGTACCTGAAATGCTGAGATTTCAAGCACCATTTACACCAAGTAGGTATCTTCCAGAATGTCAGAAATTCCATGCAATATCACTGTCTTTCTTGGAAGACGAATTCTGGTCGTAATTTTAAGGTATCAGAGCTACGTTCCGGAACCGTGATTTTGCAAAGCGTATATAAATGGATAATATTTATGATATTTAGTGTCATAGGTTAGAAAATGTTTATAAAATTGTTTTAGAATAGTGTTACAATAAAATTATTTAAGTACAATATTTTGACCAAAAATGAACACTAGAATGACCCATTTTAAATATTTTTCCTTTTTTGTGAAAAATGCATCTATTATCATAATATTTTGCCTGCATATAAGCTCGACCTCTGTACAGGAAGCTCAACTAAATTTTGAAATATATAATCTTACAAATTAGGTTTATCCATGTTTTTACGACAGCAGGGGAGAAATTTTAAGAAAAACGCCGATAATTATTTCATTGGTTTTGCTTCTGAAAATAATGTGAATTTTTAAAAAGTCGTTGTTGAGCCTCTGTACAGATGTTGTGGAGCTATATACGGGCGAAATCATTTATATAATAAAGGCATTTTCACAAAAGGTATTTTGAGTAAAAAAGGTTATTCTAAGTTAATTTTTGCCGAGAAATATTGTATTTAAACTAGATTTTGTCAAAATATGTAAACGTTTATGCATGTATTCTAATCTAAGTGACATAAATAATCCATTTATGGCTGCCCAAATGCGGTTGACCTGTCGTCGCCCTAGCTGCAGTACCAGTACAGCCAAATAATAAAATGTTTTCTGTCCCATTAATGTGTTTATTGTTTCTATTGGTTTTATAAATACATTATTTGTATCCTAGTTCTCAACTACGAAGCCGCGTTTCTTGATTCAAGTTGCGTTTGTAATTTCAAAAGCATCCTGCAAGTTTGAGTCTGGTGGCAGAATCACCCTACAGTTGTACCATACTTAGTAGGTTGAGCAAACACGAAACCGAACCCATTACGTTGCGTTTTACAAAAGAAAAGCATAAGTACATTTGTTGAGAAAAAAGGAAATGTATACATACTTGAAGCTTCTTTCACCTCTCCATATAATCACCTTCCCAAGTTCAATCATTTGTTGCATCTGTTAACGATTTTCCAGAATTACATGTTATAACCATTGCACCACCAGAGGCCAGTTGATTGTACATTCTTTAACGCACTTCCTCATTTACGAAAAAGTTTATTGCCCAAACTCTTTTAACTTAGAACTAAAAGATTTATGTCTTTAGAACAGGTCGGACTATAGGGTAGAGGATCACAATTTTATATCCGGTTAAGATGGCTATTTTGAGTTGAAGCTTAGCTGGCTGGGATGAAGGCATTTACGAAATCAAGCACAATTCCTACAGAAAGCATTTTAACCTCTTGTTTTGAATGGCTCATCAGGTGTTTTAGCAATAGTTTGCATTGAACACTTGACTTAATCTTTTGTTTGGAAAAAGAAGACTTTAGCCCTTTATCTACCGCATTATGATGCTGGTACTTTGTGCAATATTTTTGAATCAATACATTGAAGTGAGGATGTGCGCCAAACCAAATACTCAAACTTAGGAAATTTAATCCGTTAGAGCTAATTAATTAAATTGATACTTTAAAAGTACCGTCAATACAAAATGTATACCTAAGAGTATTATCATTTTCAAAAAAGGCCCCAGATGGCTTTTAAAGTAGTTTAACTCTTAAAACTGGTAACCCAAACCAGAGAACACTAATATTTTTACAGCTTCAAAATATTACTTTTTAAAGTATAAAATTGATTTAAAATTTATTTACTTTTAACACATAAGGTAGATTTTACACATAAACTTAATTTGATGATATTCGAAGAAACAGGTCCTTTTTCATTAATACACAGAAAATCATTACACATGTTATGCATTTTGAGGGATGATGATTCTAGATCCTGAAGAACCATTTGTTGATGAGATCAGCTTTCTTTCGGAATGTAAAGTTCTGTAACCAATCAAAAGAAACCTGCCTCTTGAAGTTTTGATTTCTCTTTTTCCGAGGCCATTTCTAAGAAAGGGAAGAAAAGTAATAACAGCTTAACCACCTTCTATTATTGTTTGAATCCCAGTTACAAATAGGAATTAAAATATTTATTTTTTTTGAATAAAGAATAGATTTTTCATTTAATTGTGTATCGTAAAACAAGCTCAGATTCAAAGTTCTTGGTACTTTGAAACGCTTCAAAATAGAAGTAATTACAATAAAAACTTGAAATAAATAAGAGGTGGCTAAAGAGGAAGAAAAGCCCCAAAAAAAGGCATAAATCTATTACTATAATGAAGACGCTACAACACAACAAAACAAGCATTAACCCTCCGGCGGTCACTTCACGTAAAAATTCCACGCCATTCAGAGATGCCTTTTTTCTGCCTTCAAGCAAGATTCCCAAAGCGGCCGAGCCGCGTTCTTAAAAACCACAGCTCAACCGCTTTCGAGGGCCCCACCGCAAAGCAAAATGTGCGGTGCATTTTTGAGAAGCATCTCCAGAATGGCAAGACTTTAGAAAGAACACGAGACCGCCGGGAGGATTAAAGCTACACCGGTTCTTGATCTAACATCAGTGTACTGTCGAGGGCATACAGGTGCAAAGTCATCCAACATAAATTAATTATATACACTGCTCATTTAAAATAAATAATTTGAAACATCGTACAAGAGTCTTGAATAGCATGCAAAGAATACCTTTTGACATTAAATATCTTCATAAATTAATTAGGTGTAGGTGTGTTTTCTTTTGATAAAATTCTGGAGATGTCTAATATCAAAACACATTTTTTCACTCTTGATTAAAAGTGATATCAAGTTAACATAAATGGTATGTGATCAATGTTTGTAATAATAATACGAGGTTTCTCCAGCTTTTTTATTGAAAATAGTTCATATATGTGAATTATATCCCCCTTTCCGAAGAAAAAGTAATTAAAGTTTGCATCTTCATTACATAGAGTTAGCAATTTTTTGCGGTTTAAGATACGGGGTTGTTATTAATTTCAATCGAACGATGTTAAAAGTAGATAATGAATATAACTTAATGAAACGTTAATGTTTTAGATAAAACTAAAATTATACTTTCGTAGCTTCAGCCAAGGCAAAGATATATTTGAAGGAATTTATTGAAGTACTTTAAATGTTCTTTATATTTACATATTTCCTTCAAACTGAACTTATTTTTATTATCTTTATATTTATTATTATTATTACGTTGTATAAGGGGGTTTTCTCTTCTTTGCCGTTGTACTTCCACTCGGAATGGGATATTTTTTGGCGTATTTTGGATTTCAGAGTTTTGGGTTGAGTTTATATTTTTCCTTCAAACAGAATTAGGGAATGAAAATACATGATATACAGTTGTTTATCCTAATATTTCTTAAAAAGCTTTGAAGATTTATTTATTTCGGTATTTATTTATGTATGTGCGGATGGTAGGGAATATTTGTTTTGGGTGGCTTAAAAACAATGAAGAATGTCTTTTTTTTAGTTAAAAAGAATAAAAATGGTATGAAAAATCTAAAAATTGATACACGATTTTGTTTTATTAGTGAATCCAATCTGATATTTCATAAATATGGTATTTTTTAGTGAACGGATAAAAATTATTGATTTATTTGAAATAATGATTGCATGAAATATTTTTAATATTTTCTTTATTTTATAAACTTATTTTAGCAAAAAAGCAACTTTAAAAAAATAGTCCTCACCCATCCTTTTTCTAACATTAGTATTCAACATATAGAGAAGGTATAAAATCCCATCAAATCGTTTTGCTGTATGATTAAAATTTTTATTCTAATTTAAGGCAATAAGCTTTTTATTTAATAGAGAATTCCATTTAATAAAAGTTTGATTTTAATACTTGAATCTGCTTTAATTCATTGATAGAAATACATCCGGTTAATTTATTTTTGATGATATGACTTAAACAGTCATATAAAATTCCCTCATAAAAATTTTTTAAATATTTAAACAACTAATAAAAAGCTATTTTATTCACTTTATTTGGTTAGGTTCACTATCGTCTTAAATATGAAGCTTCATTTATTTCTTTAAAATAAAATTCAAAGCAATGAAATCCATTTGCTACATTAGAAATTCTCAAATTGAAGATTATTTCCAATTAAAGTATAATATACATTTTTGATATGGAAAAAAGAAACTATAGTAAATTTCAAAGGAAAAATCTGTAAGCCGTTGTATAGTTGGTTAATTCTTTCAATACGTATGTTTACATAAACGTAGAAATTTTTGAAGATTCACTTAAGAAGAACCAAGAGGAAAGAAAAACTCATTAGCCTTATGTTTTAATGTAAATATTTCAATATTCTTGAAATGAAGATAAACACTTTTTACCTATTTGAACACAATTTAGCGCGAGAAGTGTTCAGAACAGAAAGAAAAATTAAAAACAATTTTTATTTCTGATAATTTAAGTTTCACATTTTGGCAGAAATCTCTGCCTTTATAAACAAAAAGAGCGGGGAAACATAACTTTCTGGAAAAAAATTTAATGAAAATATTTCTCAGTTAACTAATATGAAATTTTGCACAGCAAAAGTGTGCATTTACTGAGAAGAAGTACAGTGAAATGCATTTAATGAGAAAATGCTTAAAACGAAATATCGGTTAACTCGAAATAATACAAATGTCCCGACAAACTGCTATGTGTTTTCCTGCATTTTGTTTTCTCTTAACACGAAACGAAAATCACTTAACACCGAAAAATTTTCCTTCTCGGAGTGAACAAAATACGGAAAACCCAGCCGTGCCAATGAAATTTAAGAGGAATGTGAAATAAAAGAGTTGTTTTTACACGTTTCATATATATAGAAGGATGTGTAACTTTGCTTTGAAATATCCTCGGAATGGCCTGTGACATGAGCCAATTTTATTTGTCTAAGCTACTTTCCCCACCACCCACTCCCTAAATGAAATGAATGACACACAAGTAAGTGTTCCCACATCGAAATGAGGAACATCATGAAAAGTATGCGCAGTTATTGAGACTTGCGCTCTAATGGTGAAACGAATAACAAAATGGACGACATCAAACAATTTGTGTGTGCAATTTGATGATAAAAAAAACAACGCAAAAAAGTCAGATTATTCTCCAAAAACTCAATAAATGTTTTGTTTTTCAAAAACCTGAAAATTTTGTATTAAATTTCATTAAGCTCTTACGAATGTTTTAATTTCTTTGATTTTTATTAAACACATACATATATGCATATCTATGTAAATAAAAAATGTACTCCAATAAACTTAATTTTGTCGAATATATGTTTTTTCCCTTCTAATACAAACTTCTAACACTAAAAAATATTGCAGTCTTCTGAGTTTCGTGTTAAACGATTTTCACTGTATTCTGAAACGGTAAATAAAACTGTTTAAATAAAGCTCAAGCTACTAAATCAATAATTGTTCTTGTAGAATTTAATAAAACTAATTTTAGAATTTGGGGAAAGCAAACTGTTTTTAAGTTAAACAAACAATTAATACTACAAAGAATACTTAAAACTTTCAAAGCATTGTGTGTTGATTTAAATATCCTAATATTACAAAACGTTTTTTTCAGGTAATTGGTGCAATTTTATTAATAAAAAAAGGAATGAGAAACTACGAAAATAACATCAGATCGGAAGACGAAAAATAGCATCGGATTCTTATTTTTTTACACATCGTTTCCAGTTGACAGCATCATATTCTATATCAAAGAATTCCTCTCCTAAAACTGTAGTACTAACATTCCATGATGCTTTATAGCCTGAAGGGGTCCTTTCAAGCAACATTCAACTGAAGTACGTTTATTTATTTGTGACAAACTAGATGAGAGAAAAAAACCCTGATGAAACAATGGTTTTTCTGACAAAGGGTTCTTGTTATGACAGAACAGTTTTTTTCTCTTGACCTACTACACCTGAGTAACAATTGCAGTTTTTATGTAAGGAACGCTTGCGAAGAAAAACACACTTAAAGATGTCGATGTATTGACTGCAAAGAAACAAAAAGTTTTATATCGCTGAGGTTTGTGATAAAACTTTGAAGTATAGTATTGATGTGTGTAGCGAGAAGTTCATAAATCAATACTCCTAACAAGAGCTGAAACGTAAAGGTTTAAGTCGATTGCCAAACCCAATTTTTGAGTGTCATTCTCCTCTTTTCAGTATTTTCTCGGAAAAGGTGCAAGTTAGCTGGTAACTGCGAGATAATGATGCAATTTATTGAAAATATTTCATGGAATAAGTACTTTGCTTTATTTACAAAGCTTGTTAATTAGGTTGTACTTAGTTCGTAGAAGGGATTTGAAGATGCCAACGATAGAGTAATATACCATTAACTTCTTTCTTTCTTTTTTTTGTGTGTGTATTTTTGTAATGCCAATTCAATAATCTTGCTCATATATTACCAAAGTATATGTTTAGCACATCGCTTTCCTTTTAGAATAAATAGAGTTTAATGGAATGTATTTTAAAAAGCATCTGGCTGAGTGGCATAGTTGGTTAGTTACTGCCCTCTAACGCCCAAGTTTGCAGGTTTGACTCCGGCCCAAGTCGATGGATTTCCATGATCCAAAAAATCAACAGCATCCACTTCACCTGATTATGCGGCATGTTAAAGATCCTTAGAGTGTCTGTTTGGCTAGGGTGCTCTCGGCAAAATTAAATTCCTGGTACAATTTCGCATCATCAGAGTTCAGGTGCTTTCATCTGGGGAGGAAATTAGATGTCAGTTGGTATTCCCTTATATGGTGCCACACTAAAAAGTGATAGCAGCATAAAAAGGGATAGCTATAAAGTCTATAAAGTGGTAACATCTAGTACATTCCCCAGGGTAGCAGATTTCTGGGAAATGTATTGGGTCTGCAATGGCAATTACCAATCTGTAGCCCCATTTGAAAAAATAAAAATTTAAAAAGCAAGAAGCGTTATATACATAAAAACTATTAAAATACATTGTAAAATTCACCAATGATTTTTATTTATATCTAGCCGTTAATTGAATTGCTTCTGAAAAACCATTTTTAGTAAACATAGCTTTATTTATCAGTCAAAGTGCTAGTGTAGAAGACAAACACATATACATATACAGAATACATATCTCTCTGATTATCTACATATATACTATTGTTTATCTAATCCTGGGATATTCTTTAGGATAGTGTGAATATGCTCCATTTTTTCGGTAATTAGTGGGTTGGTAATGATATCAACAAGAGGAATGTAGGATGATGCATTTTTAATTTCTGTTTGTATAGTTCTGCATTTGTTCTCGCTACTGAGAACTCGGATGGGAACGATCTTTCCCTCAAGTTTAGTTAGAGACACTCCTAAAACATTCTTATTTGAGAGGCAGAACACGTCACTGCATATCAATATAGGTAACTGAATATGTAAGAAATCCTCGAACTAAACATTCAGAAACGTCTAGAATAATGACTATTGCAGTCGTTAGAACGGAGTATGTTTTTGTCATTGCACACTGTCATCCAGAAAGAGGGGAAATTCTCCTCTGCAACGTTGTTTGTTTTTATGGAGGTCAACTGTAAATTCATGATGTTTTAAGAAATCCAAATTCGAGATACTTAGTTCAGTATAGTCTACGACGGAGTTAATTCAGTTACAGGGGGTAATACATTACAGAAGCTTTTTAATTTACTTAACTATTTCAGTTCTTATGAAGATCGCGGCGGCTACTGTATAAAAAAGCATCGAGTATGGGATATCACTGATTTTTCCTTCAATATATGTAATCCATAACTGTGCTCACGCAGCGCTTAAAATGGGAATTTCCCTTTGGGGCTGTTCACAGAAGAACATGTCTTTTTCCTTCGTTAGACAGTCTGAACTTAGTTTCGTTGATTTCCGGAAGGGTTGACTTTCTCGGTCAACATACAGTTTATTTGAATGTGTCCTTTCTTGCTTCAGTTTCAGTAATGCAGCTCTAATTGACGACGAAGGAAATTTATTCTTATTCATTCACTGTGATTTTTTAATCACAATGAAAATAATGATTTTTAAAACATGGAATGCTCTATTTTTTAAATGTTATCTTCTACTGTAGCAGTTGTAATTATTTTAGTAATCTTCGAAGTGGATTTAACAACCACAAACGGGGTTGCAAACAGAGGGCAACTTTAAGATATTTAGTTTTAATAACCCTGTTGATCTGCTGCATCTTCTCATCTTAATGGCAATATTAGAATATTCGGCAGCTAAAGTGCTTTGTACTTCGGTAGGACATCAAGAAAAGAGATCAATAAAATACATAATAATCTCTTTATTTCCGCTGCTAGTTCTTATACATTTTTCTAGGGCTTCTATCTCCTTGCCTTCGATTCTGACTGATTGAAGTCAACGAAATATTCATTACCAAAATGACATTTAAGAGTCTTCCGATGGAGTCTAAATAGTTGATTGTGTCGTTGGTATTGCCGTTAACACTTTAGACTAGGGATCAGCCTTCTTGTTGTGGTGTGCCAAATCAATTTACCAATATGATTCAGGGTGCCACACGATAGAAAATATTTGAAAGTAATTCCATTCCCACGGGAGTACATGCAAGTTAAGGGAACAGAGGTCAGGAATAAGGATTTATATTTTTTTTATATGTTGATTATGCATTTATTAAAGATATTTATTAACATAAAAATAAACAACATAAAATGTAACTATTTCTCCAACAACAATTATAAAAAGTAATAAAATTGTGCATATATTATATGTAGCACGCTTTTAAATATATTTATTCAAATAAGAAGAAACAACATAAAATATCAGTATTCCACCAATATAATTAAATATACTAAAGCGAAACTTTTGCTCGCACCTCTCTATTTTACGTCACAATATTAGGAGTAGAACTTGTGACTTTATATTTCACACGATTCTGAATGTTCAGTTGAGTCCTCGAAGAAGTTTTTAAGCAACTTCTTTGCAGACCCGAAGTACATTTTCATATGAGGAAAGCTTTTTTTGATATATATATATATATATATATATATATATATATATATATATGGAACCAAAAGTGGAAAGTAGAGCACATGCAATTTTCACTTCAAACAATTAAATCTCGGCAGAAATGACATCCAAAATTTAAAAGGAAATATGTTTGTCAATTTTATCCTGGCAGGGTATATTCCAGATTTTTAATAATTCTCAAAACTTTCCTTTCCATAATTCTGAAGGTGTTAATTCAATAAACCCCAGTTCAAAATTATCAACTTTTCGGAAAAATCGACTAATTTGTAGAAAGGTGTAGAGTCCCACGTTCCATAGGTTGCCGGCCCCTGCTTTAGACACTCCACCGAGAATAGCTGCTTCAAGCTGCTCTTGTCCGATTATCCCAAATATCAGCTTCGGTGATGACATCTGTGTCTTGAATACAGCTTTAGAAGTCTGTCCGTCATCGGTAAAGAGCTCAGATAGGAGAGGATATGCAAGATTTTCTGTTCCTAAATTTACATTAGCTGGATGGGTTCCCAGAAATTCCAGAGGTTTCTCAAACTCTTGATATCTGACATCTAGTTTTTTTAACAATTTCCGATTTCTTTCTTTTCTGCTCTTTCCTCCATTTTTTTTTCAATTTTCACTTAAATAATATTCTTGATTTCTTTTTTTTTTTGGCTTCAGCTTTTCTTGGGATGTTTCAAATCTTAATTTTTTTTGGCGAGCCATCCTCTCTTCTTATTCATCTTTCATCTCTTTGATAATGTCTGTCAAAGCTTTGTGTGTTACTACTCTAAGTTTTTTCTTGAAGGTTACTTTTTTAAGAGGATGGAAATGTAATTAGGTACTATATTTGTATGGTAGTATTATGTAGTTCCTTATTATGTAAATAATATTTTGTAAAACCAAGTATGAAGTAAAAAAGCTGCAATTTTACAGGGAGGACTATAGAGCATGAAGAAAATAATTGCAAGATAAAGAAAGGTTTGAATTTTTTTCAAGGGTTTCTCATGTCAAAATTTTATTTCTTATATATTAATGTAACACTTCTTATGTACTTTCATATGAATTTGAAAATAAGATGTACGAGATATTTTCTTTCTGGACATTTTCTCGCTTTTCTACTAAACATTATTTTAATATGTTAACAGCTTCTGGAGCAACGAACATGAAAAACTATCATTATCCATACTAAAATATACTTTAAAGTAGTTGGAGTAAACTTGTATGATTTTATTGTGTATGAACAATTATTAGGTTGTCAAGTATGAAATGGAGCAAAAAATGCACATAATTGAATTCGATTTTTTCCCCAGTAAAAACTAAGATTTTAAGATGATCTGTTATTTTTTTAAACTGAAATATGCTTTAAAAAGAGGAAAAGATGTACCTTTCACACGAAAAACAAATTATACCAAAATACGGCGTCTAAATGTGGTTATGTGCAATTGAAATAAATAACATGAACTTTGCTCTATTTCATACTTGACAACCTAATACATTTATGCTAAATAAGACCTTTTCTTCACTTTAAGTACAATATGTATTACAAGTATTTTGTGTATCTTAGATTTGTTAAACTATCAATGATGTACATAAATTAATAAAACGAATTGCCTGTGTGTTCAAAGTAGATATAAACGAATATAAAAACAAATATCTACATATGATAAATAAATAATCAAATAATAGTTCTGTATCATTGTTGAAATAAATAAGTATTAGAAAAAGTTTAATAGAATTTCATTAAAACTTATTAAAAAATTAGTGATAAAAATAAATTTTGGTGACATATCACTTCATAAAACTAGAAGTAATTTTATATATATTGATTGAGCCTTTCTCCTTTAAAATACCTTAAGGTATTCCAGTCCGGTCATTTTCATATTAATTCTCTTTGATAAGCTATGATCCAACTTCCGTAAAAATGTTTTGATAGAAGATGATCTTATCTGAAACACTTTGCCAGAATATCTCGAGTACCTTGATTGGCTCAACCACATTCTGTTTGTGTTTGGAATTAAGACTCAAGCAATTATCGCAGCCAAGTAGCCAGCTGAGAAAGTGTTTGAGGAGATGGTTTTTCATCACATGTACATTAAGAAGGGCATAAAGACATATTCAGTGGAAATTCTTAAAATTAAATAACTTTAACAACTGCAGTTCAAGAAAGACGAGCTCTGTACTTTCAAAGGTGAATGTTGATACAAGAATTCTGTTTTAAAATTAAATATTTATTTATTAATAGTGATTCAGAAACTTTATTGCTATATTCTCTGTGTCAAAGGAATATATTATCAAGTGGAGTATTCTGTAGCCTGTTAATCATATTTCATGTTTGATACGTTTTCACAGTACAATCTAGCTGTAAATTTTAGATATTCGTCGAGTATTCGAAACTTATTCCAAATTGACAATTTGGCTTGTCCGTGATCTATTTACGAGCTGCAGTGACATGTCTTATTTTCAGGTCATCTTTTGAGGAAATTTAATTATATATATATCTAGATATATAGATTATAAATGCGAAAGTTTGTGAGGATGTTTGGCCGTTTTTCACGCAAAAACAACTGAATGGATTTTAATGAAATTAACAGTAATATAACTTATACATCAGAATAACACATATGCTATAATTTATGAAGATATTATGCAAAGTGTCCAAAATATAACGATATTTGTCAAGTAAGTAGGATAAAATACTGCCATCTGCAAGCAATTATGACGTGCGCTGCAAAAAAGACCACGACAGCAATATCTATCGCTTATTTATGAAGAACAATTTTTTGTTTTCATTCTGCACCGGCACTGGCTTCTAAATTATTCCTGTGCTCAGTGTAATCCCTATTTTTTTTCTTTGAAGGGAGAGGTTGTTTTAAATCTCTATTTATTTGTGTGAATAGCTACTATTATTTTTTTAATGTGTGAAACATAAGAAAAATTAATACTTTTATCCCTTCAGGTTCTTAAAGTAAATAAACTTTGTCTTTCACACTTTACTTAAATTTGGTTTGAGTTAATTAAGGCTGTAGCGTTGTATAATTATAACGTTAAGATATAATTATAACATTGATATATTTGCGCAGTATAAAATAATAACTACTGTATTGTATTTTTGGGTAAGTGAGTGAATATTAACGTCACTGTTCAGCTAAACGAGGGATTTTGGCAACGGACCGCATGTTACAGCGAACCATGGTCAGAAGTGACGTGGACGACGCGAGCAGGCACTATTCTCCTAACTACCACACCACACACCAATTTAGAAGGAATATTCTACCACACAATACTTAGCAGAAATATTCTTTTGATAAAATACACGAGATATGGCGGCGCAGGTTCTATGATGAGTATTTTTACCAAGGGGAAGGCGAATAAGGTTTTGTAGAAGATATTGCGTTTTTCAGCCGTCGGCGTTTTCATCGGATTGCAAAGATAATTATTTTGCCGAAAAAATAGTTTATGTCAAAATTTAAGTGTCTTATGTTTTTGTATGTTAATAGAAGACCTTAGAAAATGGTTTGACTGTTTATTTTGAAATTGGAGCAGGTGTATATAGGTTATTTTTACATTGGAATATCTTTAATTAATTTATTAAAGCAACAACGGATTAAATTTCCCAGGTAGGAACATTTTTGTTTTGTACATATCGCCAATTTTCAATGTAGTGATCAAAAAAATATTTGCATGAAAAACTGCAGTAAATCATAATGCGATGGAGAAGAACATTAGTTTCATTAATACCGCGGCGGGTCTTACGAAATGGCAAAACCAGAGCTATATATATATAAGTAGCTAGACATTTGCCAGGTGACTCTATCATTTACAAGCTGCATGAACGAACAGATCGCCATTATAATTTAAGAACCATTGCTTGCGAATATTACAATTTTAGCATAAAATAGATACAACAGAAGTAATATTAATGTATTACACTTTCAGATATAAATTATTTACACTATTTTAAAGCGTTAATTACAAAATTTGTAACAATGTGTTACTTTTGCTGAGCAGAGATCAGCTTAAGGAGGTATTTTTCAAAAAATCGAACCTCAAAGAGTGTTTGAGGAGTTATAAAACAAAAAAATTTTTATCAGCTATTAGATCTACATACTTAAAATTTAGCAAAGGTGTTTTTTTTTTTGTTCAGCTGAGATATGCAAAAAGCTTTTTTTGTTTAATTTGCAATTCACGTAAAATTAACTCAATAAAAACTTCTTTATCCTTCAATATGTGTTGTTTAATTTTTCAGTTCACCCGTGCGAAGAACGGGTATACCAGCTAGTATATATATATGTGTGTGTTTTGTGTGTAATAATTCCCATTAGTTTCATCTTAAACAAGTTTTTAATTTGTAATGAATGGTCCTAACCTTCAGGACTCACGCGTGAATGATTATTTTGGCTGCCCGACTGTCGGGAAAACCTTAAGAGAGACTCTTTGGAAAGGCTCTATCTCTTTGTCTTCGTCAAAATATAACCCGTGCGGTTTTTTGTGCTGTGTGTTTTCTATATTAAGTGTTATGTTTAAGATGTGTATGTTTGTTTGTGTCTCCATGTTCAATAAACATGATTAATTATCTGCAAATTACTGCCTCGTCAATAACCTCTCAATGCAAAATCAACAATATAAAATTTGATCGTTAGAGAACTTCTTACATTCGACAAACTAATATATATATAAAATATATATATAAAATTTTCACAAAATATAGAACGAAAAATTGCATTGTGAGATCTTAATAATTTCTTTTATGCTTTTTGAGAACAAAATTTTTGAGCTATTAAAAAGTAGTTCCGAAAAAATTAAACATGATTTTTATTCTTCAGAAATACGAATTTTATTTCTTAGAGGAAATAATTGCTTACATTCCATTTTGCTTACCCATTCTCTTCTTCAGTTGCTCGAAAAACCTGGGTGGGCCTCGGCCTTTTCCAGAAGTTTTCTCCAGGCATCCCTACTTTTGGCGACTGTTTTCCAATTTTTGACCTTAAAGTCTTTTTCAACAAATTCAATCCATCTTAAAGGTGAGGGGGGGAGGGTCTGCTCGCTTATTCATTCACTGTAAGAATATTTTAAAAAATTGTTATTTATTAAATTATTCTATGAATGCAAATATAATAGAAATATATAAATAGATCTTTAATGTTTGTATATAGCTTCTACATAGATCTCGAGAAAAGTTTTACCATCTGTATTTAAACTAAAGTTTCTTCCTCTACAATTTATGTCTTTGGAGGCAAATTGAATTTGTTGGTAAATTGTTTTATCTCTTAGAGTCAAAATATAATCAGTTCTAGAAATTCATGATTTAATATTTTTTCAAAAGTTTGAAATCCTTTGTGTTATAATGTAAGGGACATTTAATTGAAAAGTATTTGTGTCACAGTGTTCCTCAAAAAATTGTTGTTTTATTTGGATATAAACACGAAGAAAGAAACCACATCCCTTAGTAAACAATGATTAATCCAAAAAAATTTATGGCTTAAATATACATACCCTATATAAAATTTGAATTCGAATAGACAGGAATTACCTTGAATCAGCTACTTTGTAGAACTTTCATAATTCTCTTTTAGTCATACATAATAAATTTTTCGAATGTTTTTATATATTTAGCATGCTTCAGTAGATTTTAACAAAAGAAATATCAATATTTAAGTACTTTTTAAGGTATTATTTTTATCAGGGGTTAACTGTATTTTTTTTCTATGCCACTCACAATTGAGGATACTATATTTTGATAATAACAACAACATAATGGTGTAGATGTTTATAATTTCTTTTGAATTGTATATATGTATATTTTATATTATATAATTATATATTATATATATGTGATGTTTCGAAGTCAGACTAGAACTTATTGTAAAAAACAGTTTTTTGTTCAGCGAGCAATCGACACATCTTTTTGCTGATAGAAACCGACGCCAAGTGTCCCGAAAATATTAATTGGGTTGTAAACTTATTTCCGGAACTGTTAAATAATAATTTTTTTAGCTTATATTTTCGATTGGAAAGTAAAGCATGTGAGCGTATATATGAAGACCATAAAAACAAATGAGCTGGGATTGGAAATGTTATGCTTTGAATATCTTTTCTGAGAAATAATTAGCTGTTTAGCATAAAATTCGAATATGTTATGGGAATTAAATGTTAAATAGGTGATTGTGTGTGTGTTTTAGGCAGAAGTTAATATTATCCTTACATATATATATATATTCTCAACAAGAAAATTATTTTTTGTTAGAGAGAAATTTATGGTATATTACGTCGCAGGAAAATGATGAAATTAGAAATTTCATCAAATCCCTTAGGGAGATGATCAATTGACGGGAGATATTAGAATAACGTCTCTTCAAGGTTATTTCCCTGATAAAAGTAAGGGATTTGAACAAGTCCCTGATCTGTTTCAGTGAAATGATGAAATAATATTGTCAAGAGTTTAAAAGTGTTTATTTAACAAATATGGTGCATTATAAAGAAGTAAGTAATACAACAATAGTCAATGAAATACAAATTATTTATTCGAAACTAATTACCAAATAAGTAGAAAGTTAGGCTGGTATTTTTGATGTGTAACATCTTTCCTCTCGGTTGCTACACACTAAAATATCAATCCCTATGTTAATCCTATGATGTGCTATTTTCTTAAGATATGGGGTTGATATTTAGGGCATCGATAGTGCTACATGTATGGTTAGGAAGTACAAGGACAAAACCCCCAGGTGTCTTCCCCTGGACAGCATTTTGCCAATGTAAATCCTGACTATATTTCATTCCACTGAAACAGTTCAGGGATTTAAGGCCAGTCAGTAGGGTAAAAACTTTTTCAAAATCAATTTTGAGTTTTTGATATTTCTAAGATCTCCAAATCAAGGCCTTTCCAATGATATAACATACAAACAATTCTTTGAATTAGAAGTATTTTAAAATGATTTTTGAAAAATAATCAACTGATTAACCACGCCCATTTTGACAGATAGAAATGTAAACATTGTCGTATTAAATCTGGAGAAAGGTTGCAAGGCCTCTAATTATTTTATTTCTACGCAATTAATTTAGATACTGTATAACTGCACTTTTAACTGTGTGTAGATATGTTAAAACTTTGGTGCCAAATTTGGACAAGTTTTAGTTATTTGAATGTTATATTTAATAGTTAGTGATTTTACCTAAATTTAAGTCTATTCTTTACTTTAAATTTAGTTTTAATTATTTATTATTATTGATTATTTAAACTCGCTAAGGCTTAGTAACGAGTTAAAAAATTTTGAAATATTTGAACTATATATATTTGCGAAATAGTTCTAGTTAATTTTCTGCATATGAATTACTTATTAATCCTGGTTTTGAATGCATACTTCAAAACATGTAGTTTGACAAGGTAAGATTTTTTTTATAAAAATTTCTGTTTTCTAAAATTTATATTTTTAAAATTGTGTAAATTTACTGTATGAATATACTCTATGTTTCTTAAATGCAGTTGTGTATACTGAAGTGAAATTTTTGAAATATTCTTAAGCGGATATAACAAAAAATGACAATTTTCAATAAATTCATAATAATCATATTTGCAAGCTCAACTAAAAGTTTGTTTTTGAAAAAACTAATTAATATATTTAAAAATTTCACTTCAGTATAAATACAAATATATAATTAATACATATAGTCAAAATCTTGAGTCTTTATGTTTAATAGTTTCTGATAGTATTTTTTACATACATAAAAATACATAAATATCTTGTTTAAAAACATGAAAACATTTTTATTTTGGCTGTTTTAGAAATCATTTGTCCAGTTTAGAGTAACTTTTGAAGTTTAAAACTTAGAAAATGTCTGCAACAACAAAACCAATAATAATTTTACAGAAGTCTCACGCTATGGACTACGTAATTTTGAGCCACGGTCAAGTGACGAGCGCAGTACACTTTAACTGTACCCCACTCTCCAGACTTCCATGATGCACCGATACGAAGGTTTTAAGCCTAGACAAATTCACTGAGAACATCAAACCTCTACGTGGCAAATCTTTATATACTCGAACCCACAATTCGACAGAAATATCGCCGGATTCGAGTTTTTTACCACATGACAACTCTGCCATCGCAGCAACAAGTTGTAACTGGAAAGCAGACATTGTTTTACTTCCTTTACATATTTTGTGCTTTCATTAAAGTTGTTTAAATCTTAAACCTTTGGTGGACAAAGCAGTGTAAGTTATCCTACTTACTGGGACAAAGTGTAATATCCTGTGTCCAAGTTCGTGACAAGGTAAAACGAAGGGTGACAAACATACTTTACACATTTTTGTACACGAAATGATATATAAACAGCTTAAATAACACTTTTTCAGCAAATAACATAAATATCATCATGCTTTATAAAAGCTAGACGTGTGTCCATGAATGCATAAATTTGTTATGTTTTAATCATATACCGAATTTCTTCACATTACCGATATTCTTCACTTTGTAAATAATAAAAAGCATCCGATGGACTATCTGACTGGAAACATTTTAGGGTGCTTATAAAATACTTATTTAAGGGTAAGTTTTAAATTTAATAGGATACTTAAATATTTTATTCAAATCAAATTTACTCACGATAGCTTTGCTTTATTTAAAAAAGAGGTAAAAAATAAATAAAACAAAACGTACCAATGAAAATCGAAATTTTTTTAAACGTACTCAATACCAGCAGATTTTTTTTTTTAAATCCAAATAATAATTTGCTATAAATTGGAAATGTAAGTGTGGATGTATTTTCATGTGTGAAGAGAAAATTCAAATTAAATTTTCACTGAGTAGAGGGCTTATACCTGACCGAGTGGTAGCGTATCGCGCTTCCACATCACAGGTACGGACTCTATACTCGAGTTGGACAAGATCGACTAAGCCTTTCATCCTTTCAGTGGGTCGATAAATGAGTACCAAGTTTTCATGAGGACTAAAACACTGGAGGTTTCGCTTCAGACTGACCACCTGGTCGAAACATCTGCTGATGCACCTCTGTGCTCAATGATCACGTATACTGGGATTGCCATCAATGAGCTGTTGCGCCACTGAGTTTGAGTTTGAGAGGGCTTATTCTCGAGCGAGTGAGAGTTATTTTAACGTCGCACTGTAAAGCTGTACGAGGGTTATTGGTGACGGACCATCGTAATTTTGGAACCATAGTCAATTGACGACGATGATTCCAGAGCTACCATCCCCCTCTTCTAACTTCCTCACCACGCCGACGGAGCCTCGACAGATTGAACGCGCATTGACCCCCTCTACTCTGCTGATTTTCAACAGCACGAGTCTCAAATTCATGACACCACCACGAGTTCGTGATTTTGACCATTAGGTTACCATGGCCACGGGTTTATTCTTGAAGAAGGGTGTTTTGTGATTTAACGGTATAAGTCTTAAAATATTATATCCCAGGGGTGGGCAAACTTTTCTAGGATACGGGCTACTTCTAATTTTTTCAAGGTGTTGCGGTCCACCCAGTGACGTAGGTGTAGTGAGCTAAAAGAAAGTATACAATAAAGTCGGACCTCCGTTTTATGAACCTCTATTTTACGAATTTCTCTATTTAGCGAACTTTTTTCTGGAACCAAGAACATTTGACGATTTTTTTCGTAAAATAACCTCCAAAAATAGCAAAGGGAATTTTCAATTCAACGAAATTTTCTCTTATGATTTGATTTTTTTTTTCTTCCTTATTTTTTAAAGTACCGTATTTTACTCGAATCTAAGCAGCAGTTTTTCCTCAATATTATTGCTACTGAAAATCGGGTGCGGCTTAGAATAGAAGGAAATAAATTTGTTGGATGGAGTATTTAGATTAATACAGCTTCATGTCTGTATTTAAAAGTTTATAATACTGATAAAATAAATTATTATTCACTTATTAGTTTTCCTTAAAATCTCTTTTTAATTTCGTAAAACTGGATATAGAGATAAACTATTTTCGACTATTTTCACATAATCTTTTTAAGAATTCGCTGTGCTGCTTAGAATGGATGGCTGCTTAGATTCGAATAAATATTTTATATTTCTAGACTTTCGTATGACGGAATGATTATTAGGTCTTACTGAAAGCGGTCACCACAAAATGTCTAGGCAGTCCACCAGTCGATCGCATCGACTAAATGCCCACACCGGTTATATCCTATATTCTAATGACTATAAATGATATAAAAATGACAGTAATTTAAATACTTAGATATGGTCTTTCTGTTTGTTTGGGAAATTTAAGGCACTTAATTTGATTTCGTCTAGATTTGAAGCCGAAATACCAACAATATTCATTTCTGAAAATTAGTAAAAATGCACCAAAACAACAACTACCAAAGTACTACGTACAGATAAAAAATAGTAAGTGATAAAATTGGAAGAGCAAAACAAACGAAATAAAAAAGTTTAGAAAGATGTTTAAAATATTTTCATAGCTTATGAAATGTTTTCAGACATTCAAAAACAGACGTGTAAGATAAAATAAATTAGAATTATTTTAAACATAATAATATTTTTTTATTTTAGCTTAGCTAAAAACAGACTTCTATTTCGTCAAACGTCAAAGTTCTACAAATAGGACTTTCTCTATCAGCTTGGAAACGAAAATACATTAAATTAACATTTTAGTTTCTAGCGATTCAAAAACGAGGCGGAGCATCTTGCAAAACGAGTTCCCCAAAACACGAGAGAAGTTCAAATTAATTACATTCCAAGTCTAAATATAGACTTTTCATGAAATAATTTAATTTAAACAAATTAGACAGACCAATAGAAAGGAAAAAAGCAGCCAACTATGTTTCGCATCTAAAATCAGGAAAAGTACTTACTTCGCATACCGTAAGCTAATTTTAGAAAATGTATGTGTGTGCGTTTTTTATTTAAACATTGGTAGAAATGTTTTTCAGATCTTTTAGAAGTGAGAAACTGTAAGTTATTCTTATCAGAATTCCCTAACATATCAAATATTTTGTATTTCCACCCTTTTCTAAAGAGTTTATCATTTATATTAAGTAGAAAACGCAAAGTTACTTTTAAATTCTGAAATATATAGACGAATGAGTTATTCAATTCCTGATATTAGTTCACTCTCTCCCTATATTATATATCTTCTAATTTTCAATCTTTAATAAAATACTTTTTATTCATCTAGTGAAGTTCAAATGCATTTTTTTAAACTTGTAGTGGATGACACTTGATGTTAATACAGTTCTTTCAAATATTAATTCATTAATTAAATTTTATTTTTTAATTTAAAATTTATTCTGCGTTATTTCTGGCGAAGTGAGAACTAGCACCAACAGATGGCGGCAGTAAGTTCTTATAATGATGTTTTTCTTGACTCCAAATATATAACTAAAATAAAAATTTTATTAGTTGACCTAAGTAGGAATTAATTTTTTTTTATATTTATTATTTGTTTGTGTGTTACTTAAGACTCTGTGCATTTAAATATTCTATATAAATCAAGTCTTGAAATAGACTGATGGTTTTTAAAAAATTTAACGAAAAGTGGTTCGGTTAAAAACTTCTTTTTAGAAAGTATGTGAAAGGCATACATGTTTTTCCCCATTTTTTGGTTTTTAGTAAAAATTTAGAGACAGTTAGCTACAAAAAAGTTAAATCAAATGAAATAATTTGGAAAAACACAATTGTTATAAGTCTTTTAATGAATGAATATCACACTAAAAATATATTTTGAAATTGACCAACACTCAATTTATTATCAATTCAAGGAAGAAATTACCAGACATTTTCTGTAAAATGGACAATCGAATGGCTGCATATTCCTCACGGATTATTTATTCAAGCTGTTGAAGTGTTGTTGGGATTTTTCTAGTAAATTGAATTTTTCAAGTGACTCCAAAAGAAGAAATCACACAAATTCAAAATCTGGTGAGTATGCAGGCAAATGTATTCACTTTTATTCAAAGTATAGATTATTTACAGCAATTACACAATTGTCAAAATATTTCTCTAAGAAATTTAAATTTTCAGCAATCCGGTAAGGCCTAGCATCCACTTGCTTAAATCACGATGATTTGACCAAAACATTTTCACTCTCTAAGAAACTAGTGAAAAATGTGAACATATCATCCCGAAGTTCCTGTAACATGTAGGAAAAAAGATCCAATTACAACATTACTGGAGACATCTGCCCATACAGTCACTTTTTGAGAATGTGCAATAAAACTTCAAATATTGGAATATGTAAGGGTTGCCCGAATGAAAAGTGAACGTATTGAATAAAAAAATATCTTTATTGAAAATTAAAAGAATTCGGCATTATAACACATGTCCAATTGTTTCAGTAGAAGCTCCATGTTTCACTGTAGGAAGATTGCAGTTGATTCTTGAGGAAGTCCTGCACAGCTTCCTTCACTTCATTTTCCCAATGGAAATGCAATGTTTTTTTTTAGTAGCCTAAATGTGTGGAAGTCACTGGGTGATAAATCTGGACTGCACGGTGAGTGCCATAACGCTTCCCAATGGAATTTTTTACTATTGCCAGGGTTTTACTGGAGACGTGTGAGCTCAGCATTATCATGGAGATCCGATATCGTGCGTTTGCCACCCTTCCAGAAAACTTTTACAACAATTAATTTTGACCATTCAACCTAAGTAGTGCTTGCCATAGATGGTCATCATTCGTCAATAGATGTCCGTATTACGAACGTCCTTCTCACTCATAAACATTATTCTGGTGAATTGTTCTGATTCGGACGCATTCATGTATGGCATGACTTCACTTTCGAAAAATTTCCTCTACTACGAACAGATTTAACTATTGAACGATGTATGCCCGGTTGAGCATTAAGTCGATCGTGATCGACCGGTGGACCGCCAAGACATTTTGGGGGGACCGCCTTTACAAAGACCTCTAATAACCATTCCATCTTACGAAGTTTAGAAATATCGTATTTATTTGAATCTAAGCCGCCATCGATTCTAAGCCATGCCCCAAATTATCAACAAGATTTTGTGAAAATTGAAAAACAATCTAAAATGGTTTATCAATATCCAATAAAATAAATTTAAAAGGAAAACTAATTAGAAGTGAATAATTAATTACTTAATCAGTATTACAAACTTTTAAATACATGAAGCTGTAATTGCTCTGAATTCCCCATCCAACCATTTTTTTTTCTCTTCGGTTCTAAGCTTCGATTTAAAGTAGCATTAACATTGGGGAAAAAGTGCGCTTTAGATTTGAGTAAATATGGTATTTTAAAAGATATGGAGGAAAAAAATCGAATCATAAGAGAAAATTTAGTTGAATAGAAAATGCACTTCGCTATTTGAGTAATTTTATGAAGGTTCCAAGAAAGAGTTCGCTAAATAGGGAAAATCGTAAAGTAGAGGTTCGTAAAATGGAAGTCCGACTGTATTGTAAATTTTCTTTTATCTCACTACACATACGCCACTGGGTGGACCGCAACACCTTGAAAAAATTAGAAGTAGCCCGTACCCTGGAAAAGTCTGCCCACCCCTGTTGTATGCAGTGTACATCGTTTACCGGCCTTCATTTTCCCATTTAGTGGTGTGCCTAAGTTTTAATCCTTCTGACGCAATTGCGTGTATCCACTATTCATTGGGGCAACCCTTACAAAATGGTTTTTAAACCTATACGAGTATGTTAAAAAATAATTAACTTTTATAGAGTGAGATTAAGGTTAAATTATTATATACTGTGAGATGAGTTAGAAGAAAG
The DNA here is from genome assembly GCA_019973955.1 of Trichonephila inaurata madagascariensis. Taxonomy (NCBI): domain Eukaryota; kingdom Metazoa; phylum Arthropoda; class Arachnida; order Araneae; family Nephilidae; genus Trichonephila; species Trichonephila inaurata. Next base: position 1,402,812 of record BMAV01005694.1, on the reverse strand, counting down.
CCACCTTCATACATATTCGAGCAAAACGTTTGTCAAAATTTCTTAGTTTCATTTGTCCGTAATAGGCAAGTTGTTATGGTTATGAACTCGTTTACGACATGTTTTATCGAGTGATGGGTTCACGTTAAGGTGGCACTAAAATTCCACAAGGTAGAGAGCCTAAGGCTCACTAAATGTGTGCATACTCAAAGTCCTCACGTTGGCGTGCTGAGGAAGCTGGAGAAGAAGGTGCTTGCTGATGTGTCGTCCTCGTCACTTGACCGTAGCTCAAAAACACGAAATCATTGCCAATAGTTTTTCTGTTTCTCTTTTCTTGACTTGTTTCTTTCAGATAATTAGTTAAAAACACGTAACTAAATTGTAGAGTATATTGAAGATAAAACCAATGAGATTAATAAGTGTCCATATGATTTTAAAATAAATTCAAAATAAAATAATACAAAAATAACAGGATCTCCTACAGAAAGCTACTCCATTGATCATGCTGCATGCATAATAAAAAAACTTGTAATAATTATTTTTTTGGTAAAGAGACTTAATGCTAAGTTGCAATTAGTTTTATGCATTAAAATTCCCACCAGATCTAGTTATTAAGATGAATGAGAGTTCAAAGTTGAAATGGTACTTCAATATTATTATAAAACTGAAGTACTAAAAATCAATAAAATATTAATTTTGTAAGACTAAATTCGTATCATTATATGTTGACAAATTTAGTACTAAATATAAACATTTACATATCGACAAATATCATAAATTGAGCATTATATATAACTAATTTTATACAAATTAACTTTATAAAATGAGCAAAAAATAGTGCATTATCTACTCTGAATTCCAGTAGATAAATCTAAACGTGTGAAGTTACGCTAATACATTATAAAAAAATAGAAAGCATGAAAATTCTTTAGGGTACACACTCTATTTTTAAAAGTATGGAATAAATGAAGTTTTCTCAATTTATGTTTTTTAAATCACTTTTTATGCAGTTATTATTATTACTCCCCCACTTTAAATATTGTATCATAATTTCTTTTCAATCTCTTATGTCCCTTTTTGCAGTAAAATGTAAATAAATTTTCTGTCAAGAGTTCAATGATTTTTTCTCTCCCCAAGCTTTTTCAAAAATATTCTTCCTACATGATACATGCAATGCGAGACTTATGTTATGTTGGAAGAGTTAGGTATGCATGAATATTTACTAAAAATTTACAAGTTAGGCTTTGATTAGTAACTTTTCTCCGTTATTTCTGCATAAAAACCTTGGAAACAGCTGCTTCGAGAACACACAACTTCTTAAAAAGGAATATTTGGTACTTCAACTTTTGCTCAGTAGAGACTCATTAGCATAGCTTATTTAATATTCGCCACTTGTTTTTCCCGCTGCTTACTTGAAACGACGTAGTTTTGCATACATTATTCCGCCATTTTAATTTCTTCAATAAGATGGAGATATATATATATAATTTCGAGATTCTAAAAATTCTAGCCGATCCGAAGGTTTTCTGTATTCATATAATTAATTTAAATAAGTATCTCTTGCCTTTCTATTATTAAGTTTTCCATCTAACTCTACTCTTAAGAAAAAGAATTTCATAACAGCGTAAGAATGATATGATCTGTTACAAAATTTTAAGACTGCAAAATTGTTACTTTTTAGCAAATGGAGTACTAATTTTATTCAAAATTAAAAACACTTCATTTTGGTACGTAAAGGTTTCATCAAAATGTAGCAAACTAACATTCAAGAAGTCTATTCTGAGAACATACATTAAAAATATGATAAAAAAAGTGTTGAAAACAACTGTTTCAAAATTATAAGACCACATGAGAGAAAGACAGTTTTATTTAATTTAGCCTACTATTGCTCTGGCACTTTTATGGAAAACTTCAAGACACAGATTTAGAACCGAGTTAATCATATTTTTAGGGAGATATCCAGGTTAGTGTCCAATTTGATTATATTAACTACTCCCTGTTTTTATTAGGGACGAAATGAAAGTGTAGACAAAATAAGAGAGGCTCACTATTATACATCTAAAACAACAAAAGATTGGTTTTAACGAGGGAAAAATTAACATTATATATCTTAGCCATGCATCAGACTGACTTAAACCTCATAAAAACATGTGGGGATTATTAGTTTGGCCAAATATACGAAAACAGCAAATATTATTGCTAAGGGGGGAACCATTAAAACTAATTTCTTTAATTGTTAGCTTAATTAGTTGGAAATGGAGTCAATATAGTAAATGACTATTACATTTCACAATTTAAATTATATATATATATATATATATATTTTAAAAAAAGTATTATAAACTGATTTTTTTAATTTAATTTTTTACACTCTTTTTAAAAATGCTCTGTCAGGATTAGTTTTTAAAATATGTACATAATTTTTGTTTTATATCTAGATGAGCTACCACAAAATATATCTGTGTTTGGATTTTAAATTCAGAATAAAATTTGATGAAAAAAAGATAAATTTTCTATACTACCGTAAAATCCGGCGTATAACGTGCACCGGTGTATAACGCGCACCTATACTTTCAAGCTAAATTTTTTGATTTTTAGGTATATTCGCCGTATAACGCGCACCCCCTTTTTAACGAAGAAATCTGAAGTATTAATATACATTGTTTTTATGTTTTGAAGTAATTTATTCGAGGTATTATCCCAGATTTTTGAAAAAATAGTATACTTCTAGAATTATAACTGTTCTTGTTCATAATGCTTTTCTTTTAAATAAACAGTGTTTCGATACATCTAGAGGTTAATTTTTTTATGCCCATCCTTTTTGTTATTTTTAAAGCTATTGTTTTTATATTCGCCGTATAACGCGCACCCTGAATTTTCGATCTTATTTTTTGTGTTCAAAGTGCGTGTTATACGCCGGATTTTACGGTACATGAAATTTTTTCACCAGTTATCACACATTGAAAGTATTCAAAACAAAGTGTGATTCATTACAGTTTTTAGAAAACTAATGAATAGGTTTGGAAATTGCATCATCTTTCATAAGTTGTGAAAATTTCATAGAGATATTACGTAATTTGAAACGCAAGGAGCATTTTGCATAACAATGAAAAGGGAAAATTTACGAACTAAGGAAAGTTCATTTTTAACATTTATTTGAGTAAAATAAAAAATAATTCAGTAATTATCAGTCAAAATGACAAAATATTTTGAAAAAATATTCAATGAAATATAAGGAATATTATTAGCATAAAATCACAATCACAATTTTGACCAAAATTTGACATTATGAAGGTCCACCATCCCAAAGTAGCCCAAATGGTATCAGAAATCCGTTCGAGTTCATTTAGTAAATCGCATTTTCCGGCTACTCAGAAAGTATTCCACACTATAAAGAACTGCCTCCTGTCTGCCTTTTGGCCTCTGTAGTATTCCCGATATTCTTGCACAGTCATTCTTGTAGTAGTTATTGACATCTGGATCAATTACATCAAAATTTTTCCCATCCAAAAACATTTCTTTTCGTATACAGTTAATGCATGTCATTTTTAGCACGCTTTTATAAGTTTCACTTGGATGTAGTTGAATCTTTGAACTCAATTTTTACCCACTTTAAAAGGTCAGATAAATTCGAAAGGAACAAGGAATTTTGGACACTTGTCAAGGACCGATGACAATACGATAATTTCATAATTTTGTTTCATTACCCTGATTAGGATCCTGAGGAATAAGGATTTCGAGATTTGGCGACTAATTCATTATATCGTTTCCAGATTTGGCGACTAATTCATTATATCGTTTCCATATTTGGCGACTAATTGCATATACCATTTCTAGATTTGGTGACTAATTTCATATTCCATTTCTAGATTTGGCGACTAATTCTAGATCCCATTTCTAGATTTGGCGACTAAAAGAATGTTACAACCTATAATAGCGAAAACGTTTACGTAAGCCATTTCTTACTATAATATGAACAAATTGTCCAGTTTTTCTGAAAATGGAAGTAAAAAATAAAAATAAATAAAAAAAAAGACTCGTGCAAGTGAAAAAAAATATTTATGTTTTAATCCAGTGTTTCTGAAACTGGGAGCACCCTCCTTGGGGGGCATGATAACCTTACGTGGAGGGTGCGAGCATATAGAAAAGTCCAAAATAAAAGATTAAAAATAACTATTAAAAAAATAAAAAATAAAATACATATTTACACACTGATATATGATACTTATAAATGTGTAAGTGTGGCAAGTATTGAATAATTGATTTATAAATACTAAATTAAAAGTAAGTTTGGTAATTACTAGTGAATTCTATGTGGGCTTGTCACATACGAAATATAATACATATAATGATAATATGTGCAGTTTATAATATTAAAGTTGCGTTGTAGCTTTAGCGTCGAAGTACATTATTATTACATTCCATACATTTTTATTGTATGAGGAGGGCGCGATGAAAATTATGACTGAAAATTGGGTCGCAAATAGGAAAAGTTTGAGATGCACTGTTCTAACCACTTAACTCAGGCATAGTCTATTTTTCTAAGCTCTCTTGTCGGATCTGTGGAATGAAACATCATTCATTGTTTCATTTTACCAAAACAGCTGAGAATTGATTCAGAGGTCACCGGATTAAATAATTTCGCACAAACTCTTCGATTCAAAAAGTGTACTTTTGTGTTTAATACTGATGCAAGCTTCAGAGAGAATATTTAGTGAAAAATATCATTGACTTATAACACCTTCTTTCGCATGAAATATGCGAAACTTAGCTCTTTCAGATTTCCTTCAGTTGGCTGATCCTACATTTTGCAAACTTGGCCGTATCGCCGCAACTGATAGGATGTGCCAATGGGTATTCCGGATTCAAAAAAGGATGCATTTAAGATCAATTCCTCCATCAGCAAATGATAGTTGAAAAAACTAAAAATGCATGCTTTTATTGTATATCGAACTGAAAAATAAAAAAAACAAATTATATTTTTAAAAAACTATAAAACACGCTTTTATGTTTAGTAGAACTAAAAAGTAAAAAAAATAATAATAATTCTTAATGTAAGAATAAAATGACTAACGAGAAAATTAATGTCATTGGGGTAAAAGCGTGGGATGCCCTGTATTAGTTTTGTTATAATTTCTTACTAGTTCTATTCCGAAATGCTGAGTTAGTACATAGCACCCCACACGCTTTTACCTCAATGACATTTATTTTCTCGTTAATCATTTTATTCTTATATTAAGAATTATTTTTTTTACTTTTTAGTTCGATTAAACATAAAAGCGTGTTTTTTAGTTTTTTTAAACTATAATTATTTGCCAACTTCAAACTTAGTATTTTTTTTATCCTTCTGTAGCTGTGAATTTCTTTTTAGTTTCCGAAAATTAATATAAAGATTCAACTATAAACTTCGACACATAGTTCTATTTATATATTTGTTTACTTGTCACCTATGCTATTTTATAAATAGACATATTTTTTCATTGGCAGTTTCAAAATAGGTCTAATTACTAGCTGTTAACTGCTATTAACAACAAGATCCTTTTCACATTCCATGAAATTATTTTTCTTAAAACACAGTGAGCAACAATAACCTTAGGATAATTGAGAGTTTTACATATTCCATGCTCAAAATTTCTTTTTTTTTTTCTAAAAGCAAAGATTTCTCATTTATACTTTATATCGTTTGCTTCAACAAGGCATTTTCTATAAATCCCCCCTCCTCCCTCCAAAAACTAAAATTTAATTTTGATTGTCAGCCTTTCTTTTTTCTTTTTTACATTTTATGATGAATTAGGCTATACTTAAACTCTTGAAAGAAAATTCGTCTGTATTATTAAGAAAAGAGGTGGCCGTATAGTTATGCAAAACCATGATTCCGAAAATTCGTTTATAGAACGTAAAGTATATCTCATTTTTTTTTTTTGAAAGCTAAATCAACCCTCCAAAATTGTTTCAATTCATACACTTTCTTTGAAATTTGAATGAGTGTTGATTTTATTAAGAAAGTTTAGAATTTTAAGTGGTCTTATAGTTTTGTAATAGACTGAATATATAAATTTTAAAAGACTGGTGATTGCTTGGATTCTTATAGCAAAAGAACTAAATAAAGTTTGTGCGGTGCCAAATTCTTCGGCTTCCTAATAAAAACTAGACTTTATAATAAATCTTATAAATTTCTGTAAGCATATGATCAATTCCTTTTGAATGAATGCCTTATTTAAATGTTGACAATACAAGATTTTTCAAAAATCCAAAGAAAAATTGAGGATATTTAAACAGAATGAAGTTAACATAAAAAAAAAACAAGTAAGTATTATTGCAGATTTTTTTTCAATGCATAAAATGCAGTTTTCGATGACATATTTAATTTTTAAAGGTATTCAAGGGCAAAATTAAGCAAGTATAATTTCTAGAAGAATAATAAAGTTTTTCTAGAGTTATAGATGATATAATTGTGTGTGTGTGTATATGTACTATAAGAATAGTAAAAGTATTATTACACACAAGACGATAAATTGTTTTTTTTTCTTAATAGTTTTAATGGCTCTTCGGAAATGCACTTTTATTTAATTCCACATGGTAAAAATAAATGTTAAATAATTATATTCAAGAGAACACATATATGACTAGTTATAGTTCGATTTATTGATGATGATATAAAGTTTTGTTTTAATTTTAAGAACTTTCTGCTGGATTCTTTGTGACTGGATCAAGCTTCATAAGCAATGAGTTTAAAATCGGATTTCTGCTGGTATCCAATATTTTATCAAATCATCGCCAAATGGAAGACATTTTTTTTTTTTTGCCAAATCCTTAAATATACTATTTCAAGAAACTTTATTGCACATAAATTTTCTGCGGATGGCGTGATATATTTTCTTTGTGTCGTTTCCAAGTATCCCCTCCCACCCACAAGAATCAAAGAACCTCGCATGCATTTGAATACAGGGGATACTGGAAATCTACCCCCTCAGATAGAGTACATCGAGTTCCCACACCTATATTTTACCACTTCGGGACGTAAGAAGCAAAAAAAGAAATGTCTTCCCCTTGATTTCTAACTTTGCAGACACAGATGGCTCTTAAACTTAGCGTTTTCTTTTTCTTTTGAAAAAGAAAATATATCGGAAGGCAAATAAATCGACCTGGCAAAAAGCGAAAAGTTCCTTGAGTAGACAGAATAAGAGAGAGGGAGAGAAAAAGTTCTCTTAGTCGTGGTTGACAATTTTCTCGAGTGGATTCCTATTTTGTTCGATGCATCCCAGCTCCCCTGCGGATTCCAAATGAGTTTTCTCTGTAACTTAGGAGCAGACCCCCTTTACTCTCTTTTCCAAAGGCTCGCGTGACAAATTTGTCGGTCTGCGGTCCTACGAAACGCATTCCTCTTACAAATAGGGGAGAAAAGGGTCCCTAAGACCCTTACTTTCTTTCTTCAGGGAAGCAGGAAAAGGGAGGGGGTTGCTTTAAGAGCCACGAGGGGATTTAGGGTCACCGTTTTGGGAGACGTGCCTTGGCTTTCCTGACGGAGATAATAGCTTTATGCGCTGATAGCGGAGTTGTCACAACGCCGAAAACTCGTTGAAGGCTGAGACTGAAATTTCTGGAGAAGCGATCACTTGGCAAGGATTACATGAAATATTGTTACCTTTTTGTATTATCACGGATGAGTCGTGAGATTTGATTGGCAGGTATACCCTCTGGCTTCCACTTTCTTAATAGGAATGAATTCAATGTCATTGTAAGGTTTTTTTTTTTTGAAGTTTCAAATCATGTTCTAATTGTCATTCAAAAATAAGGCTATATACACAATTTCTAGATTATAAATTCTTGTTTTAACCCTTTATCTACCGTATTATGATTTACTGCAATTTTTTTTCAAGCAATATTTTTTGAATCCCTACATTGAAAATTGAGGAAAATACATAAACAAAATACTCAAATTTGGGAAATTTAATCTGTTAGAGCTTATTAATTAATTAAAGATAATCAACTGTAAAATAAATTATATACTCTGTTCACACACACTTAAAATAAATACTCAAATCGTTTTCTAAGGTCTTCATTAACATACGAAAAAATAAGACACTTGCCTTTTAATATTAACTATTTCTTCGGAACAAAAATAACAATCTTCGCAATCCGCTGAAAACGCCGTCAGCAGGAAACACAATTTCTGCTATAAAACTATTCGCCTTTGCCGCCAAAATACTCATCATAAAACCCGTGCTGCCATATATCTTGGAAGAGTGAATTTAAAATAATATTCCTGCTAAGTATCATCAGACTATTCCTAAAAATGGTTATTCTATGCAATTTTAAAGTGAGTGGTATAAGATAAAGGGTTAAATGGAATATTTTTCAATTCCTAGTATTAGTTCACACTCTCTCTCTATATATTTATCTATATCTACATCTTGTTCAAAATGTCAATTGTTAATAAAGTACTTTTTAATCGTCCCCTCAAGCTCAAACACATTTTTTAAACATATAGTGTATGGCACTTGATGTTTATACAAAATTTCAAACATTAATTCATTAATTAAAATTAATTAAGGATTAAATAGTAACAAACAAAATAATAATCCATCACCATATTTTAACAGGAAACCCTCTCGTTGTGTCCTTATAGCACGACGGATAATGCGTCGCCTAATTTCTGAGAATGGGATTTACGAAGGAATAAATAGTAACAAACAAAACTCTCTCTCTCTAATAGTCCAACACCATACAGAGGAAAATCGCTTTCTATTTTGCCATTTAATAATGTGATTCTGTCATATGTATATACATATTTATATTAATTGTAATTATTAATTAAAAAGTAACAAATAAAATTTTTCTTTGTTGATCTAAATAGAAATTGACTTAAAATTTTTTTTGTTGTATTACTTGTTCTAATTACTTTTATCTTCTTTGAATGAATGGAAATGTAAGTAAGATGTGCAACAGTATATTATAAGAATTTATTATTCTATGTAATCTTAAATTTGTTACGAATTTTAGATTTTTGAGTTATTAATTTTATCAATAAGTAAAAAGGGCTACTGATTTTCCTATAAGATATTTTGTGGCTCCTGTGTGTGTGTGCTTAAATTTTCTCCCTCTCGGTTTTTTTTTTGGCATTTTTACAATAATAGTATCTTAAGAACATATTTTGCTTGACCTCATGGAAAAATTCATAATTATTTGTTTTTTACTTTACAAGAATTTGTACAATGTTCCACCCCTAAGCAATGTGTGAAATTAATTTTGTTTTCAATGCCAAACATTTTTACTTCAGAAAATATTCTTACCATATATTTTTTAGTTTAAGAAACATTCTTATCAATTAATTTGAGTTTTTTATAGAACATCTGGCTTAGTTGGGAGGAAAAATAAAAGCATATATGTTGACCTATCGTGTTTTCATACACTTAATACAGATTCTTCGGGGAGGGGAGTAGGATAAGGTGAGCTTAAATGAGTCATGAAATCAGTGCGATTAGGTTTTTAATGGATGTAATGAGTCTTATTTTAAAATTTGTACTTCTGTTTTTAAAAATTAAGTAAAATACTGTTACGAATTTTTTGTGTGTGTAAGGAATAGTTTAAATAGAGGGAACAATTTATATCTTGTGTAATACGTTAATTTTTTATTACTTTCTGTTGTATTTATTTTATGTGAAAATTGTAATATTGGCATGTAGCGCTGTTCCGCACATTATAATGGCGATTCAATGGAAACACGGCGAAATCTTGACGATAGAGCTAAGTTGGCATCATTTTCGGCAACCATGTTGGCGAGTTCACGATCCCCTATGAATTCTTACGGAAATATCTGGAGAAATCTACTAATACCACGATCTATGACGTAAGATTGATGATGCCTATAAATAGAGTCGATCACCGAAACTGAGTTAGTCTTATTTTAACCGTTGAAGAGTAGTATTGATTTGATCGAGAAGAGCCAACCAGTGATTAGCTATTAATTCGGATGTTGATTAGGACGCGAGAGTGCTTGTGAATAATCTTTAATATTCTTGCATTTTAGTCACTGATAGTTTTGTCTGAACACCGTAGAAGGTGTGAAGGCTTTCTAAGATTTATTTTGTGAATATAGCTGCTGTATTTTAAGGATTATTTTTTCACAATAAATTAACATCGCTCATGAAGAACTGTCTTGTTCTTTGCGGCTGATTGCATGAAATCCTCGTACACCGATCTACGTAACAATACATTTTCAAACAAAGCCGTAAAGTTCCACCTTGTGGAGAGAGAGTTATATTTACGTCACACTATAAAGCTGTACGAGGGTTGTTGGTGACGGACCTCGTAATTTTGAACTATGGGCAAGTGACGCGGATGACACCTGAGCTGGAACCCTTTCTTCTAACTTCCACACCACAGCAACGAAAGAACGTTTGAGCCTTGACATATTTAACGTGCCTAGGCACCCTCTGCACGGAGGGTCTTCAGTGGTACTAGGCTCGAACTCATGACACGCTGGCCACGAGTCCGTTACCTTGTTGAACAGTAGGGGCTCTCGCATCCACTCTAAAATATAAAAGTGATCAAATAATTCATATCTGATATTAATTTATAAGTGTTTTTATTGTAATTACACAGTACTGATAATTCTTATGCAGTTATAGAAATATCTGAATTTTGTGAAAAATAAGAACATATATTTTTAAAAAAATGCGGTTTTGTTCTTTGAATTAATACATTTGTGGATAATTTTTACAAAGTTGATAATTTTAAGGAAGCACATTTCATATAACTGATACAAACGCTTATATTCAAATATACCATGTAAGTGTCCCATTCTTCTTTAATAATATGTATAAAGTGAAGTCAGGGGCACAACAGCCCATGAGGACCAAGGCCTACTGGGCCCATATCAGTTTAATTGACCTTGGGCGCTGAGAGTATTAGCAGATGTTCCGGTCAGGTGTTCAATCTGACGTGAAACCCCCAGTGTTTAGTTCCCAAGTAAACTTGGTACTCATTTATCAACCCACTAAAGTGATGACAGACCGAGTCGACCTTGCCCAGCCCGGGATTTGAACCCTGAACCTGTGGTGGGGAAGCGCAAAATGTTGCCACTGGGCTTCAATAATATATACAGTAATAAAAATATTTTAAATAAAAACCATTATTGGAATCCTGGGCTCTGCAGTGAGTGCAATACAATGAGATGTAGGGCTGGCAGCTGTTCCAGAAACAATTTCCAGACACTTTGTGGAAGCGAATCTAGAATCTAAGTTCCCTTTTCGGCCCTTAACGCTGAAACATCCACTACTACGTCTACAATAATGCCAAGCTAAGGTCAAGTGGAATGTCGCAGATTAGCAAAACGTGATGTTTAGTGGGGAATCCAGGTTCTTTTTGCGGACAGATGATAGGCGCGCACGGCTCCGGAGATGCCTTTGTGAGTGTTGCGATTTCTTTTTAGACCTTTTTGGGCAAAAACAACCCTTTTTGCACTAAGCGCATATCATGTACAAATGGAAGGGGGTCAAGTGGAAGTGAGTTTGCAAAAATTTTTTTGGGGAATCCGGTTTTTTGGGCAATTTGGAGCCAGCCCCGGGGACCTTTCAAATGTGCATTCTCAGCTTTCGTAAAAATTTGCACATCAAGCTCAAATATGGGGCCATGCTTACTCCCCCTTGTTAAGATTTTCCATGAATCTTCTCGAATTTGATTTCTTTGGGAGAATCAGTGATAATATTAGGCTTGGTGTTAAATTCTAACCTTTTTAAGATTTTAGAATTCACCTCTCTTTTTGAACAAACATCTGACGTTTTAAATTTCAACTCGCAAACTGGGTGTATGGTAGCAGGAGGCGGTCAGACACGCTATCTAAGTTACACTGTATTTGTCTAGCAGTGCATTTACACTATAATTGTTTAATTGTATTGTTTTTGGAGTGAGTGAGTGAATATTGATGTCGCACTATTCAGCTACTCAATGGCTTTTGGCGACGGGCCTTGTAATTTTGAACCATGGTCAAGTGATGAGAACGACACCTGAGCTAGCACCTCCCTCTTCTACATTCCCCACACCAAAGAGAGGGTGTTTGAGTCTTGACAGATTTAATGTGAATTGCCCCCCCCTACACGACTGGTCTTCAGCTGTACTAGGCTTGAACTCATGATACGCTAGTCCCTCTCTGTTACCTTGACCACTAGGCTACCACGGCCATATTGATTTTTGAAGTAAGTGAATCTTTCATTTGTGTCATTAGGAGTATTAATTTATTTTCAATATGAAACTTTGTTCTTGATACGTTAGTTTCAATGTTCCTGAATGTAATACGATAGCATAATGTACAAGTTAATAAAAATTTAAATTTTGAAGTCAAAAATATAATTATGAGAATAATTCCAAAATATTTAGGAATGAAAGGATCACTTTTAAAGCCCTAAATAATCTTATAAATTAATTGGATAGATAAAATCGATACAGGGTGTAGTTGCATTCAACTATGCTGAATGCATAGAGTTGCTACCATGCAACTCTATGCTGAATAAAGCAAGACATTGATATGATATATTTCCTGATTTATTATACCTTAGAGTTGAATTGAAACGAAGCAGGCAAACTTTTTGTTTGTTGCATGGATTTTATCTTTCTTACTTTGCCCAAGAATTCCCGTAAATCATCGTGGGCTGGAAAAGTTATTTAAAATGTAGCTTAGGACTTTTGGTAATTGTGTGTATATGTTCCGTTATTCCTAAATAAATGTATTCGAGTAACAAGTAGCTAATTAGAAATTTAAGACATACACTTTGCTTAGGAGGCAAAGGAAATTACTTCAGATCATTATACACTAACTAAATGAATTTATAAACATTGCCGCTCTCCAAGAACTTTCCAGAATTAAAGGTAGATAATTAAAAAGAGTTCTACATATTAACTTTACTAGAGTGTTTCCAGACTTTAAACTATTACAAGCTATAGTACACGATGTAGTTAAATGAATTCAAGACATTAAGACTATTAATTTTATGAAGTGAAAATTTTGCTGGGTACTTGAAAGCATAAATTTTTGAGCATTTGTTTAGGTATGTCAGAAGTGAACCTAAGTCATATTTAAGGAGAACTAGAGGTAATAATTGATATTATGTCTAGAAACTGTGTACATTCAGTATGAAGTGGTTAAAAGCTTATATCTTCAGAAAGTTTCCCACTAATTATCCTTTTTGATTTCTCTAGCAATAATATACTTAAGCTTGTTTATTTATTCTAGATAATTATATTTATTTTTCAATTTATCACAAATCCCCTCCACCTCCAAAAAAACACACACTGAAAGCCAATAAAACCTTTCCAATAATATTTACATAACGGTAATTGCGAACAAATTTATTTGCTAAATTTTCCTATATTTGGTAGTAGAAATCAAATATAAGAAAAACGGTTTTTAAACATGATTTTAAAAAATGCATAGTTATTTTTTTCTTTGTTTTCAAGAACCATTGTAAGATATTAGATAATAATAAGGATTTCACAATTTTCAAACTGCAACTGGCGTAAATATATGAAAAGAAATCGAGAATGATATATTTGTAAAGAAAAATGAAGTTTTAAATGTGAACAAGTGTGTTTGCAGATTATATTAAACAACAAATATATATATATACTTGTGTGTGTGTGTGTCTTATAAAAGTTTGGCGAAGTTGGACGGTTTTTTTTTTTTAGCTCTTATAAAATGTTGAATGAACTGCAGAAGTTTCTTTTAATTATATACGTATAAAGACAAGATAATAGATATTTCCGTGCTTAGCATTTTTTCAAATGGAATGTTAAAATTTACACAATGAAATGTAAAAAAAAAAATTGTGATTTTTATTTGATTTTTTATTATGAAAAAACATTGCTATAGATTAAAAGCATTATTAAAATTTAAACAAATAATAAGGCATTGCATTTTTTGTAAAAGTAATAATATATATTTGACTATTGAAATTTTTAAAAATATTTGAATGGTGTATGGAAAGATCTTGCGTAATTCAGAATGATAAAGAAGGTATGTAGTTTTATATCAATTTATTTTAAGGTATGTAGTTTATATCAAAATGTTTGACTCTAGAATTAGAACTGTGATTTTCAAATAATTAAAGATTGAAAGTTGCGTATTATGAATACAGGTTAGAAACCAATTAGTTTTAAATAACTTCAATATAATTATTAATTTATGGTATATTTGAAAGCCTGTTCGCTTCTGTTTCCTGCTTTATTATTCACGAACGCTGACAAAATCACAGTAATTAATAACTACGAAAATATTGCAGGAATGATTGGAGGTTAAACTCTGTATGATTTCAGAAATAATTAGTTTTTGAAATTCCCATCTAATATAATATTTATTAAATATTTAATATATATATATATATACTACAAGTCAAATGAAGCAAAATAGCTTTACATCTCACTGTTAAAAATAGAAATAATTATCTTTGTCTTCATGAAAGAAATTATTTTTTTTATTAGTGCATATTTTTAAGATGCTATGAAAAATTTCTTCTGAGAGTTATGATTAGATACTTTCATAGTCTTAAAGAAATTAAAACTGTTGACATCGTGTTTATAGTGAATATTTTTTAATTCTTGTGCTGAAACATATTAATGAAAAAAATAAGGTATTTAACTGCTTAATAAAATAAAAAAAAATATTAAACAAGTTTGCATATATTATTTGCACTTTTTAATATACCATATATGATTTCATATCTTAAAAATACATCATAAAAATTGTCTTTACTTTTTTTGATATAATATGAAATATGAAATGAGAGGAGAAAAATCTGTTCTATTTTCTGTTCAAAAACATTTTGAGTGTGAAAATAACTCTGTTTGATGTGTACCAAAAAAACAGCGTTCATTCAAAAGTACAAAACTTCTGAAATCTCTTACAATAGAGGATTTAATTTGTTAGAAATTAGAGAAATGATTGAATGTGAAAAATTGCAAACTACAATTTTACTAACAAAACTTAGATTAAAACTCAGTTTGTTATTTTTTAAATTATTCCACATTAAACAAATATTATTAACATACTTTCTAAATGTTTTAAACTCGCTGTTTACTTGGAGAAAAAATTTTTTTAGAAGTTCTTAGACATGTTTTTAGTATCCCAACTTTTGCAATTTTCATTCCAGTAATGGATCGAATAAACTGTACCATTATTTCTATAAAAGGTCAAGGTCGGTGGTTTTCATTCCTTAATGAGATTCCGATTTTTCATGTTTTTACTTTTTCATGCTTTACTCCCTCATATAGGGCCATTCATTAGCGTGCCATTTCTGCCATCAGTAATGATCGACACCATCATCTGCAATTATAAAAAGACGGAGAAGTCTCAAAGAACACTTTCCATTCCTTCAACTGAAGACTATGGAAAGATTATTGATCCTGCATTGAATAATACGAATGTCTGATTTCGAATGGTGAGTTTAGAAAGACCTTCGAAATCACATGAATTCTACAATTATTCAGAAAATTGAGTTTCAGCGTGTATTTAAAAGGAATTTTAAAAGTTGAACTGATAGATGTGGAACTCAACAACTTCTAAATTAGCGAAATAAGTTAGTTAGTTCTGAATAGTCTTTTCAGGAAGTATTTCGGTTTAAGAAAGTTTCTTTTGTAAAGTATGACAGTTGTGTGCTGTGGTAAGTTAATGAAATTTGAAACTTAATTTTTGTGTTGAAAAAGTAGTACTTTTTTTGACTGAAAAATATCTTTACCATTTCTTTTTAAAATTCATTTTGGGGATACATTTTATTTATATCAAATTCATAATAAATTCAAAATACTCTTCGAAATATGTACCCTTTTTAAACAGGGTTAAATATTTTCAAACAATAAGATATTTTTCTTGTTTTTTATAATTTGAATCAATTTTTTTTGTTAATTATAGCGTGAAATACATTAAATGCAAACCAAAAAGATATCAGATTAAAGAACTCTTTAATTAATTTGAATTTTAATTACAAAATTAGAATAGTTAAGACTGTAATTTCACTATGGAATTTATATACATACATAATTACACACACATACATACATATTCATATATACATACATATAAATGTGTTGTATAGTATGATTGCTTTTTTTGGTTATTTCTTATTCCTGTTACTATTTTCATTTATATATTATACATTAAAACTCTATATTTTTCACTATTTAGTATACTATTTCAGTGCACGAGAAAGTGCCATCTCAGGTGTCGTCCTCGTCACTTGACCATGGTTCAAAATTACGAGGTCCGTCGCAAAAAGTCCTCGTGTAGCTTAACAGTACAACGTTAATATTCAGTCAGTCACTCACTCACTCAACGAACATATTTATGCAAAGGGGTGAAAAAAGCATAGTTAAAACAGTTGTTTGTAAAAAGCAAATGCTATTCGGAAAGAATTTTGCACATCATTAAAATAATTATTTATGAAAATATATTAATGCTTGAAAACGGACTCGAAAATAATGTTTCATACTATGTTTTTCCAGAAAGCAACGGAGGGAAAATTGCACCACATAATTAAAATGTCTTGCGACATACAGGAACACCTTATTGAATGACTGTTTCTAAATATAACTTTGAATCCAAATACAGATTTAATTATGAGAGCGTATAGGATTACTCGTCATTTACCAAATAGTCTTAAAATGATTTCAAAATCATTCTATCGAAAATACAAAATAGAATAAAAGCATTTCAAGATATGAATGATTAAATTAAATTGTTTAGTACACTAAATAAATTTTGGATTGATGTATATGTAGAAGACGATTTATTGGAATGAAACATTTTACTGGGAAATCTTTTATGCAGTCAATTCATTGAAAATGCCATGTTTACAATTTATTCCATACTTTTATTTTACGCACATATAATGAAAAAACGTTAATCAACAACACAAAAACAAAGGACAAGAGCGTTCTATCAACACTCGAGATCTCAGCTTTTATATCTTTTCCAACCGAAAGCCTTGAGGATCTCATATAATTTCCCTTAGTGAATACTGTATCAGGTCAGAATTAAAGGAGATGATGCAAAATATTGCATCATCTTATTTTGAAATATGCCAACTTGGCAGTTTTTGAGGAGATAAAAAAGTTGTGGTTAAAAGGATATATCAAGTTAGGTGGGAAAATTATGAAAGTTAATTATAATGTGATGATTTGGAGGGTTCAAGGCCATTCTAACTTAAATAAACTCATTCAATAGAAAATTTAAACAGTGAATTATTACACACGAAAACACACACACACGCATATATATATATATATATATATATATTGTAATGCACCTGTTTGGGGGTGCCCTCCTTCTACATTATCCTCGCAACCTAGATCTGTGGGAAGGAACGAAGGAGCAGCCATATCGTTTATCAATATCACATTATTAAAAGATCTTAACTTAAACAATATACAATAATAGTACTAATATTCAATTCAAGTGAATCTGAAGTGAAAGGACACACTATTCGTATTACCAAATAATCGAGTAACCGACGACTATATCTAACTCTACCGACTATTTCTAATCTCACTAACTACACAGTTCTTAATAATCAATTCAATAGTCTTACCGCTATATCTTGGGTAAACAGCAATGCGCTTGATTCTAACTGACGTGGTTTTTATTCTTGTAGAATGGTATCCACCTTTAACTTGACCGCACATATACGGATAGATTAAATCTTCAACTCGAGGTTTTCTCTCACTTTAACTTGGGATTTTGTACACATAGACCTCGTATATTCACTTCTCATAGCCACCTCACGTACGCTAAACTTCTACTATTTATAAGATTCCTAATTTGCATTCTCACGTTTTTCTTCTCGAGTTGGATGGAAAGAATTTCCATTGTGGCCCCAAAGAAACCCAATAGGATATTAGTTGAAATCGCGATGAGCTGCTCACGATATATATATATATGTGTGTGTGTAATGTTTTAAGTCAATATCAAGCTTTTGGTAAAAAGCAGTTTTATTCAGTGAGCAATCTACACGTCTGTTACAGAGAGAAAAAAGTGAGATTTTGATTGGGCTGAATTTAATTGGAAAATCCACCTTCTCGAAGGCCGATAATCTTCCCCCGTTCAAATTCCGTATGTTGTTTTAGTTTCTTCTTATTTCGTCGTGGATGCATACTTAGGTCTCACTAAACGTTCGCCACTAACAAATAATCATTTATTTTCACACGTCCCACTACAGGCCTCTATTTATACGCTTTCAGCATCAGTTCAGAGGGCGCTGCGCACGCGTGGCTGGCGCGGTGGCTCTGAAACTTTACTATTTTACGTAACGTTCTATAGCTGATATTTGCTGAACGTTCATTTAATTCTGATGATTCCTTCATGGTGTTGCATTTTTTTACAAACAGCAGTGTACATAAAGCTAATTCTCAATGTATTTGTAAAATAGTTTAATATTTAAAAGAAAACTAAATCATTTAATTGATCCCGAAATTATTTTAAATCATTAGCAAACTATTCTTACTAACATATCAGCGAACTGAATGCATTAGCATAAATTTTGGTAAATTTTAGGTACAGTAAAAATTAGGGAGAATTGAAACTTAATTTTCTTCAGGACAAAATGTTTACGAAAATTATTTCGTTAAATAATTTTTTTTGTTCTAATCTGTTTAAAGAATCCATTCACGACTACATTTGTGAATGAACCAATTAAACTAAGTAGACCTTAATCTACAATGTAACTTCCCTGCCATGTATTGTTGTTGAGAAAATTAGAAAATTTTTAAACTATGAGGAACGTTGTGTTGCAAAAATGCAATTAGCTAAGCATAGTGATTTATCTAGCAATAGAATACCCTTAAAAAGACAATTTAAAATATTTGTTACTGATATCTGATTTTGGAAAAGTTTCCATTACTTCAGTTTGATTTATAGGATGGAAGAGAAATCTTGTTAATTGAAACATTATTGTAATTTTGAAGCAATGCAGCAATTTGAGTGCAGCTATCAATCCAAGTATTTTATTTTTGGAACTAACTTCGTGACGAAGTAAGGAGCTGAAAAGACACATGTCATTGCATTTCAGTTGTATAAATATCATTTATTATGCTTTTACAGCAGTAGGGTCTTTGTTCTTAAATTATTTCTATAACACACACCAAAATTTATTATTTGTATTATAAATTATCATTTTTCCAAAACAAAATGATTACATAGGACGATTTTAAATAACATCATCTGGCATCATCTCAAAAGGTGTAAGAAGAGGAACTCTTAGTTTAGAATTTTGTTCAGATAGTGACGAAACCTCCGAATTCTGCATAGCTAACTCCAAGGATTCCGCACTTGGAATATTTTCACTCGTATTCGTCGTGTAAGTAGATGTGGAGGCCATTTAACTAAACACAGACACAAATATATATCAAAGATGGTTATTGATCAAGTGGTTTAAGTTTATGAGGGGGATATCAACAATTATACTGAAATAAATGTTATTCATCTGATATAACTTGGAAAAAGATTCTTCCTTAAATTAAATAACCGGAGCAATAGAAACACAGTTGGCAATATGACAGAGGAAATGCTATAATTATCCAGTTCCATTTAAAACTCCTCATATAATGTTTCACATCCACGTGTCACATTTCTTGTTTAAGAGGACGGCAATATATTTTTGAATAACACTAAAGAAAAACTCCAAGTTAGTTTAAAGAGGAAACCTCGCTAGATAACCAATTACAAAATGACGAGGATAACACTTATGCTAATACTTCATTTACAGATTTTCATGCCATGCCAAAGAAGACTCTGAGATCCAATTATATTTTATTAATTTATGTTATTCTACATAAAGGCGATTAAAAGAAGAGAAATTTAAAATGAATACTCGAGACTCGTAAGAAACTGGCCGATTTTGAAACAATGGGTTATCCTCGAGATATAATTTTTTCCTTTTAGCCAAATTGGCATTTTGAGCTAGAACAACTCTACTCTGAAAATAAACGTCTCTACTATATATCGTATAAATAGTTGGTGAGATAGAGGATAGCTGCGTGGAAAAAATTCCAAGCTAGTAAATTCTTGAATTATAGTCGCTTTTAGAATATATTAGAGGATTTCTCTTTGGCGAGCTTCAGTGGCTGGATCTCACTAAAGATAAGTAATCATTATTTTTTACTGGTTAGTTTGCGTTGTCAACACATCGTGTAATTGGGTCTAACATTAAATTAATAGAAATGAATTATTGTTAATACCTGTTTGCAATAATTTCATGTTTGATTAAATGATTTCTCAATCTCTACTGCGTTCGGATCCCCGAGAACCAACCAGTCAGCGAGATCTCTACTTCAACCAACACAAGGAGGAGTACAATACACTCTCTCTTTAAATTATTGTGATAAAGTAGAAAATACTATTTTGTAGAACATTGTTATGGACAGTTAAAAATTCATTATTTCTCCCCTCCCCCTAAAATGATCTTTTTGACTCGGTAATATTATGTAACAGTATTTTATTCATCATAACTCTAGTATTGTAATAGATATTGCACAAATCAGAACACTGGAGTTAGATACATTATTTAATAGAATTATTTTGCATGGTTATATAAGAACTTCTTAAAATATTCTTATGTAATAATGCTTGCGATTGTTTAAATAAAATTTAAAATAAAACGATCAATGGGATAGGTAAAACTGATCAAAATTAGATCACATTTGAAATTAATTTTATGAAGATGAAAAGATATTTACAAGAAACCCAGAGTAATATACAAATTAAAAGTCCATTCCCACTTATGTCAACAAAGAAAAGTTTTATTTTAGTTACTTTTTTATTAAATAATTAAAATTTTAATGTAGTTAACATGTATATATATATGACATAATCACAATATTAAGTGGCAAAATAGAAAGCGAATTTCCTTGCAATAATCAATGTATACTATCGCCATCTATTGTCTTCCAAATAAAACTAAAATTAATTAATTAAATTTAATTAATGAATTAGAATTTTAAAAGAAGTTTATTAACATCAAGTGTCATAATCTACGTTTAACAAATATTTATTAGAACTTGAATGGATGAATAAAAAGCATTTTATTAACGACTGAAAACTTGAAGAATATATATATATATATATACAGAGAGAGAGAGGGAGGGAGTGAACTAATAGTAGAGGAATTGAAAAAAGCATAACTGATTTAATTTGGAACGTAGAACAAGAAACACATTCGTACAAAAAATTATTCCCGTAAATCCAAAAAGATCTAGATCACTAAGACAGGATTTAGTAAATTTTAGTGTTTCAGTAGCTTTACAAATATATAAAGATAAAGAAAGAGTAAATATGTCATCATTTCGATAAAACTATGGATTGTGAATCATTTATAATTTGAACTTTTAATACATATTATTTAAATTCAAAAAAAGTCCAGAACGTTAACCACAAGCGTATGATTAAAAATTTACATTTCACACTTTAAAATTAATTCGCTATTTAACAATTTGCTTCCATTCAAAAGTTCCTTTTATCAATTGGTTCATCAACTAAGTCAGAAAAGAATCTGAATTCTTCTAGCAAGCCCGTAAGATAGTGAGAAAAGATGCTTACTTAAGTCTTTTCTTCTCCTTTAGATCAAACGAAATTTGCAATGCCAAATACCCTCGAAATTTAAAACACCTTTCTATTACACATCCAATTTAACATTTTCCAATGTCTCTCTGAATCTTTAAGAGAACACATATAGGAAAATACCTCCGTAACAACCGTGTGGAATATTTAAAATACATTTTAAATTCATGGGAAAAGGTAGAAAAATACAAACTCAAGATAGTCAGGATAACAAATAGAAAATCTCCAGGAAATTTGTTGCGTAATCTTCTTCAGCGATTCGGCGTTTTTCTCTTCTTCCAAGCTTCGCCCACGGGTATTGATAATACGATTCAACAAAGAGATTTTCTCACGGCAAGGAATTCATGGTCAAACGCACTAAAGGTTCGTACACGAGTGCTATTTTATTTTTTTCCTTCATCCGGCTTTCCATTGTTTTTCCCCAATTTGGATTGAAAAGAGTTTGTTCTCTTTCTTGCGAACGAAAATCCTTCTTTTCTGCTGCAATTTTCCTGCATCGCAACCTGTTGGTCTGAAGCTTATGCTTCGTTGAATAAAGTGTTTAAAAGCCAAAAACTTTGTCTAGTCTATTCCCTATTGCTTAATACATCTTTAACATTAAATATTGGATCGATAGATAAGCCAATAAATCCAAACCGGAAAGTTGGCTTAAATAATGAATATTGAACTACAGTAGCTGACATGATGCTGTTTCATAATAGATTACCAGCGAGAGTTTTAGGCAATCAGGTCTTTGATATTAAGTATTTAGTAGCAGTTATAAGTATTACCCCCTCGAAGTTTATTCCTTGAGGATGTGCACGTTTTATCTTAAGATGAATCATTATAACTTCTAAAGTAAATGTTAAGTAATACTTATATGTAACCTCAAATCTTGGGTTCAAAAATAATATACACTGTGTTTCAACTATTAGGTATCAATATGAATCAAATTGCAGGGTGTCTACAAATTAGTTGGATATTTTCACAATTTAAGAATCTACAAAATATTAAATGAAATTAACCCGTTTCATGTCAGACTGGTAGTAATATATCCGAAGTATATTCATAGATGGTGTTAGCTGTCATAACGTCCACTACCTTTTAGCAAGCCATAATAATTCTTTATTCCGCATTAGAATAATAGAGACGTACAACTATGTTGAAAAACCTAAATATTGTCTTAGTTTCATGAAAATCATTCTATTGTGCATGCATGACGAAGTTTGGTTCGAGAATACCTGAATATGCTCTATAGATTTTCTTTATACCGATCATCAAAGAAAAAATACCAGGAGGTTAGATTTTTCAACAAGATGGACACCTTGTCATTACCACAGCAACGTTACAAGTTTGGATTTGCCGTGGAGGTGTTATTCTAGGGACACTACAATCATCAGGTCTTTCACCACTGGATTTCAACGTAGGAGGGTTTGTTAAGGATCAAGTGTACACTCAGCCATTTACTGCGTCAATTCCTCAACTAAAATTATGAATCTGCTCTAAAATTAATTTGATCGACAGAAATATGTTGACAAATCTATAGTAAGAACTGATTTACTGATGAGGAATTGGCAAAGTAATGAAAGGAAACCACATCGAACATTTGTGATAATGGTAAAGTTGGACTATTTCTCTATCTTATACAACAATACGTACTTTAATTTCTTTTCCGTTTAAATTACATGTAATGAATTTTTTTTTTGCCCAACTAATTTGTAGACACACCGAATAATGTAAAGAAAAAAAGTAAAGATATTTCTTAAGCTATCAGGAGGGAATTATATTTCTAAATTTATTTAGCAAAATTTAAAGCGAAAAATAAAAACAGCTTAAGAACACCTATTTATATTCATGCTATATAGGTGTTTTTCTATTTACAATTAAAAAAAGGTTCTCTCACCAGCTGGAAGACTTAAACATCAAAACTAAAATAAAATTCAATCATAAAGAGGCCACAATCTTAATTCAAATATCTAGGTTCAGCCATTATCCAAAGCGATAAATTCTTTTGTATGAATATTGCAAGTGAATTTACCATATGGTGCAGAGCAAAGACTGCTCATAGCATAATTTCTCCGTAACCCCAGTGGTACGATGAGAGTAAAGGAGGTATGTGGCATGCTGTCTAAATTTTAATATTTCCATGTTTATGGAAGACTAATTTTTCTCATATTTTAAGGAAATGCTTCCCCAAGGACCGATAATTTCCGACGTTTTGCTCTTTATAGGGCTTTTACTTTGTTTTATATTAAATAATTATAAACCTGTAAATATTCTGTTATCCGGAAAGATTTAAGATGTTGAAATATTAGCTTCGAATAAATTAAAATTGTAGCTGATTTGGAAATGGACTAAGAAAAAACTCTATTTTTCATCTTTTTGAACTACCATTATTGTAAAATGCTATATCGGAACGCAATATAGAAATTACATAACGGTAGGGAAATTTTCATATTTTTTGAGAGTAACGTTTCTCTTTATTGTTATGCTACAATTTTATCATATATTTCCGATGACGAAAGTGACTAATTTTTCATAACATTCTTTGTATGGGATCTTATTTATACAGCGAATTTTAGCGCCCAAAAAGAATTTGATACCTTCAATTACAGAAAGAAGAATAAGAAATTCAGTAAGAGGCGTAAGCTCGATGAAATTCTAATCATATATATTTTTACAGAGGTTCGTTGGTTTTCGTTCACCACAAGGACTAAAATAATTTTTGAAGTCATTTTAAAGTTAATGCACTGTGTATAATCGAATTTCTGGAGTTTATTTTAAAGATTAATTTAAAGATTAAATAACTCGCTGGCTAATAGTGTAAAATGTTTCAGAGCAATAAGTGGAAGTACGGTAACAGTTGCTTAAAATAGAGCTATATATATATATATATATATATCTGTCTGTCTGTGTGTATATACTGTTATTAGTGAAGATTGATGAAATTATTTGATTGCTCTTAGTAAAAGAAAACAAATATTAATGTCTCCCAGAGGAAAAAAAATCTACCATTATTTCGAATTTAATAAGACAGATCATGTATATAATAGCAGTTTTATTATGATCGACTCAGCCTTTCATCCCTACTGCAGTGGGTCGATAAATGAGTACCAAGCTTGCTTGGGGACTTAAGAACTGGAGGTCTCGCTTCAGACTGACCACCTGACCAAGAATCTACATATGCACCTCAGCGCCCAATGGTCACGTATACTGGGATGGGCACAGTAGGCCCCGGACATCATGGGCTGTTGCGCATATGTGTTTGAGTTTGAGTTTTATTATGATACCTATGAAAAGGTGGCGATGGCTGAGTCGTCATGGTCATGAACTCTTAGCCGAGTTATGGGATGGAGTCCTTGTATCCCAGTTCCCCCTCTGCATGAAGGTGCTGATAAATGTTGAATCTGTCAAGGCTCAATGTCCTTACATTGGCGTGGTGTGGGTTGAGTTGAGTTGAGTTTGGTGTTTTATGGCGCAAGAGCCAGTTTTGGCTATACTGCGCCAAACATTCATAGGTCTGTGGTCTGGACGGGAAAAGAAGAAAAGAAATTGGATGACAAGATGGAGGGTCGAAAATAGAGAAGGACCACTGGGGTACCCCGGGGTCATGACACCCGTGTTTACCAAAGATAGTAAATCCTTTGGGAAAAGGAAAAGATCACTAGGGTACCTCGGGATTGTGACACCCGTACCCACCTAAAGAAGGTGAGCCTTCTGAGGGGGGAGTGTTGTGGAAGTTTTAAGAGTGAAATTTCAGGTCTGGTGTTGTTGCTTTACCGAGGCTAAAAATTTCGAGGTGAATTGCCTTACTGCACCTTCAAAGTGCGATATTAATAAAAAAGTCAATGATGTCATTATTTATTTGTAAAACTTAAAAGTTGCTTTGAATCTTTGTACAAATTGGAATTCACCATTCTAAAAATCTCCCTTTCTCTACTTTAAAAAAAATAAATATGATGGTATTTATTTCTTGTCTGTTATGCGTGCGTAATGTCGGAGAGGCTTAGAAAAATACATAAGCTCTTTTTTCACATTATTTCTGCTTACTATCATCTACTTACGTTGATTTTTCTGTTTCAATACATTTTTTTTTACATGTGTGAGAATTCCACTCTCCTGCATGAACATTCTGTGCAAAGAAATTTTTTTGTATCATAATAATCTATAATTCCTTGGTAAGTTAATCGAAATACGTGCCTCAAATAAGTTTTTATATACGTTATTTTTTATGAACTTTATTTATGCTATGTAGAATTCTTAATTACGATGTTGCTTTAAAGGATGAAATATTGTTGTATTTTTCAAGTTTGACTGAATATTCTGTTTTTCTATGTATATTAGAAATCAAACAAGATTGAAAATTTGTCTGGTTTCCCTAAAGCTTAATCGACAGTTTGTCTTAAGCAAATTTTAAGAACCATGGAAATCTCCAATGAAATAAAATACTCGAGTTTATTATTTGTAAATATATTAGAATCTTGTATTTTAACCTTAAACTCTTGATTTTTGGATGGTTGATTGGTTAGTATAATTAATTTGTAAAGTTTTGAAACAAAATACGATATTTTTCAGTCCATTAAATTTTTAATTATGTAAGAAAAATGAGACTCTATTGGAAATGGACAAAAGTGAGCGTCTTATAACGAACTATTCTTCTCTTTTTTCAATTTTGAGAAGAGGCTTTTATTTAAAAATTGATTTATTTTGATCAAATTAAATTTTGAAACTGTATTTGATGAAATATTTACATGTTAGTTATAACAAGTGGGATTTCTTCATTTTGTTAAAATTTCATTATTATTTTAAACAACTGATGGTTGATGATATCTGAATGTGATGAAGTCTGGTTTTAAACCTGTTATTAGTTTAAACTAGGACTTGCAAAAACTCGAAAAAATTTAAAATCTGACTTAAGTTTCCTCATAAAGTGAAACATTGGTTAATAAGCTTTTAGACGTGTTCTTTAAAGTAAAATAAATAAACCATTACTTTAAATATACAATAAATCTCTAAATCTAGTAGAGTTATAAAACAAGGAACATAAATAAAAATACAAAAAAGGTCTCATCAACTATAGAATTATTTTTACTTAAGATTTCTTATATAAAAGATAAATAGCTTTATTTTTATAATGTGAAAATACTAGAAATATGTGCAGCGTAAGACATAACATTTTTTTTAAAAAAAATTAAGTACTATTGAAAGAAATATAACGCGCTCAACAGGTCAAATTTCACGCCCGTACATAATTTGGTACAGAAATCGACACCGATCGAAAAAGCTCTTTCACTGTCTGAATATTTTATAAAATAAAAACGTTTTCTTCTGTCTTTTTAATATTATTGACACTTATATTCCACTTTATTTTAATGTTTCCTTTTATGTGGATTAATTAAACATTTCTCACTTGTCCTGCAAGCAATGTATATTTTTTTTACTTGAATTTAAATAAATTAAAATATAGATATTAATGTGATTGACAGTAAAAAAATAAAATTACTCACTTCTTGAAAAAAAATAACAGACTTTAGGTATTTAGGTGAAACCCGGGTATTATGGTTAAGTAAATTTTAACAAAAACCAGGTTAATTGGATTCGATTTCAACCAGTTTGAAACATTAGGCGAAACAGTCTTATAAAAGTAATTGAATAGCATATAGAAGAGTAACTGTTTTTAGAGTAATGTAAATTAAATTACTCCAAAAACAATTTAATGTATAAATATCATGGTGCTTTCTGCCAGTATTCTGGTTTACTTTTTTTATTAAATGGTCTATCGCAAAAAGTATTTTACAAGAATCTAGATTTCCAATTCCTCCTCGTGAACTATTGAACTACAATAATTTGTTATTTTATTATTTTTACACGTGAAAAATAATCACCGACTAATTCGAAATGTGTTTTCATTAAGTTTTAAATGAAAAAGAGCAAAAAGTTCTGCAACCAAACCACAATATTTCGTATAAAATGGGTAACACTTCACATACAATGACACAATACCATTGTTAAATTTCAAAACGTCATTCGAATTTTTATTACAATGAAGCTTTTATCCATAAGAAGAAACGGCTTGCGAGAAAAATTCCTTTTTGGTATGAAAGATGTACTTGATGTTCAGATGAAAGCAAAAGAAATTGTGTCTTTTGTTGTCTTTACTCATTTACACTATCATCGTGACATGGAAGAAAGATTACCGAGAAAGTGATGAATATAAGGAATGACTTTTTATTTTGAATGAGCATTTTTACTAAAAGAAGACGTTGGATGAATTTTGTTCTCTCTCGTTTTCTTTTCTTTTTTTTGTCATCAGGAAAGAAAGTGGCAGTTTAGAATAAGTAAGGAAAGAAGATAAAGATATGTGTATGTTGAAAAAGAGATGAGTTAGTTGGGATAAAGCTCTTCTTTTGCTACTTTCGTTGAAGGAGAGTGAAAGTTTTTAAGGTAAGAAAGGAAAAAAAAAAAAAAAGGAAAAATCTTTCGGGAAACTTGTATTTGGGTCTGGAAACTTCATTAATAGGAATTGCAGTGCTTTCGCTCCACATGGCGAAAATTTTATCAGGAGTAAGGAAATATATACTTAGCTCAAATGAAGGTATATATATAAGTGTGTGTGTATATATATACATATATATGCGAAAAAGGACGAAGAAAAATTACTTCTGGAGAGAATTCTCTGCCTAAAAAATCTTTCTGTGTCTAGCATATTTTTCGTTTCCTTCTATCGAAGACGATTTTTTGATGATTTTGAAACTGCAAAATGTTCTACACAAGATAGCAATCTTACGAATAAAGTTTTCTTTTAGGAGATTAGTTCTCGACATCTAACAGAAAAAGAAACGAATAAATTACTAGATATTTTCTTGTGTAATACAAAACGTAAGTTGAGTTTGCTATTTGTTAATAAATAAATGATTTATATTGGGATTTCAAATCTTAACTATATAGAAGATGTTACTTAAAATTTACAATTACATTTCAAATTACATTTTTGAGGAGCATGATGCATTTTTTTATGAAAATTTATAAATCTTAAAAGCTATGGCAATTTCTTTCAATCAGATGTTTAATTCTACATAAAATAGACTAATTCTTTTACATATTTTAAGAGGTAAGAATTTTGTCCGATCACTTGAAGTAGTACTAGTTTATGCAGTCTCAAAATTAAGTTTTTTAACCTTGATCTGTCATACAATGACAAGGTTACTAGTTTTTAACTTAATTGTAAATAAATTTTATCGCGTTATCTTAGTTTTCACCAATTTCTTTTTTTCAAAATATTCATAAATTTAAAGTTTGAATAAAGTTATTTATATATTGAGAGATATAGGATAGCTGAATTTTTTTTACTGTACTATTAAACGAGAATAAGGACTTTTTGTAAATGTTTTTCTTATATTTGCGCATTTAATTCACTTGACACATTTAAAATAAAAAAAAAATATTTAAACTCCAATCATAAAATTAGAATTTTAATTCTATTAAATATTAATTTTTTTAAAAAATTATGGTTCATTAATCCTCCAAGTGGTCTGCACGTAAAATTACACCATTCCAGAGATGCTTTTTCTGTCTTCAAGCAAGATTCCCAAAAGCGGCCGAACCGCATTCTTAAAAATACGGCTCAACCGCTTTTGAGAACCCACCTGAAAGCAAGAAAATATGTGCGGTGCATTTTTGAAGCATCTCCAGAATGGCAAGACATTAAGTGCAGACCGCTTAGAGGGTTAAATTATACCAGTTTTTATATATATATATTAAAATTAAAATTTTTTGTATATTTTATTTTAATAATAGAATAATACATATTAATGCTTCATAACATTATTTCTACAAACTTCGTATAAAATGAAATGAAAACATAAAACGATCTTATTAGTTTTAATGCTAATTTTAAAATTCTGAAGTAAAAGAACTGTTTTAGGTGTGTTAAGTGTACTAAGCAAAGTAGAAATCTATGTACTATATATGAGATAAAGAAAATGTCATTCTCTTAATAAGAATAAGAATTATTTTATTACTTTGTATTTAGTAATTGTGATTGTTTATTTTCGTCGGACTTTAAAACTGCACAAATGATATTGGTAAAAGATCTTTTTAATTTAAATAGAACCATGGTCAAGTGTCCTGGATGATACTTGAGCTTGCACAACCTACTCTGGAAAATTCTACGTCATATCAATATGAGAACTTTAAGTCTCGACAGATTTAGTATGTATTAGCTAACTACTCAATTTAACGAGTCTTTCATGACACCATGACTACGGAAAAGATGCCAACCACAAGTTGATATCTGGAAATAGAGAAAAAACGTATTTCGGATTCATCTTCGGGGTGGTACAAAGGAATAGAAATGAATTATAGTTTTTAAAAAAACTAAAAATACCCTTTTATGCTTAATCGAACTAAAAAGTAAAGAATAATTCGTAATGTAAGAATAAAACGATTAACGAGAAAATTAATGTCATTGTGGTAAAAGCGTGGGGTGCTCGATGTCAATTGTTATAATTTCGTACCAGTTCTATTTCGAATTGCAGAGTTAGTGTAAAAATGTATTACAAAGCAAACCACGCTTTTACAACAAAGACATTAATTTTCTCGTTAATCATTTTATTCTTATACTAGCTGGTATACCCGTTCTTCGCACGGGTGAACTGAAAAATAAAGCAATACGGATTGAAGGATAAAGAAGTTTTTATTGAGTTAATTTTTTACGTGAATTGCAAATTAAAAAAAAAAGAAGCTTTTTGCATATCTCAGCTGAACAAAAAAAAACACGTTTGTTAAATTTTAAGTCTGTAGATGTAATAGCTGATAAAAAGGATTTTTTATTTATTTATAACTCCCTTAACTCTCTTCAGGGTCGATTTTTGAAAATACCTTTCTATGCTGATCTCTGCTCAGCAAAAGTAACACATTGTTGCAAATTTTGTGTAATGAACGCTTAAAATAGTGTAAATAATTTATATCTGAAAGTGTAATACGTTAATATTATATACTTTCTGTTGTATCTGTTTTATGTTAAAATTGTGATATTCGCAAGCAACGCCGTTTCTTAAATTATAATGGGGTTTCAATGGAAGACAAAGCGAAATGTTTGGCGATGGAGTCAAGTTGGCAACTATCTAGCTAACTTTCATAGCTCGAGCTTTATTAGAGCTTTGGGAAAGATTACGCTTTCATGGCATAATTCTGTGACGGGCTCACTCGTTTTTTCATTAACATAACCTTTTGGGTTCTTTGGGGCTAGAATAAATGTCAATTCTTTTCCAACCAACCCGTGGAGTAAAACGTGAATGAGATGATGCAAATTAGGAAGCTTTTAAATAACAGAAGTTTAGAGTAAGCGAGGTGGCATTTGGGGAGTGTTATGATAGTCCGTGTTGCAAGTGTGAAGAGTATTTCGAGAAGTAGTTAAATGACAGTCAAGAGAAGTTACCCGTGACAGAGAGCCTTTAGTCAAGGTGCATACCATTGCACGCCAGTGAACCGCAACTTTAGCTAGGATCAGAAAGATTGCTTCTTCGTTGGACATTAAGGTAGGAGATACCATTTAAATATTCGGATCTGTGTTTACATTGAAATTGAGCTTAAGCGAGTTAGTTGTTGATAGTGGTTCGGGTTATGTTATTTCGGTATTATACTTTGTGTGTTTAGCCACCGTAGATTCTCTCACATATCATATTATTATCTAATCTGTTATTGGTTTAAGTTAAGATCTTAATAAAGTAATATTAAGATTATGGCAGCTTCTAGTTCTTCATTTATTCCTACACCTCTAGCTCACACTGATAATATGGGAGAAAGGCACCCAAAGGGGGCACCCTTACAATTCTTAGTGGGTAATTTTTTCTACACTTCCAAAAAATACAGTGGCCGCGGTAGCCGAGTGGTCAAGGTATCGAATCGTGGCTGGCCTTGTCACGATTTTGATCCCAGTACCACTAAAGAACCGTAGTGTAGGGACGCGATGCACGTTACCCCTTTATCTACCGCATTATGATTGACTACAGTTTTTTTCGTGCAATATTTTTTTTTGGATCACTGCATTAAAAATTAAGGGATATACATAAACAAAATACTCAACTTTGAGAAATTAAATCCGTTAGAGCTAATTAATTAAAGATATTCCACTGTAAAATTAATTATATACACTGTTCACTTAAAATAAAGAGTTAAATCGTTTTCTAAGGTACTCATTAACATACAAAAACAAAAAAAAAATAAGACACTTAAATTTTAACATTATCTATTTTTTCGATACAAAAATGATAATCTTTGCAATTCGCTGAAAAAACCATCAGCTGAAAGCGCTGCTATAAAACTATTCGCCTTCACCGCTAAAATACTCATCATAGAACCCGTGCTGCCATATACCTTTGAAGAGTGGATTTCAAAGAACATTCCTGCTAAGTATTGTCAGAATATTCGTAAAATTGGTTATTCTATGTTATTTTAAATTGAATGGTACTTATAAGTACCGTCAGCCCGGCGTTGCACGGGCTTTCTCTTTCTCTCATGACGATAACAAATATGTGTGTGTGTTTGTACGCTCGCACTGTGAGTGAGTTCCTAAAATTATTTCATTAAATATCCCTTTTTCGAAATTTGTTCCATTTATTTTCGATTTAAGACAGGTTTCTTTTCTCTCTCTCTCTCTAGCCCGGCAAAACACGGGTTTTTTTTAGTGTAAAATTATTGTTGACACCCTCCCCGTCAAAGATAAGATATAACTTCAAATTTCGATGTATGACTTATAGAAAACGATATTGCGTTAGTTAAAAAATTATTAATGTGAAGCAATAAAAAGAAAACGATTCTGATGTTCAAAGAAGAAAAACTAAAACTTTCATTTTTATAATAATAGTTTCTAAGAAACTAAAATAATAAAATAAATTTCGATTTTCTAATCAATAATCTTTACATATAGTTAGTTTAAAAATGTCTCTAAATTATTTGATTCAAAATAATAAAACGATGTACTTTTTAACTAACAAATATTAATATTCATGAAATAATAGAAATTCCTTTTTAAAAACATTGATATATTTATAAAATCCATTTTTCATAAGTAATAAATAAAAGAGAAAAATTTACAGATAGCTATTGAAACGATTGCTTTTTTTTAATACTTTAATATGCATACAAATATATATATATATATATATATATATATATATATATATATATATATATTATATATATATATATAATATATATATATATATATATATATATATATATATATATATATATATATAAGCAAGTTATAAAAAACAGTATGGGGAAAGCCTAGATATATATTTACATGAAATGAAAAAACCATTCAAAAAGAAAAAAAACAACTATCTGATAAAAACTTTTTTGATATTTTATTTTAATTTCATAGTTTTTCATTCCACTGTGCTTAATAAATTATTTAAACACGTATCGGACGAAAAAAAAGTGCATAACTAAAGGTACAAAACTAACATATTCATTATTTTATTTACGGAATAAATTAAAAGCGAGTGCGCACTGAGGCATGGAGTAGACAAAACAAAAGGGAAGGCTTTGCTTCACACAAAAAAGGTAGATATGTGCTGTCACTGGCTTTTTTGCAGATGGCAGAATTTTTTCTACTTATTTGACAATTATCATTCTATTTTGGACACTTCACACAAGATCTTTATAAATTATAGCCTATGTGTTATTTTGATGTATAAGCTATGATATTGTAAAGTTTCATTAAAATCCTTTCAGTTGTTTTTGCGTGAAAGAGCAACAAAAATCCTCATAAACTTTCACGTTTATAATATTAGTAAGGATTAAGAAAATTTCTCTTTACTTTTTAGTTCGATTAACCATAAAGCGTGCTTTTAGTTCTTTTAAGCAATATTTAATTTTTCATTCTTTAGCTCGATTTACAATAAAAGCATGTTTTTTTAGTTTTTCCAAACCATCATTTATTCATCAATGAATTAATCTTAGATGCGTCATTTTTTTAGAATCTGTAATATCCACTGGCGTTTCCGCTTGAGGGTTATAACTTAATCGTAATCGCTAAATCTGAAATTAGTCGCAAAATTTGGAAATGGGATCTGTAATGCTGAAAAGCTGAAAATGGGAAATCGTTAATCCTGTTGATCCTGATCAGGAAAGTGGAACAAAATTATTAAGTTATTATATTGTCATGTGGCGGTCCTTGACAAGTATGTAAAATTTCTAATTAATCTGACCTTTTAAAGTGGGCGAAAATTCCGTTCAAAGAGTTCAAAGATTCCGTTACATACAAGTGAAGCTTATAAAAACGTTAAAAAATATATGGTTCGAAAGAGCAAAAAGTTTGAAGCGTTTAACAGAACATATACACTAGGATAGTTCGCGGATATATGGAAGGAAAAAAACATTATTAGTCGAACTTACCTAAAAGAAAAAGATGTTCTATGTTATGGAGAGTTGGAAAAAAAAATAATTTAAAAAGTAATTTCGGAACTTAATAATAACACAAACGTGTTGAAGTTTCGGAAAAATACATGGAAAAAACTTTATTTTGGTTAGATGATTTTAGACTGAAAATAATTAATTTTCTACAGTATCAATAACCCAAAAATTATGATTACATGTAAGTGAGTGCTGAGTAGGGAATAGTACACACTGCATTGCAACATTTCATAGCCCAACTCGTTCTCTTCACACCGTCGAATCAGTCCGACCCAAGCTTATTCCCATCTTCCTCTTTATCGTACACTATAATTTCAACACCGTATTTTTCTTAAAAACATTTAATGCTAAGGAAGCTGTTAAATGTAACTAGTATGTATTCTGTCATTGCAACAAATGTTAAAAAGTACTCTAAAGAGCGTGTTACACTTAACCGTAAAAAAGGCTCAAATACCAAAAATTCCTTTCCCTTCTGGTAATACTTAACACAAAAAATAAATTTTTAATTTATTTTTCCATTCATCATCTGTTATAAGAAATCTTTTCCATTTAGGTAGAATATGAAGTTCTGAAAAAAAAAATTTATTCTACCCTGATGATATACATACACTTTTTTTGAAAACGGAAAAATAAAAATTCATATTTTTCTTAAGGGCACAGTCAGTCGGGTAAAAACCTTTCAGAAATCGATTTTGAGTTTTTGATATTTCTAAAACTTCCAAATCAAGACCTTTCCAATGATATAACATACAAGCCATTATATGAATTAGAAGTATTTTTTAAAATGATTTTTAAAAAATAATCAGCTGATTTACCACGCCCATTTTGACAGATAGAAATGTAAACATTGCCTTTTTAAAACTGGCTAAAAGTTGCAAAGCCTCGATTAATTTTTATTTTTTAATACCCAAATTAACTTTAAATAATTGTATAACTGTAACTCTGTTAGATTTGCTAAAAACCTTTGGAGTCAATTTCAGATTTTCATGTGGGTTTTAGTAAATGTTATACTTATAATGTAGTCATTTTTTTACTGAAATTTGTCTTTTCTTTAGTTTAAATTCATTTTTAATTAGTTATTGTTACTGATTACTAAATTTCGCGTGTTTAAGTAAAGTGTTAAATGAAAAAAAAAAAAAAATTAGGATATATGATTGTGACCAGGAGAGAAATATATACGTAATGAATCTTAATTTTATAACTGCATAAAGCATAATGAAGATAATATGTGATGGAAAATAAATAGGATAATACTTTTACAAGGTAAGATTTTTATAAAAATTGTTTTCTAAATGTTTTTTAATTGTGTAAATGTACTCTGTTTCTTAAATGCAATTGTGTAATTGTGTATACCGAAGTGATATTTTTGAAATATTCTTAAGCAGATATAACAAAAAATGAAAATTTTCAATAAATACATAATAATAATATTTGCTCGCTCAACTAAAAGTTTGTTTTTGAAAAAACTAATTACTATATTTAAAAAATTTCACTTCAGTATAAATATAAATGTATAATTAATACATATAGTCAAAATCTTCTTGAGTCTTTATGTTTAATAGTTTATGAGAAAAAAGTATTAGATGATACATCCAGTGTGATGTTTGTTGTCTTAGCGAGAAGCTTGTTACATACTTGAATAAAATTAAAAAATAAATGTTTTTTTTAAATTCAATGCCTATTTTATATATATATTTCTTAATTTGTAATTCCACTGAAAATGCATTTTAAAGCACTACTACTAAAAAGTATTTTCAGTTCAAATTAAGAGCCCAGCTTTAATTCCCAAAAATTAAATAAGAAAGCACACACACATAAAGATCCCTCTTTTTTTATACCTAATAATCAAGATTATTTTGGCACACATACGTACGTGTCTATACTGCACTAACTCTTTTCCATGTAATAATCCTTTAGCTGAACTCTAGTGCGCTATAAACTTCTCAGACAAATTTTTTAGTATTCGTGAAGAGCTTCAGACAGTTCTGTAATGATATTAAGGGGAGAGTCCATTAGCAGAAATTGCACTCTATTTATAATAAACAAATGCTGAAAAACACTGATGTTTTTATTTATAATAGAGGAAAAAACTGCACTGTTCTTACTAGATGATAGGGCTAAAGAAATAATCTCTAAGAAAATCCAACTATTGCTTACTTTTAGTATTGTATTCCTCTATCACATGAATACCATATTGACCTGAAAAATTGATGGTATAGGAATTGCGTTTTGTTGCAGTTGGTTAATGGGTTGTGCTTCTTCAGTTAATGCAAAGCATTTACTTTTCTCAGAATATTTAAGAGGGAAAAAACTATAGAGTAAATTGAAAATGTCCTCTTAAATGCTTAACTACAGAACGAAAAGGAGGTACATTAATGAGAGCTAAAAATTAAAAGTGTTTTAGTTAATGTGAACATTTCGCGTGGTTTTATTGTCTTTAAAATCGTTTTCTTGACTTCCAGTAAAATGAATGCATGAGAAATCCCGGTATATGTCAAGAAATGTTCAGAAAAATGGAAGCATTATATTACATTCCACATGCTTCCATTTTTAAAAAATTACTTTGAAGAGGGAGAAATTACAAATGCAACCAAAATTTTTAATCAATTTTATCATAATTTATTTCAACTATAATTTCTCAAGTATACTGGAATTTAATTTTCCAGAATTAAATTATGAATATATCATTCCATTTTTAGTTTAAAATTACGTATTAAAAGAAAGATTCTCCTTATTTTATAAGATATAGATTGAAATTAAATAAAATTCAAATGTTATAATTTAAAAATACCATACAGATTTTTTAATAATTTTTGAAAAATTAAATGTTCAAATTTGTAGACAATGAAACTATTAAAATGTAAATATATTATTTTTCTACCAATAGTTGGTAATTTGTTTACTGTTTATAGAAAAATAATTTTTAAAGTATTAGTTTGCATTTTTTTTTTGTAATATTTAGGATATAGGTTTTAGATATATATTTCCCAACCTGTCAAATATCATTTATGTTGTTAAGATAGGCACTACAAAGACTCTGAAAGAAACTTTTTTAATACATAACTGCAAAAGTATGAGATTTTTTAATGAAAAGAGTTTTCAGAAATTTAATTTGACAGTCATTTTAATTTTCCAGTTCTTAATTTAGTACCAACATTTGATTTGACTGTTTGCATTGCATCATATGTTTAAATCAAATTCTCATTAAGGCTCATATTGGTTAATATTCTGTTTCATTAGTTTTCGCGAAAAGAATGTTCTTTCAAACAATATATTAGTTTTCATAGTTACAGTATTGCTGTCTTTCTTTTTTCATTGTGCCCATTCTGAATTCTAACAAATTTCAAATTCTTTCTTTACAAAAATTGCTGAATTATTTTCAACTTACATCTGGCATATCATATTCAAAGCAATTTGCATGGCATTTCTTAATAAAATGTCACATGACAATTTAATTCGAAAAGTTATATTTATCCTCTGTTTTTAACTAGCTTATAGTTTAGTTCTTAAACTCGATTATTCCTTAGATTTCTGATATTGATTTTACTTATTAAACAAGAATTAATCTGAAACAAACTGTCAATTTCTCTTACACATTGCATAGCATCTTTGTCTTTGTTTCCGAAGCTACCTTATCGTAATGTATTTGTAGTGGACAGTACATTATCTTGTCTACTTTTTTGTAATATATTTCATGAAGATTTAATGTATATTACATATTGTAATTTAACAGTTTCAAACATCTTTTTTTGATATAGTATACTAAATCTTCGTTTAGAGTGTGTTTAGAAGAATCGCTAGCTGTGCATTTGATTATATCAGAAATTACAAATATTTTGCGAAGTTTAACGATGTTGTTAAAGGAAGATTCCTAATCAAAGGATTTTGAAATCAAGACATTAAAGAACTTGAGTCTTTAAACCCAGTTTAATCAGAAGATTGAATAACGATTGGGAATTTAACAGAAGATTTATTTAATTAAAAAAGGGATACAAATTTTTTAGCAAATTTAGACTCTAACGATTAGCGTATTTTTTAAAAAACAAGAAATAAAAAAGATATTAGCACGCTTTGAGGAAATTTTGCAGGAGAAAATAACACTTTGAGCCGCGCGGTATACTACTTTGATTTGATTTTATAAAACCTTCTACATCAAAATAAGTTTGGTTTTCAATTTTGTATTTGTGTTATCTAAGATTTTATAAAAAATTTTTAGTTCTCATTATTTTCTTTCGTCTTCGGTCGGAGCTAAAAGTAATTTATAAGTATTTATGTGCGAAATTATACTCCGACTTACGTGGTTTTCACTCAGTCCCACTTATCCCGTAAGTTCGAGGTATTACTGTACATAGTTGCATATAATTAACGACATAAGCAAACATAAGAGATTTGAATGATGTCCTTTCTTAAGTATTAATAGTGTTTATCGTGCTTGTACTCTGCTAATTTTCTGCAATCTGTGAGACGTCTTTTCAAATGTTTTCTTTGATTTCTTTTAAATTTATATACTGTTTATGCGTATACACATTATGTATTATTTAAGGTATCCGACTACGTTCGGAACCATTATTTTAAAAACGCATAAATGTATAATTTTCATGATATTTAGTGTCACTTGGATTATAATGCATGTATGAAATTGTTTTAAGGACATTATGACAAAAATTATTTAAATACAATATTTTGGCAAAAAATTAACTTAGAATAACCTTCTTTCCAAATGTTCTCCTTTTGTAAAAAATGCTTCTATTGTATTAATATTTTGCCTGTATATAGCTCAGAACTCTGTTCAGAGGTTCAAATATGATTTTTGAAAAATTCACATTATTTTCAGAGTTACAAACATTTGAAATAATTATCGGAGTATTTTCTTAAAATTTCTCCCTTCTGTTTTCGTAAACATGGATAAACTGACTTCCAAGTTATGCGTTTCAAAAGTTCTAGTTGAGCCTCTGTACAGAGGTCTGAGCTATATACAAGCGAAATATTAATACAATAGAAGCATTTTTTACAAAAGGAAAACATTTGGAAAAAAGGTTATTCTAAGTTAATTTTTAGTCAAAATATTGTACTTAAATAATTTTTTTTTGTAATACTATTCTTAACCTAATTTTATATACATTGTCTAATCTAAGTTATGCTAAATATCATAAATATTATCCATTTACACGCTTTTACAAAATCACGGTTCCGAACGTAGTCGGATACCTTAATAGTATTTGCATCTTACAATAAACTTAGAATCTCTCAAACACTTTGTATTCAGTTGATACTTCATATGAACGTAGTATTTTATGAAAATTAGTATAATATGTAATAGTCATGTGAAACAAAATACAATAAAAGATCCAATACATAAGACAAAAAAAAAATTCAATTATTAATATTTGTACATTGTACTATAAAATTATACTGAGAAACAACTGATGTTCTAATACAGAGAAATTCTAGTGGGAGTTATTGTATTCACTTATTAATAAAACCATTGACACAGCTTTTGAGTTTTTTGAAAACATTCCGAAAACATGGCAACTCTCAAAGAGTAGCAACAAAATGATTTTTTTGAAATCTGATGAAGTAACAAACCCGAATAATTGCACTGATTGGTATTTGCTGCTATTTTTGAACTTTAAATTAAGATAAATAAATATTCATTGAAGTTTCTAGAAAATTTAGTCACTAAATTTTATAAAAGTTTATATAAGAAATATGATGAGCACAAATTAGATTTATTAACCATTCACAATAAACTTGCTTCAGAATTTAGAAACAATTCCTTGTTTCCAAACTGTTCTGTGCCTAAGGAGCAGTTTCTGAACCAATAATAATTATTACACATCGGGGAACAATTGGGAAACCGAGGAATAAACAGGCACCGGATTTATTTGTTCCCCCGCAAATAGTAGTTTACCAGAAGGATTATGAGTTGTATTAACTCTCATAGCGAATCAAGGTATATTAAGAATAGATTACCCAATGAATACATTGTAGTTAGTGTACTTTAAAGGAAATAAAATTTAGAAAAGATTTTCAATAATGAAATTTAAAACTTAGTAAAGGAAATATTATCCTTTTTGTTATAAATACCTTATATTTAAAAAAGGGGTTGGAAAGAGGTGAAAAACCCTTTAGATATACGAAGAGGAAATTTGGGCCTTAAAAAATATTTCCAGTCAGTCAGCAATTTTTTCCTATAACATAATTTTAATAAGACAGATAACTCTTACATGACAATTTTAACAAGATTTTCATTACCAAATTTAAAGGGTAAATGGATGAAATTTAAACACAAATGTGGCTTATAATTTATTTTAGTCTTTTCTTTCTTATTTGAATTTATATGCCCAATCGTTATACCCTAGAAAAGATAGCTTTCGCCAAGCTAAGTGAAAAAATAAAATAAAAATATTATTTTGCTTGGAGATCCTCCATAACGCTTTGAAAAATGAAGATATTTTGCTGTTTTTTTTTCCATTTTTGTATAGTTTTTAACTTACAAATGTCGTAAAGCTATTTTTATAAATGTGAAGTTTAGGACACTAGGAACGAAAAAAAAAATTAAACATGCAGATTCGAAATATTTATTATTAAAACAAAAAAATGAAAAAAATTTTTTTGCACCCTTTTTTAAAATCAAACGCATACACCTTTAAAATTTTCGTTAAAATTTATTCAAATTTACCATTTTACTTGCAAAGAACAAACCTTAATAGATTGGAAAAATATTTTATTTTCAAGTTTTTTTAATGAAAATAATACTATTTAAAAATAAATTTTGAGAAAAATTTGGGGAAAGGTTTCAGGGGGAAAAGTTGAAGTATCACAAAACAGCTCTGCCCGGGCATTTAAACCCGTTTTTCTATCAAAAGGGGTATATTCAGGTCGCGATTTTACCAAATCATTTTGTCTTTCATTCATTCTGCAAAGGATAGTAATGATACATAATATCCTGGTAAATGTATTTGCTTTTGTTTTTCCATGCTTCTTGAATGTTGAGTGTTAACGTTAGAAAAATGAGGTAAAAAGGATAAGTGCAAAAAAATCATTACAAGAAAAGATTCTGAGTTCCCTAAATTAGGCTTCCCACTCACTAAGATGTCTTATTTTGCTATTTCGAAAAACGGTATAAGATGGCACTAAGCCAGTGATTCTCAAACTTTCAATATTTGCGACCCAATATTCAATCATATAATTTTCATTGCCCCTCCATAAAATAACAATGTATTGAATTCAACAATAGTATACTTTGTTGCTAAAGCTACAATCAAGATATATATTATAAATGCGAAAGTATGTTTGGATGTTTGGTAGTCCTTCACGGAAAAACAACTGAATGGATTTTAGTGAAACTTTACAATAATATAGCTTATACATCAGAAAAACACATAAGCTATAATTTATTAATATTGTGTGAAGTTTCCAAAAAAAAGCGATAATTATGAAGAAAGTAGGAAAAAATTCTGTCATCTGCAAGAAAGCCCGTGAGAGCATATATCTATCTTTTTTGTGTGAAGCAAAGCTTCCCTTTTGTTTGTCTACGCCATGCCTCAGTGCGTGCTCCCTTTTAATTTATTCCGTTGATCAGTGTAATCACTATTTTTTTTACTTCATAATAAAATTAGATTTCGAAGGCAGAGTTGGTGGGAAGATTTTAACATAAAATGAACACAACCAAAAGTAATATTCATGTATTTCACTTCCAGATATAAATTATTTACACTATTTTAAGCGTTTATTTCCCGAAATTTGTAATTATGTGTTGCTTTTGCTGAGCAGAGATCAGTTTAGAAAGGTGCTTTCAAAAATCGACTGACATGAGAGTTACGGGGAGTTATAAATAAATAAAAAAAAAAAATCCGTTATCAGCTATTAGACCTACAGATTTAAAATTTAACAAATGGGTTTTTTTGTTGTTGTGTTGTTCAGCTGAGATATGCAAAAGCTTTTTTTTTGTTTAATTTGCAATTCACGTAAAATTAACTCATTAAAAACTTATTTATCCTTCTAATCCGTATTGTTT
This sequence comes from Trichonephila inaurata madagascariensis, assembly GCA_019973955.1. Lineage (NCBI taxonomy): Eukaryota > Metazoa > Arthropoda > Arachnida > Araneae > Nephilidae > Trichonephila > Trichonephila inaurata. Next base: position 1,360,813 of record BMAV01005694.1, on the reverse strand, counting down.
AATTTTTCAATTCACCCGTGCAAAGAACGGGTATACCAGATATATAATATAAATAAAAAAAATTATATATCTATACACGAGATTATCTCTTTCACTGTTATTTCTTAAGAAAACGGTATGTCACAATTATTTGCTAAATGAACCTTTTTAATCAGTTTTATTATTTTAAAACCTAAGAAGGAAATTATTGTTAAAATAATGAATATGTTAGAGTTTTATAAAATATACTTTTTTTTCGTCCGATACGTGTTTAAATAATTTACTAAAGGCAGTGGAATGAAAAACTAAGAAATTAAAATAAAATATCAAAATGTTTTTATCAGACAGTTTTTTTAATTTTTTATTTTCGAATATTTTTTTCAGTACATGTAAATATATATCTAGGCTTTCCCTCATTCTGTTTTTATAACTTATATATATATATATATATATATATATATATATATATGTTTCTTTAAGCATTAAAAAATCAATCGTATCAATAGCTATCTGTTAATTTTTCTTTTATTTATTACTTATGGAAAATAGATTTCAATTAATATATATATATATATATATGTTTTTTAAAAGGATTATTTCTATTTAAAAGTACATCGTCTATTATTTTGGATAAAAACACATTTTTAAGTTAACTATATGTAACGATTGATTAATTCAAGAAAATCTCTGAAATTTATTTTATTATTTTAGTTTCTTAGAAACTAACTATTATTAAAAAAATGATGAAAGTTTTTTGTGTGTGTTTTATTCTTAGCATCAGAATCGTTTTCTTTTTATTGCTTCACATTAATAATTTTTTTAACTAACGCAATACTGTTTTTTTTATAAGTCATACATTGAAATTTGAAGCTATATCTTATCTGTGAAAGGAGGCGAAAAGGGAACAATAATTTTACACTAACAAAAATCTCGTGTTATGCCGGGCTAAAGAGAGAAAGAAAAGAAACCCGTCTTAAATCAAAAATATGTGGAACAAATTTCGAAAAAATGGAAATTTAATGAAATAATTTTAAAATCACTCACATTACGGTTGTACAAAAACACACTCTCATAACTGTTGGCGTCATGAGGGAAAGAGAAAGCCCGTGCAATGCCGGGCTATGCAGTTAGTATGATATAAACCTGTTAAGTGCCACCGGTGTATATAAACGTCTCACTCTGTTAAAGCGTTATTTTCCTCAGACGTATGTATACGTCTGTCCGAAGTACGATCCTTTCTGTGCACTGCTATCCATACAATTATTCTAGCCTGTAAATGTCCTATTGTCTAGGATTGCATTTTCTAAAGAAATCCAAATTTAAGGATTTCTATAAATGTTCACTGTGAAAAGTAATTGAAATTATTTTAATTGAGGTACGTATATGTTCCTACAAAGTAAATAGGACTGGGGAAGTTAGGATATAGTTGTGGATTTGTAAAAGAAGTATTTTGAGCAAATCTCAATAGACTTACTGACTGAAACATACCGATACATAGAACACAGTAATACTTGGAGAAGTTCTGATTTCTCAATGCGATGCTTATGTTGATCCAAACTTCCGGTACAACGCAGTTCAAAATAACTCCGGTTGATCGATTGAATATTAACGTCGCGATTGTTTAGCTACACGAGGACATTTGGCGACGGACCACGTAATTTTGAACCATGGTCAAGTGACGTGGACGACACCTGAGCTGGCACCCCTCTCCTAACTACCCCACCACACTAACGGGAGGACGTTTCAGCTCTCGACAGATTTAACGTGCATCGCTGCCCTACACGCCGAGTCTTTAGTGCTGGCTGAACTCGTGACAAGTAAGCCACGGTCCGAATACCACTCGGCTACCACGGCCGCCAAAATAACCGGGAAGTGAATATTCCCCCGTGGGCACCTAAATTTCTGTAATAACGAGGTTTTAAATCCCCAAAAACTAAAGTCCGTAAATCCTTCAAAAAATTTAATTTTAAAATGACTTAATATAATTTTTTTAAGTTTTTATCCTCCAAAGGTAATGTTGGGAAATTTTGAAGGTTAAAAGGAGTATTGGGGAAAAAATTTATAATCGAAGAAATTTTGAAGTTTTTTTTCCCCTTTTAAAATTTTAAAAAACTTGGTTAAAAAAACCTTTTTCAAAAAAATTTGATATTTTTAAAAATGCTTAATAAAAATCCCCCAAATAATTTAAAAATTCAAAAGAAAATGTTTATCTTTTAAGGGGGGTTTTTTATTAAAGTTTTAAAAAAAGCGCAAAACCCCATTTTGTTTCGAACTGTGAAAAAACTTTTTTTGTTTTTTCCCGCCCTAACTCGAAAAAAAGGTAAACATTTTGGTCGGATAAAAAATGAAAGGAAACTGGGGGCTTCAAAAAATTTAAAAATTAATTTCGTTCAGTAAAAAAAAAATGCGAAATTTTGCGGAATTTGGGTTTTTAAGAACTAATAGGTTTTTAAAAGATTATTAATCAAAAAAGGTAAAGTATTTTTAAATTTTTTTACAATCTAAAAAAAATTTTTAAATATCAACTTATCTAATTTTTTGTTTTTATATTAGAAAAATTTCCACAATAAGGCAAAAATTTTTCCCTTTTTTTGGGGATTTTTCTGTTTTTTTAAATAAAAGTAATATTTTTAGGTACAAGTTAAAAATAATTTTAAAATTTGGAAGATTTTAATGAAATTTTTTTGTAATTTATTAAAAAAGAATTTTTAAAATTATTTGTTTTTTCAAATTTGAAGAAATGTTATTAAAGGAGATTTAATTAAAACGGGGGAAAAAAAATTTTTACCTTCCATTTTTTCTATAAAAAATTTTTAAACCCTATTTCAAAATGCCTTTATATTTCCCAGGATTGTTAAAAGAAATCTATAAAAAATAAAAAAAACTGGGAAAAAATATTTTTATTTTTAAAAAAGTTAAAATAATTTTTTTAAAAATTGAGGAATTTTTATTTTCCATTATTATTTTTAAATCCCAATTAGAAAAATTTTTTTAATAAAAAGGGTTTTTTTTTATTTTTTAAAAATTTCAGGTTTAAGGGGTTAATTCATTAAAAAAATATTTTTAAATTAAAGTTCCAGAAAAGAAAAAATTTACTTCTTTTTTAAATTTTTAAATATGAAAATATAAAAATTAAATTCTTTTTTAGAATTCTGGTTTGGTAGAATTAATTTATTAAAAATTTTTTTAAAAAAAGTTTTTTTTTATATAAAGGGGGAAAAAGGCAGGAGGGAAAACTTTTGGAGTATTTTTGTAATTTAATATTATATTGAATAATATATATATATATTTGCATCTTTAAAATTATACCAATAATATCTTGATAACATGATAAAAATAAAATAACTAAAAAACGTGAATGCCGTTTTATATATATAGAAAATGTGTAAAAATCAGAATATTTTCCAGAAATTACTAATTATGGATTTGCAGTTGTTTTTTTGTCTTCTGGACGGTCTACTGTAATTACTAGAGAGGATTTTCCGTTTTGTTTTTGGGAGATTTAAATATTAAAAATTTTCATTGTTTTTTTACAAAAGGGTAAGATAAAAAAATGTATTTATAATTAAAACCCTTAAAAATTGTCACGAAAAATGTATGAGCTATTTTTTTAGCGTTTTTTTTAAAATATTACACTTGGTAGACTATATTATTTCCCCATTAAAATCCTAAGATCAGTAAAAGAATACTGATATTTCTGTAAACAATGTTTCGATAAATTTAAAAGATGGTTATTGAACAAATAAACTTATTATTTTTTTATATTATTTAAAAGATAATCTTAGACACAATGGAAAAAATAAATTGGACTGACGATTAAATGTTTTGATGCAGTTGAAAGTATTATCAACTCTTTTATGTGAATCATACTTGAGAATTATTTTTTACCATAAAAAGTTTCCCTTTATATTAATCAATACATTTTTAATGCTCCATTTCCTTAGCTAATTGAATATTAATCTGATTTTTTATAACTTTTCATGAATTTTTCAGATGTGTTCAATGTAGCTTAAATTATTTCTCATTCCAAAAAAAAAATTAGTAAATAGATTAACATGATTTATTTTAAGTTAGAAATGTCCTTTATTTCCTTTTGAAAAAATAATATATTATAATTTCAAGGATTATTTGAAGTGCTGGATTTTCGTTTTAATTGATGGAACGCTTTTGAGGAAATCCTATCTCAACTTCTTTAGATTTTTTAATTCCTTTTTTCATATTTTCGACTACAGATATTTTTATTAGAAAAATAAAAGTGCGCGTGCTGTTTATTTTCAGACTAATGTGCCATTAGTCTGTGAAATACTAGAACGATTCATCCCTGTTGATTCTCAGGAACCATTCTAAATCTATTCAGTCGCGCGGGCTACTTTAAGTTCCCTTTTTTTTTGAATTTAGGAAAATTCTTTTTTAAGAATTTTATAGCGCAGGTTGCATTTATTTCCTCTGTGCTATTTCTTATATAGCGAAATACTATTCAGTGTGTATCGAAATATTTTTAAGAACAGATTTTCTTTTGCACCGAGGATAAGAAGATTTCGATTTATGATTTCGAATGGAAAAAATAGCATTTCAATTCGAAAACTCGTTTTTTTCCTTATTTCTTTAGTGCTTCATAAACTATCAGTTCAGTTTTATTTTTCGTATCAATTTCTTTTTTTATTATTTTTTCTGAAATAAGCTATCTTTACCTCAAAAACTTAGAAATTCGTGAATTGATTGATAAATCAATAAAGCTGAAGTGACATTTGTAACAAAGGATTTTATTTTGTATTTATGCTCTTGATTCCCATTTTAATGTTTAAAGTTATAATATCTTATTGTACGAATTAAAAATGCAGATAATTTTCAAAGCGATAAATAAACAAACAAACGAACAAAAACTGAGGTATTTTTGTTGAAATTAACTGCTAAAACGTGGAGAACTAGGTGAAATGTTGAGGAATTCTGGTATTTTATTTCATTTTTATATTTTTTGTTTTTAGTACTATAAATTTTGCTTCTATATATTTGTTTTATCTTTCTTCTTCCCCTCATGACGTAATATTTAAACGTAATTTTTAATTGTTAAAAGTAAATATTCCATAATTATTTTTCATCTGAATTAAATTTCAAACATAAATTTAAAAAATAAATTTAAAATGTTGTTTTACTTTGTTATGTATTTTAATTACATTTAAATAAAAAAATATTAATCACAGCGAAAATTTCATTTTGATTTTAGAACAATAAGTTTTACCATTAAAATTTCAAAATATACTTAAAGTTATATTGAAGACTTTCATGATAACGGATGGGGTGTATGTGTATAAATGATACAAGAATAGCGTTCATTTTTAAATTACTAAGAAAATAAATACTTAAAAAATCATCTTGAAAGCAAGTGAAAAATTCTATTCAGAAAATACAGAATACCTGCTAGAATTTTTGTCTCTTGAGATTTCTTCTTCTTTTTAAATAAAGAAAAGTGATGTACTTTAAAAGCATAAATTTAAAAAATCGGTTTGAAATAAAATTCCGATGCTAATTCGTATGGGGGAGTAGATATATTTCATCTAGTATTCGGGTAATAAACACATTAAATATAATCAAATGCTGTGGACTAATTAATGTTTTCATTATTAAAGACAGAAATTTAATCTTACCCTATTCACCATGCTTTAAAAGGGGAAAGAATATAAAAATGTTTATCTCAGAAAGGAAACTCTCCCAACTCTGCAGATATCAAATTTCAAAATAAATTAGTAATACAAACAGAAAATAATTTTGTTTTTATAAAATTATTAATTCTTTTGCATCTCGGTTTTAAAATCATTTGAATTTTTATTTTTAATAAGAAAGTAAGGTTACTGAGAGCAAATTTTTCTCTGCTGATTAAAATATCTTTTTTAAAGTAAAATTAATTGTAGATAAGAAATATAAATTCTGGATCCTGTTAACATTTTTAAAAAGCCATTTTATGTTTTTATCTAATCTTTTTTTCATAAGCCGTGTAATGAAAATTGATTCCATATAATTAAAATATAAAGAAAAAAAATCAGTTTTATTTTTTGACTTCATTATGGTTGATCTTTAAAATGCTAATTCTATTTTTTATAGAAATCATTTATAAGTTTTTTTTGTGAATTTTTCCCCGAAATAATCGTTGATAAATAAAAAGAAAAAAAAAATTTGATTACTACATATTTTTTAAAAATTTTTTAAAAAAAAGAAACTATAAATAACTTAAGCATGGATTTTTAAATTATTGAATTCGCCTTGAACAATAAACTTTGTTTTTTCGTAAAAAATGAGCACACATTTTGAAAATTTTTATAAAAATCATTTAGCGTATCAGAGTTTCACATAAAAGGTGTGTTCTAATCTTTATCCTTCTTATCAGGTAGCTACTCTTATTTTAACTTAATTGCATTAAATGGGAACTCAGAAAGACACATCGATACCAGATACGACACATATCTAATAAGAATAGAATTAAATAAATGTAGCAAATCTAATAACATTAACAACATTATTGTATTTAAGTAAAATAATGTTAATACTGAGAAAATATCTGAAAATCGATATCCAAGTGCTCTCAATTTCTAATATAAGGGCTGCTCTTCAGCTTATCTGTCATCACACTACTTCAAAGCGCTTTATTTTAGTACTTTAATAATAGTTTGTTTTAAAAAATGTGAAGGTTATTAAACAACCGAAAATTTAAAGCACATTTTTTTTAATTTTTAAAAAAAAAAAAGGTTAACAATTAAAATTTTTTTTTGTAATAAATAAATAAAAAAGAATTTTTTATATACAATCTTAACTTAAAAAAAAAACAAAACCCAAAAAAAAATATTAAAAAAATTGAATTAATTTGGTTTCAAAGCCTTAAAGGGGGAAAAACAAATTATTTGATTTTAAAGTTGTTTTGTTCTTTTTAAAAAATCAGCTTTGTATTAATAACCATTGTACTTTTAAAGGGTTTGATTAAACTGAATTGTTTTAAAAACTAAAAAATACAAAATTTCAAATATAATCATAGGGAAAGGTTTTTTAAATTGTTTTTGGTGAAATTTCAAAATTTTAAAAAGGAATGATTTAAGATTTAATGTTTGCTAAAAAAGTTTTCAGGGAAAAATAAATTTAAAGTTGTTTAAAAAGTAAAAAAAAAAATTTCGAAAAAAGTTCAAAGTTGGGGATAAAAAAGGTGGGGACATATTTTATAAAAAATTTATAAAATGAGAGAATAGCCGGAAAATTTTAGGAAAAGTCAATTACCACCTTAATAAATTTAGGGTGGTTTTTCTTTAATCCCTGGTTTTTCCCAAAGTTCCTAATTTTAAACCAAAAAGAATCAAAATTAAAAGAAATGCTAAGTACTTTAAAAAAAGAAGTTTCAGTAAGCAAAGGTAATTTTTGGGGAAATTTTTTTGAGAAAACGTGAATTGAAACGGAAAATTTTCCGAAAGTAAAAACCGTTCAATTTCCCAAGTTAATGAAACAAATTTAAAGGACTAAACTTTTTAAAAAATTATTAAAATTATTAAAGGGATAGGGGAAAAATTATTTGGGTGGTCTAAGCCCATTCTTTTTTTATTTTGGGTTTTGTTCATTTAGGATTTCGATTTAAATTTCTAAAATTTTTGATATTTAATTTTATTTTTACAAAAGCAATTAAAATTTAAAATTCTGTTATTTAGAAACCCTAACACCCTAGATCAGCTTTTACAATCAAAGATACGGTCACCAAAGGGGTTCTCCAAATGTTTTTGGGAAATCAAAAAAAAACTGTTTAAAATATGAAAAAATTTGGGACGCCCCTTCAAAAATATACCCCTTTAAAAGAATTTAAAATTAAGTTAATTTGGGGTTAATTAAATTTTAAAAACCTACCCAAAAAAGGCCCGAATAGTTATTTCCCAGAAATTGGATTTTTATTAATATTTTAAAATTTGGCAAAAAATTTTGATGGTTTTTTGTTGGTTTCCTTTAATTTTGTCCCTTTTTATTTTATTTTTTATTTTTTTGTTTTTTGGAAAAAGAATTTGAAAAAAAATAAAGGATTTTTTCCCAATTTTGTCCCTAATGTATTTTGTTTTAATTTGCTTATTTTCGAAACTGTTTTAAAATAATTTTCTTTGGGGGTGGGGGAATTAAAATAAACCTTTTAAACTACCAACCAAACCATGAACTGATTTTATTACCAATGAATTTTAAGTACCTGATTACCAAAATTTGGGCAAAACGGGGGTTTTCCCCCCTAGTAATCAGCCCCTAGTTAAATCCCTTTCCAAAAGTTACCCAAGAAACATATCTTAAAGAAAAAATTTTTACTTTCCAGCCCATTTATACATCAAAAGAAAAAGAAAAATTTATTTTTATTTAAATTTTTTTATTTTTAGTTGAAATTGAGGTAATTGAAAAAACCCTTTGGGGTTTAAAAAAATAACTGGGAAAAGGGGTTTTAAAAAACCCCTTGATATTTGAAAAAAAAAATAAATTTTTATATATAAGAATTGTGAACTTCTAAATCTGATTATCTTATGTATGCTCCTTATAATACTAAAGAACAATCTTCTTTTGTTACGTATTCTCTTTAGAACACAAAAGAGAAAAATGTGGTCCTCTTTCTCCATTAAATTATTTACAATATGAATACGCAATTATCCACATTTCACGTAAAATTTATTTAGGAGAAATAACTCGATTTATAATTCCTTTAAAAATTAAAAGAATATTTTCCCTCAAATGTTTTGTAAAGCATTAAATTTAAGTTAATCATTTCAAGTACATATTTCAATCGCTTTAATGACGCACGAATACAATGTACTTCATGTAAAATTAATTTACTTAAAACTTTGAATGAGAAGTTAATACCACTACGAGCCAAATCCTTTTGAAAATAGCTGAAACAATTTTCTTTTCACCTTTCCGTGAGAAAACTCCTTGAATTCATTCATAAATATTTCATGCACTTGAAATATCTTTATAAGAGTATCTCTTTGTAAGGGGTTTTGAAGAACCAATTTAAGCGTCATTAATGCAGGAGAGCTGTTTTTAAATCTCTGGGAAAGTTTTAATCCCATGCCATTAGGTTGAGCTCCTTTCAAAAGTCACAAGGAATACATTACTCTTTTAAAGAAGTCATTAGTTTTATCAATTAATGTACCACTTTAGCTCTAATACAGTTTGGTAAGATATTCCTTTCGAATTCATAAAAAGTGGTTAGAAACAGTTTGCCTATAACTTATATTTTTTTTATTTCCTACTTTTCTACTTTTTTTTATTTCCTGTAGCTTGATTGATGGAGCTTTTTACTTTCCGAAAACAAAATTCGATAAGAAAAGGATAGAGATCCAATAATCTTGCGGGCAGGATTATAAATTATGCTATAGCATTATCTAACCTTGAAAGGGGAAAAAATTCCTCTAGTAAAAAGTCTTTATTTTCTTTAGAGGAGATATTTATTTTTAAGGAGATCTTAATTTCAAAGTAGATTTTTCTCTAATGTAATAAGTTTCAATAAATTAATTTTTCTAAACTTTATTTTTGATCGTGTTTTTCTTTTGTGTGGAGCTCATCAGAAGCTGATTCTAATTCAATTCAATTGAATTATTTTGAGAACATTTATGTAGTGATTTTTTTTCTAACATATCACAATTAATTTTATAAAAGGATAAGTTTAATAACTTTAAATTTAATATCAGTTATTAATTTCGTAGGTTTTTAAAAATAAGGTTGAAGAAGAACGGAAAACAGGCTGTTAAAATTAGGCTGTTCTTTACATTTTTATTATTAAATTGGTTGCATTCCCGATTGAGCGTTTTCACAAATGATTAATTTTTCGCTTCAAGCAAAATGGCTCTAACTTTTTAAATAAACAAGATTACCAGTATGAAATTACCTGTCAAATATGTTGCTTAGTGTGAAGCTTGAACAGATTCAGAAATGTAATTTATTTTTAATCTGGCAAGAAATATTTCAGTTATCAACAGAATGAATAAACGGTTAAACATGATTATTTAGGAGTTTATTTGGCGAAAGATGTAAGTACACTGACAGTATAGTCATTGCATAACCTATGCTATCTGAATTGGTGGATTCTTACAATTTAGTTGGTTTATAGAAGTTTGGTATAACTGTGTTTCTTTTTCAACTCTTACTGTTAGTTTACTGTTTCCCTGATATATATATATATATAATATATATATATATATATATACACCTTGTTCAAATTTTCAATCGTTAATAAAATACTTTTTATTCATCCAAGAAGTTCAAATGAAATTTTTTAAACTTGTAGTGGATGACATTTGCTGTTAATACAGTTTTTTCAATTATTAATTTATTAATTAAATTTTAATTTTTTATTTTAAATTTATTCTGCGTTATTTCTGATGAAGTTAGAACTAGCACCAACAGATGGCGCCAGTAAGTTTTTCTAATGAATTTTGTCTTGGCTTCAAACGTATTTTTTTAAACGTTTAGTGGCGATGACAAGTGATGTTGATACAGTTTTTTCAAATATTAATTCTTTAATTATATTTAATTAACTAAAATAAAATTTTTCTTTGTTGACCTAAGTAGGAATTAATTAATTTTTTTATTACTTTTTGGTTTCTTCTTTGCATTATGTAAGTATTGCTGTTTGCAATCTGTTGTATATTTAGCATTAACTAAATAAAGGAAATCTTTTTGAACTGATGCAACGAAAGGCATTGAAAAAAATTAAACAGCAACGCATATAAATACATTATTATTAAGTGCATGGTTTAGTTAAATATAGGACTCTGAAATATATATATATATATATAAAGGTTGAATGATTCTTGTTCTGTTTATTTATTTTTGAAGAGTGAATATTAAAATTGTATGAATTAGAAAAGACAATCAGTCATTCTTTTGGATAATTTGAGATGAGGAAGCCGTTTTTATAAAAGTCGTTTTTTGTTGTTGTTAGTAGTGGCACCTGATCGGCATTCGCCAGATCGAGGCCCAAAAAATCCATCTTGACAAAGGCCTAGTTTGTAGGCCTGTAGCCATAGCCTTGAGCACCATTCAGGCGGCAATACGTTTAGACTCGTTTCTATCCCAAATTTGACAGAAAATACCCTGCGGGTGATCAGGTGCCTCCCACCTCTCTTCCGCTTCCACGACCTCACGAGAGGACTTGTGGTTCAACAGATATTTAGAGTACCCACATGCCTTGTAGGCAATAAACATTCGTGCCTTCTCCGAGATTCGAACCCATGTCTTATGGCACATCAGTCAGTGTCGCTAACCAGTATACTGGATGGGCAACATGTCTTGTTTTTTTTATGTTTGGACGAAATCAGAAGCTCGGCTTCAAATGTTTAATATCACTTTTATTAAAATTTTTTTGAAAATATTTATAATGCAATCAATATAGAAATATATGTATATAATTCAGGATAGGTAATATAAAAGTATTATAATAAAATATTATAATGTGAAGGATTTCATCAGTTAAAAAAATATTTATTTGAACGTACAAGGTAATATAACAATATATATATATATATATATTTATTATATAACTTTATATATTATACATGTAAAATATATTAATATAAATATTCGATTTCCCCAAGACTTAAATGATTTAGTCCAATTATAGTAATTAGTTAAATATTTCTTAAAATACTCTAGAATACTTTTCAAGGATTATATTGTACTTTATTAATATATATTATCATATATATATATATACACAATCCTAACAAGGGGGTTAAGCAAACCGCTATTCTTGTAGAGAAATATATCTGTTTTTGTAAATAAAACAGAGTTTGAATGCTAGTAAACTACTTCTGAAATTAAGCTAACTTTATTATAAAAAACAACAGAATAAATTTAATTTGTTGTATGATTTAGAGTTGTATAAATTTGAACTGATGCATATAAATTGGTAAGGATTACTTTTGTTTCAGTTCAATGGTTTTAGACCTTTTGTATCAGAAAGTTAGATATTTTTCTATGATTGGGCCTTGAACGTTTCTGTTTTTTTTGCAAGTTTGAATGTCTGATTAAAGTTTTCTATGAGTAGGTTTTTTTTCGGAATTGCGATGATAGTAAAAAAAATCAATCTTGCAATCAATGAACGCATTTTGGAAGAGAATGTCTGCTAAAATATTTTTTGATAAAAAATGTCATTTGTTACTCTTGTAGCGATTTGGATATTAAGTACATTCTTCTTCCGGATGAGATTTTCTTAGGAAAATTAAAGTATTGTTGCACGCAAAGATGTGATTGAAAAATTCTTATTTACATTGTTTGATATTCGTCTTAAAGAAAAAACTATGTGAAGATGAATTCAGTTGCAGTAAACGAAATCAGTATTTGAGTGGATGAAAAAAAAATTTTAGTATCGAAGATTAAAGAATGAACTGAAGCTTCGTGTGTTCCTGTTTCTCCGATACATTGTATAACCTCCTCGAACAAGCGGTAATAAACTTAGAAAATGGCATCTACGGAAATCTCAATATGACAAAGAATCGAGAGAGCAGCATAATTCATAGTTGTTATTTTTATATTCTTCATAATCAATTGAAAATTATAGTTTTTGTTAAAAAGAAATATCAAGGAACAAACAACGAATAATATTACATCACTTTAAAAATCAGTATTGGTTAAACCTTCTTTCAGTTTTGCTGTGCATTTTATTTAAAGACACCTGTTTAATTTATGCTTTTCTACTTTCGAGTTTGGACCTGTCCTGTGAAATTTAGCTCAGCTGTCACAGTTATATTATACAAACGAATGAAAACTTGGTAGATATTTTTAATTAAATTTTGTAGTCACAAAAGTTCTTTTGACAAAGCATGCTTAAAGCAAAGGACACCATTTGATATGTATAATATTAATTCAAACATTCCATGGATGATTTCATGGATATATTTTTTTTACAGTATAACTATAGTATACAGTTACTATAGAATAATTGCAGTAACTATAGTTTCAATATAATTAAAAATTTAGTATTTTTTTCAAACATTTAAAATATTCTTTTTCTCTTAAATTTTTTGGATGCAAAATCTAAATATTTTATAAATGTCCACTGATTCATTTACATTCTATCTTTTTATTTGTTATATAAATTTTAATATGAATATAATTTTTTAGTTACAACTGTCTGCCAGCAGTCTGGCCCAGTTTATCTAAACTCTAGAAAAGAAGTCTTCTGTTTAGGAGACAAAGTATTCATCCACTGCTATTTTTGGACACCCTTATAATTTATATATTAGTTTCCATCAAGTGAGTTTTGCAGCGACATGAGCAGATGAAAATAAGATGGTGCAATAACAGGAATATATGCCGGTGGAGGTAAAGTTTCCTAACCCACCTGCAATTTTTTATGTGGTATTTCTTGCCACGTCTAGTCTAGCGTTATCCTGATGAAGAATCATACCCTTTCTGTTAGCCAAAAATGGACGTTTATGTTGACTTTCTTTTTTGAAAACATCAAGTAGAGAACAGTAAAGACCATTTCATTTTCTATCAGCAACTCATAGTGCACTGTACCCTTGCTGTCTCCAACAACACAGCATAAACTTCTTCCGATGCACGCCAGCTTTGAATGTGTATAGTGGAGTATCCCCGTTGTAAACATGTGCTTTTTTTTTCTATAGCCATGTGTTTATACGCTATCCTTTTTCCTCCAACCACCTAGTGGTCCAAAAATAGTTTCCTTTTACAACGAGCAAGATTTGAAGATCATATCGAAATTCTGTCTATTAAATTTTCATTTAATGTATCCGACTACGTTCGAATTGTAATTTTACAAAAGAGTACAAACGAATATTTAAAAAAAATATTTAGTCTTTTTTAGATCAGAATACATGTATAAAATTGTTTCAAGAATATTATTACAATAACAAATTATTTAAATGCAATATTTGAAAATTAATTTAAATTATTATTTTCAAAATGTTCTCCCTTTTTAAATATTTCCCCTAATAAAATATTTTGTGCTTATACATAGAGCTAAGACTTCTCCAGAGAGTTTGAACTAGGATCTTATAAAAATTCACATTATTTCCAGATTTACAACCAATTGAAGTAATTATTGGTGTTTTTTTGTTAAAATTTCTAATCTTCTGATATATTAAAATATGAATAAATCTACTTCTAAGTTAAATATTTCAAACATTCTAGTCCAGACTCTGTACAGAGGTCTGAGAAATATATAGGCAAAATATCAGTATTACAGAAGCATTTTCCATAAAAGGAGAATATTTGGAAAATAAATAATTCTAAGTTCATTTTTTGCCAAAATATTGCATTTAATTAACTTTTTATTGTAATGATATTCTTAAAACAATTTCATACTTGTATTATAATCTAAGTGACACTAAGTATTAATAAAAAAGATTACTTTTTACGCTTTTGCAAAATCACGGTTCTGAACGTAGTCGGATATCTTAATTCGTCTGGAACCCAAACAGAGAGTTGGCATAAAACTAAGCCGTTTAAGTCTGATGAATTCCAAGCTTGAAGCCCACTTCTGTGAAAGTTAACATGAGATTTGTCCTTACGATATTGCATAGCACTTCGTCACTGACATCTGATGACCTTTCTGACCTGGGTTCACATTTCAAAGAAAAATCACCCAAACGAAATTTTACAAACTATCTTTGGCATGTTCAATCTGTTACTGCGTTCTCTCCCCACACGGGGCACAAGTTTTTATTTGCCTCCATTGCATATTCCCTTTTTGGAACTCAAACAACATAAGAGCACTTTTTCTTCACTCGTGTTGACAGTTTTACATGTTTAAAAAAAACTAAATGAAATACAAACAAATGTGTATAAATCATCAATAGTATACTAATCTAACTCTATCAACGGATTCCAGTCGGATCCGAATTTTTGCTAATGATAAACAATGCATAAAAGTGCACGCGTTTAAAAACGACAGAACTTTCTCTAACACCAGAGGTGGCAAACTCGCGGCCCACAAGGAACATATTTTTGCGGCCCTGCCTATATATCGACATACAATATCGTGTAATAAAATATCAAAAATTTTCTCAAAATAGTAAAGATAGTAGCAGAGAAGAAATGTCAAGGGTCAGGACGTAAAAATTATTTTTTTCTGTATTCTTTTTAAGTTTATTATAATCTATTATTCGAAATAAACTTACGTTTCTGGGAAATTGTATTATTTTTTTTTGCGGCCAGCCTAAAATTCAACCTCGTTTGTTTGGCCCAAGTTAGCTTTTGAGTTTGGCACTTTTGCCTCACACCCATTATATGTATGAACTTGCTTACTGTTTATGAGTATATGATTATAGTCTTTCCTATATTATTTTGCTTTAAATCATTGTAAGTGTTGTAGATTGTATCAAACAATACATGCTCTTTGATCAGAAGTTTTTTAGACATCAATATCTGCTAATATATCATTTATTGTTAATTGTTTGTATGCTAAGTTTGTATTGTTATTTGTTTCATAAGAGGAATCGCAGTAGCTTAGAAGTTAACAATGAATTCTTCAAGACCAGCGACTTTCATGGTAAGTTTGATTCTACCAAATGTAATTTTACGGAATTAATAAGGGCTTTTAAACATTAAAATGAATTATATATCATTCCTAACCAAGAATGGTAGGTAAAATAAGGGACTGAGGTACCGACTCAAGTATCGTCATCGTCACATGATCATGTCTTAAAATGGTTTGGTATATTTCAATATTAAACCTCACGTACAGTGATGGAAACAAGAGAAAATCACGTAATGTTTTCTTAAAAAAATGGAGGAAAAATACATCCTTTTGTTAAAAAAAATTAATGACATAATATCTAGAATATCATAAAGATAGCTACAAAATTTTAAGTTCAAATAAACTTACAAAAATAAATAGAAATTTTCAAATGATCAAAACTAAGAAAAAAAGTGAAACACACTCAGGGATCAAAACAGCAGAATAAAATGTCCTATATTTCGCGCAGAATCTTCTGTTTCTGATAACAAATTTGAGCTTGTTTGCCATGGAGTTCATCAACTTTCCGTTGTTCGAGAAGAAATTTTCCTCATTCTTCTAGCGAAGTCTCAAATACCCCACGCTCAGTACACGGTGTTTCCTTATTCTATTATCAAGCTCTGTCTATACATGTTTGAAAGGATTTAAGTAAGGTGAATAAGCTGGATATTTCTGAGTGTGTGGTTATGATAGTGCAACCACAGATAAACAACGAGTAAAGTATGTTTGGGATCATTGCCCTGTTGGAAGGATAAGTTGTTAAATAGATGAAGCTTATGAGGATACTTTATTGCAAAGGTTATGTGATATTTATGTAGTCATGCTTCTTCTTTGTACCTTCACATAACCCAAGTTTTACGACACTTGCCTTGTTATGCAAACTCTACCATCATTCTTTTGTCTCCATGTCTAAGTGTTGCTTGAACTATTCTTTTCCTGTGGCTCAGATTTCGGCTGTCTCAAATTCGAATTCCTTCCATTACAACGGATTAAGATGAATTTGTTTTAATCGGAAAACAATATATTCAACCAAAATGCACTTTCTATATTCAACTGCTTTCTTGCGAGATCAAGTATTTCCTATCTTTCTGTTTTACTGATTTATAGTTTCCTTCTGTTTACTCTAGATGTACAAGCAGCCCAATGAAGAATTTTAAGAATAAAGTTACTCAGATGATATTTTTCCTAAAAGTCTTCATTGAATGTTGTAGAGACGATATCTGAAAACATTTTGTTAGAAATTTAATGAGATTTACTTTAACAATATTGACAACTCTTGTCTTTTATCCACGAGTTAGCTTTTTTGGGTGGCTACATCTAGTATATTTGTCGCACAACTAGATAATTGGGATTTTTTTTCTATCGCAGTTCTTGCTGTGTACATCGAATCCTATTTCGCCAATTTCTTCTAGTGATTTATTCTGATTACTAGCTGATATACCCGTTCTTCGCACGGGTGAACTGAAAATTCCAAACAGTTTGGGGAGGAAAAAAATTTTTTTTAAGATTTAAATTTTACGTGGGTGGAAAATTAAAAAAAAAAAGCTTTTGCAATCTCAGCTGAAAAAAAAAAAAAAAAAAAAAGAAAGAAAACCCACCTTTGTTAAATTTTAAGTGTGTTAATACAAAAAAAAAGGTTTTTTTTAATAACCCCCGAAACCTAGAGGGTGTTTTTTAAAAAATACCTCCCTAAGTGATCCGCTTAGCAAAAGTAAACATTGTTAAACGTTTTTGTATAATGAAACTTAAAATAGTTTTAAAAAATTTATATGTGAAAGTGTAATATATTAATATTACTTTATGTTGTATTTATTTAATTTTAAAAATTGTAATTTTCACAAGCAACCCCGTTTTTTAAATTATAATGGCGATTCAATAAAAAACATAGAAATGTTAAAGATAGAGTCAATTAAATGTCGCTATTTTAAAGCCGAGCTTTTTAGAGTTTTTAGACCCCCGTGTAGGGGGATGCACGTTAATACTTAGTATAGAATAATGATTTACTGCAGTTTTTTCATCAAAATTTTTGATCACTACTTTGGGAAATTATGGGATATACATAAACAAAATACTCCACTTTGGGAAATTTAATCCGTTGTAGCTTAAATTAAAAAGATATTCCGCTGTAAAATTAATTATATACACGTTCACTTAAAATAAATAATCAAACGTTTTCTAAGGTCTTCATTAACATAAAAAAAATAAGACACTTAAATTTTGACATAAACTATTTTTCGGGGCAAAAATAATAATCTTTTTCAATGCGATGAAAACGCAATTCGCTACAAAACTATTCGCCTTCCCCCCACAATACTCATCATAAACCCGTGCTGCCAAAATCTTGAAGAGGGATTTCAAAGAATATTCCAAGTTTTGGGAGGATATTCCTTTTAAGTTGGGTTTTTTAGATAGTTAGGAGAAGGGGGTTCCAGCTCAGGTGTCATCCACGTCACTTGACCATGGTTAAAAAATTACGTGGTCCGTTGCCAAAAGCCCTCGTGTAGCTAAAATGCGACGTTAATATTCACTCATTTTAAAAAATACAATACAGAAGTTATAATTTTTTTTTATATTTTAAAATGCACTTTCCCCTTTATTCAATTAAAATTATAACGTTATAATATTAACTACAAACCAAAAAAAAATTTTTTGGGAAAATTTGCCCAAAAATGATGTAGGGGAAAGGGAGAAAGTTTATTTACTTTAAGTACTAGAACCGATAAAAGCTTTATTTTAAAAAAGAAAAAAAAAAAATTTTTACTACCAAATATGCATAATAAAACCAAAAAAAAAAACATTCAAATAAAGAAAATTTTTATAACAACCCCCCCCTTAAAAACCCTATTTTTTTCCTAAAAAAAAAAAAAAAAGTGGGGATTATGGGATCACAGAAATTTATTGGGATGAAAGCCCCCCTTGCGTACCCAAAAAACAAAAAGTTTTTTTTTTCACAAAAAAATATAGATATATGCTGTCGTGGGTTTTTTCAAAAGCGCGGGCCCAAAAAATTACTTGCAGAGGGGGAAAATTTTTTTCCTACTTACTTGACAAAATTATCATTATTTTTTGGGACATTTTCCCCAATATCTTTTAAAATAGCCAATGTGTTATTCTGATGTATTTATATTACTTAAAAATTTCATTAAAAAACCATTCAGTTGTTTTTGCGTGAAAGACGGACAAACATCCTCACAAACTTTCGCATTTATAATATATATCTAGATTTAAGTGGAGGATTATTTTTCAATTTTCAATTGTGTAGTATCCACCCTCTTAAAATAGTCCAGATTTATGAAAAACATTCTCGAAACCCAATAATAATGGGACATTCAACTACTATCACATGTTTACAATAACGCGACATAGATTTTTAAAAATATAGTTATATCCAGTATAAAATGGTTCAGTTTCTCTAATAATTTAAATAGAAACTGTAGGTTTAAGGATTAAGATATCTACTTGATAATTAATAAGGAGTAAAAAAGATTTTTGAGAGTATATGTGCTCTAATTGAAAATCTCTGTTCTGATGATGATTTCTATTTTGAGATATCTATTCACAAACAACATTTTTCTCTATTTCAAGGAAATAGCCTAACTAAACAGCAGACAAAATTAATTAAAATGTATCTTTATTCTATCAATAGCCATGTGTCTGGTTATTCATCTTCTTTAATCTTGACACATAAGATAGTTGCTTCATAAGAGAAATAAAAGAATTTGTCTGGAGTTGTGAAGAAATTAAAAGCCAGAGATATAATTCTTTACAAAAATGTTTTCATACTTCCTACTCTTGTTATCAGATATATCCGGATACCCATCCTCAGAAAATACTATATTATTAAATTTTAATTTTAATGTAAAATGTTTTTAGAGGTTGTTTATCGAATTAAATTTGAATGAAACTTAAGATATCCGACTACGTTCGGGACCGTGATTTTAAAAAGCACATAAATGGATAATTTGAATGATATTTAGTGTCACTTAGATTAGAATACATGTATATAAAATTGTTTTAAAGACATTTTAATTACAACATTAAATACAATATTTTGGCAAAAAATTAACTTAGAATAACCTTTCTTCAAAATGTTCCCCTTTTGTGAAAAAGGCTTCTATTATAATAATATTTTGCCTACATATAGCTCAGAACTCTGTACAGAGGCTCATCTATGATTTCTGAAAAATTCACATTATTTTCAGAGTTACAAACCAATTATACAACTATCGGCGTTTTTTTCTTAAAATTTCTCCCCTCCGTTCTCGTAAAACATGGATAAACCCACTTCTAAGTAATATATTTCAAAAATTCTAGTTGAACCTCTGTACAAAGGTCCGAGCTACATACAGGCAAAATATGATTATAATAGAAGCATTTATCATAAAAGGAGAATGTTTTGAAGATGGGTCATTCTATGTTCATTTTTTGTCAAAATATTGTACTTAAATAGTTTTTTATTGTAATAATATTCTTAAATTAATTTTATATCCATTTTCTAATGTAAGTGATGCTAAATATCATAAATATCCATTTATACGCTTTTGCAAAATCACCGTTCCGAACGCAGTCGGATACCTTAAAGAGGGTTCACCCATGTGACGGCCTGTTTTTTAAGCATTTTTAGGGAATTTTTTTTGATGACCAGTAAAAAGATAGAACTATTTTTTATCATTTATTTATATATATTTTAAGATTATGTTTATAAATGTTTAGCCAAAAATATCCAATAGAATGTGAGTTATAGCGCTCTGAACAAACCCGCCTCGAAAAAATGGACGCTCACTTCATCCACGATCTCGTCCGATTGGCTTATATGAAATAAAAACAAAATTAACGGCGTTTTAATCTATAAGCTTTAATTTTAATAGAATGGACTATACTCAATTGAAAATAATACAAATTAGATTTTTGGTAGACCTCTGAAGAAAAAGTTTCGAAATTCATGTGGGGTTATAAAAAATAGAAATATTTTGAATTTTGGAATGATTGTAGTTCATTTCTTGCATATATATGTGCTGAGTCTTCCCTATAAATGTGAAGTCATCGGTCAAACTGTTCTTGATATATGATGAAGGAAAGTTTGAAAAACACAGTTTTGAAAATAAAGCACTTCAAGTTTCAAGTCCGAATAAAACAATGAAAACCTTAAGTTACCCTCAATCGGTGATGCCTGAAACAAGTTCGACGAAATATTCAATAACTATACATATTTCATTTAAACCTCTACAAACTTGTCTATACTTGTATGAACGTATATTTACATAGAAGGGTCAATGGTATCAAGCCGACTATACACAACAGGTCCAGCCTTCGATTGCCAAACTCAGCGCTCCGAACAGCTGCTTTTCTAACACCTACTTCTTTATAACGACTTCGAATTATAAAAAAAAAAATCACTTTACCTCTGTATTCTAGACATGTTAAGAAAGCAATTTATGAAAAAAAAATTTTAATTTTTTGAACACATTACATGTGTAAACCTTCTTAAGGGCCGTGGGTAGCTTAGTGGTTAGAGCACCGGACTCCAGACCGGAAGGCCTGGGTTCCATGCTCGATGCCACCAAATACCCTCCGAGTACACACGGAGTACGTGCTCGTTAAATCAGTGGAACCGAATGTCTTGTGGGCTACAGGGGACTGGAGAATATTTCCTTCCCCTTCTGTTCCATGCCAAAATTGTGGAGGTGGAGATAAATTGTGTCGCCCTCTATCGTCCCTTCTGGGGATTTCGCCTGCTAATTCGTACTGTCACCTGTATGGTGCTCAAGGCCTAGGTCAACGACAGGCGTACATCTAGCCCCTTGCCACGATGAATTTCGTAAGCCTCGTTCTGTCTGCGTCAGACAGGTGGCATTAGCCACAACACAACAACACCTTGTGACGGGCTCACGCGTCTTTTCTGTAACATAACCTCTGGGTTCTTTGACGGCCAAGATCAATGGCAAATCTTTTCCAACCCAAATCCAAGAAGTGAAATGCAAGTGTAGATGAAAATAAGATAGCCTTTAAAAGAACAGAAGTTTTAGTAAGTAAGATGGCAATTTAGAGAAAGTTCTGTTTGGAAAAGATAGAAGTGTAATTTGACGGCCTACCAAAGATTCAAGGATTCCTAGCCATTACTACAAGGTGCATACTATTGCACGCGTGCCTAACAGCCTATCTGAAAGTGATTGAACCTTTGCGTGGAATTCAAGGTAGGACAGATTATTTGATATCAGAATTCGTAATATTATTAGAATTGAGATTAGGCGGATAATATAATTATTTAGATAAGTGATCCAATTGCGCGATCCGGTTTAGCTAAGTTACGTGTTTTGGTTTATTCTCACTTAATATAAGTTTGTCCAATATATTAGAAATTTAAGTTAAATTCTTAATAAAGTCATATTAAGAATTCTAAAATGTCTATTCATTTCGAGAACCTCACACCTCTAAGTCACGCTGACAACCAAAGATATGGTCGCCAAAGATCGACCATATCACAACCTTCTTAATAAATTCTGAATTGTATCTACTGAATATTGTACAGGGTAAACCAAAAGTCTTGCCTTGATTATAAATATCTATTGTGCTCAAATATTATAATAAGGCATATGTTTGTTTGTATGTATTGTATGTACTTTTATGAATTTTTTATAAGACCATTCAGATCAATAAATTGCAACATGTCTCGAATTGGTAGCTCGGAGAATGTTTAGATGATATTCCAATTTCCACAAAATAAGCTTTAACGTGTCATTGGTTACGCTGTCTGGTTCTTTAAAAATTTAATTCTATCAATTTATTGATTTTGCATTAGAACAACGTTGCATCAGAACGTTCATAACAATGTCGAAATTTACGCTGAACGTTAATGGGCGAATTCACTCTTAAAGGAGCACTTCCATTATCTATTACAGAAAAAAAACCCTGCTTAAATTGACCTATCCACTGATACAAAAGAGTTACATATTTATATTAAGCGGATATTTTGTAATGAAATTTTTACTATCATAATAAGACTTTTGGTTTACCTTATATAATCATGCAAATGTTAATTATAGTTTCAACTTCCGTAGTTCTACTTTTTCCCACTGTATTCAAACCACAAATGCATCAGTGATTGGTGATTGAAAGCATGGCACAAAAATCCGTTTAACATCCGGTGCAGCAGAAATCAATGAAGCAGTATCATTTTTCAATGCTGAAAGTGCAATTTAATTGTTAAGTTTTTCTTAAGCAATATATTCCGCAGAAATTACTGGATTCCTTTTTTAAAAAAAAAAAAAAAAATCTTCTTATTCATTCGTATGCAACTTGGAAGGAATTGTGAAGAAAAAATGTTTCTATCACACTCCGTCTTTAATCACTAAGATATCAAAACAAAAGAAACATTCACATGACTACTGACCCTTACAGATCACCCCTAAAAATCGAATGAGCAAAACTTTTTTTACTTTGCGACTCATTTTTACCTCATTCGCTTTCGCTCCGTGGTCACCCTTAACAGTTATTAACTTCGTTTAGTTTCCTGAAACCTTTCAACAGAAATGATGGATAGCCATAAGCCAGTTGAGACCACTTAATATTGGGCTCACGCCTAAGCTTCAGCGCCCTCGCTCCCCTCAATAGGACACAAGGGCTAAAGTGGGGAAAAAGTTAATACCATCTCCTAGTAAGGACTTTAACGCCTAGGGAGGAGACTTTAGGATCATCGAGGAAAGTTGATCAATTTCCTAATGGTGAAATGAATACTGAGAAGCTGTGCTTCAATCGTGTTAAGCTGAGGATTTCAACTTTTTCTTGGCCATTCCATTAAGCTTGCAGATTCTATTTTCGGAAAGTCATTTGAAATCGCTACGCAATTTCATTTCGTTAATTTGTCCCCGTTTTTAGCTTTGTTTTTATTTACGAATGAATTTCAGAATACAGTAGGCCAGTTCCTTTCTCAAAATAAGGAAAAAAGTATTCGTGGTGAAATCTTACAGGGATTATATATTTTACTATACACCAAGAGGTTATAAAGATAAATAAACGCTGATACTTTGAAAGATTCCAGAAGATTTCTATGTAAATGCTGTGAAACTTACTTTGAAAGGATAACACGCATAGTTTTTATTTGTTTCTTATTAATTGTAATATATATCTCACCATAAAGTGAAGCACAGAAAGAAACTGCATTAAAAAGAGTTTACAGTGAATATCATATTATAATGTCTAATAAAAAGAAAAATACAATTTATAAAATAATTTATAATAAATAAAAAAATTTTATATATTGTGTTCGCGCGCATTTTTCGTTGCATCTCTATTTAACAAATAGTCATTTCTTACAAATTAAAAATGCTTTTCGTAATCAAATATTTTATTTTCTAAATATCATGTACTCATAAAAGAATTTCTCTGAAATAATACATAAATAATGGTTCGTATACCGAATTTAAGTATACAATATCAAAAAGTGGTTTATAACAAGCTCAAAAAAGTGCTCACATATAGTGGACTCAAAAACAAATAAAAATTCATGAACCTCTTCTTTTTTTTAAAGCATTTAATTGAATCAAAAGCTTATTTAATTTCTAATTTTATAATTTCCCTCTCCATTTATTAAATTAGTGGAATGTAGGCTGTAATCAATAAGATCAATGTCTTTCAAAATTAAATTAAAAATATTATCTGACTATAAAAAAGGAAAGTATATGCATTTAAAAAAATGCATTATTTTATAAAAATGATAAGACAAAGGCGATAGCTATACATTATCCTCCAGATATGTCTGAGGTAATTGTACAATATATTTCATAGTTTTAAAAAGAGATGATATAAGAAATTTTAATAAAAATTTCAAAATAAATCTGAAATAGAACATATTTCTTAAAAATATTAGCGAAATTTCAAATATTTCTCAATATTATTTCCAGAGTTTCTTTAAAATTTTTATGTACTTTTAGTAAAAAGGATTTCTAAAAATTTCCCCGAAAATAGTCTAACAAATGAAAAATCCAATTTGATATAAAGTACTCATGTTTTTAAAAGTATTAAAGATTAAGTAAAAAAGAATATAAAATGTAAATTAATCGTTTATAACTGATAAAAATTACAAATTTTAATTAGAATTTTAAGTACGATATTTGAAATTATATACTAGGTAATTTACTATAGCAAAAAAATGTTTTTGTTTTCATGATAAAAACGAACTGCTGAAGTCTCATTTAATGAAATTTATTTATGACCAATGGGATTATATAAAGGAAAGATGAGTACATTAGAATTAAAACCGCAAAAAATATATTTCACACTTCAATCAAACTTAAAACAAGTTATTTATTTTACTAACTAAGCCTTCGGTATTTATCTTGAAATTCCTAGCGATTTTTTACAGAAATAAGTCATTTTGAGAAAGAAAAGGAAAAGAAAACCAGCGTCGTCAGCATTCTTGTTTTTAGCTACAAATTCAGTTTTTCGAGTATTTGAAAAAAAGTGAAAAATAAACTAAAGGCAATTGTTGCGAAAATTTGATAGACTTTTTTTTCGGATACTCCAGATTCGCCAGTCATCACCGTAGTTGACAAAACTGTTTCAGGTAATTGAATTGAAAAGATTAAAGCCTTTTTTGAGTTAGTAAAAACACGTATGATAAAAATTGCTTTCTAGTATCGTTTTAAAGCTTTTGAACTGCTTTTAAACTTTCAATAAAATTATGAGTGATGTTCTTAACACATCAAATAATTTTTAAAGCATGTGCCTTCATGTGCGTATTAAAAGAAAGGAAATAAAGGAAAAGAATTAGTAGTATTATTACTTTTCTTATATAGAAGATTAAAGTAGAAAACTACATGTTTAAAAGCTATGAGAATATTTAAGAGAAAATCAAGTACTATAAACATTTTTTTTTTGAAATTCAATTCCTATTTCTATAGAAAAAGGTACCGGCGCCATTTGTTGCAACCAGTTGTTACTTCGACTGAAATAACACAGAAAAATTTAAAATTAAAAAATGAAATTTAAATAATGAATTAATATTTGAAGAAAACTTTATTAGTATCAAGTGTCATACACTACAATTTTAAAAAAGTATTTGAACTTGAATGGATGAATAGAAAGTATTTTATGAACGATTGAAAATTTGAACAAGATATATATATACGAGGGTTGGGGTATAAGTCATGGCAACTATTTTTTTTTCTTGTAGATATGTGAACGGATCACAAAAGTATATGTGTCGTGTGGAAGTTCTGCAGGCATAATGTGTATGCAGAACAGCAGATGTCTCTGTGATAGCTGGTAGTAGCGCAGCGAGGGCTGTGAAATCAGTCAGTTGGTGAGTGTCGTGTGAGATGGAAGTAACCCTTGTTGAGCAGCGCGCTTACATCAAAATAGCCGTTTTCCGAGGAAGAAATGCGATGGAAGATCGCAGTGAATTAGTGGAAGCCCTTGGGAATAATGCCCTATCATACCGTATGGTGGGTGGTACAGAAAATTTTAACAAGGTCGTGTGTCAACCAATGATGAGCGATGTGGTGTGGCAAATGCTGACGCTGATGGTATTCAGCGCCTCCCATATCGTTGTGGTGACAGTAGCAGGGGACTACATTGAGGGTCTTTAGGCCCAGGTATGTCATGTTGACTTTATGTGTAATGTGTTGTCATTCGTTTGCACAGTGAAGGCCATATTACCCTGTATACTACCGTAACTAATTAGTGTGTTACGATATTTCAGTGCTATTCATTGTCCACACATGTAGTTAACACCTTGTCCTTTCGTCTGTATAGGTCACATTTTCCAACCGGACTGGTATCCTCAAGAAAAAAAATAGTTGCTATGACTTTTGCCTCCAACCCTCGTACATAGGTATAGAGTGAACTAATAGTAGGAATTGAATAATGCTGATGAATTTAGATACATTCTGTATTTGGCACAGTAAATGTTATATTACGTAATTAAGATATATATATATATATATATATATATATATATATATATATATATATATATATATATATATATATATATATATATATATATATATTATATATATATGTATATATAATTTTATAGATTGATAGGATGAATGTAAATCAGCGTTTATCATATATATATTTATTCAATGTCAATGTATAACAGTCCTATCAATACAGACATGAGACATGCTATTTCAGCGTCAGACAGCAGCGAGTGAGTCGTTCGTTCACGTGTTTTCCGTAAGTCCGGAGCAGTAGAAGTCAAAGTACTTATGCGGGAGGTGGGTTGATTTGTCCTGGTAGGAAGTTTACCCCAACTCACATAAAGAGCTGGGGATTCATCGCACACACACAGTCATATATATATATAACTATCAGTGGCGCACACAAGGGGTGGGGTCCTGGGGGTCCGGACCTCCCCAAAGCCCTTAACTTTTTTTCCGTTTGGTTATAATTTTCTAAGTATATAATACGTAAAATTTAATTAAAATCAAAAATAGCATGATACAAGAATGGTGAACTTTCAACCCCGGACCCCCTTGAAAAATTCCTGTGTGCGCGACTGATATATATATATATATAACTTTTTTTTACATGCATCATTCATATTTATCTCTAAATTGTTACTTGATGCCTTAAAGATAATTTATTTTCATTAAGTGATCTATCTCTTCCAGGATAGAGACTCGCCGACTTAAAAAAAGAATTATTCAGTTTTTTTGCATTTTAGATTGTTTCTTTAATAGATTAGTAGATTAGATAGTTTTCTTTAAAAGATTATATATATATAGTAAATTAGATAGTTTTCTCTAAAAGATTATAGTAGATTAGATAGTTTTCTTTAATATATTATATATATAGAAGATAGATTAGATTCTTTAATAATTTGGTCTTCAATACCCAAGAATGAACTAAAATATTGAATTGACATTTCTTTTTATTTATCGAAATAGACAGATCGGGATAAAAAAAAATATCCAGCTCTTCGCTTAAGTTATATAAGTCATGCGGGAAACATATTTACTCTAGAATTCTTCAAACAAAATATACTCTTTGAAGAAATCCCTTCTATGCAACCACGAAACAACCATTTAGGATCATACACCATAAAAGTTTTCACTTTCTACAAGCGAAGTAATCAAGTGTATTCCGGAAAGCAAGATCTCCAAACATACTCCTATAATGTAATTTGCGTTGTTTAAATAAGCTAACAACCATTTTCTTAAAAATGTTCAAATATTAGTTTCAAAAATCTTTGGTCTGTGCTGGTACCATTCCAACATCAGGTTTATTTTTAAGGAGATTCTATTGCAAACTTACACAAACCTACTACGTTGAATAAAATGACAAATTTCTAGAAGGAATGTTAAATATTTTAAAGTGGTAGTAACAACAAACACTATAGAGCAAACATAGTTTAAATTTCCTTGCAAAATCAAACTAAAAACAGAAAACTCATGCATACCGCCAAACATATTTCACCCTACGTAATAAAACGCGAAATGTTAGATAGCAAAAGTATAAATACAAATTTACCGCTTCGAAGTCGAAGCGTTCTAAAGCTGGGGGAGGGGGCATTCCGAGAAGAACCGCAACGAAAGCAATAAAACATGCCTATATGGTCACTGTCATCGCTATCAGCATCTAGATAACTCTAACACCCCCACTTTTCGTTTCTCACACGTAAAGCAGGGAATGCATTTGATTACCTAGCTTTGCATTGCAGTTTTATATTTTCTTTTTTGCTTGCACTCTATGCTTCTTTTCCATAAAATGCAAAAAAGCGTAAAAAATCTAGTGAAAAAAAGTGCGTAGTTTTGGCTCCTTTGGAGAATTTTATGCCGCAAGCAAAGGCGCTTCCAATACACCGGAACACAGTAATCGTTGTACCGAAGAAAACGTCTGACAAAAACATGGGCAGAAATGTTCTAATATAATATTTGTGATATAGTTTAGCGAAAACCCCCGAGGGGGTATTCAAGAATACCGTAAACTAGTACGTCTTTAAGCTGTCTGGATTTTTTCCTGCAAAAGTCACGTGCCTTTACACCACTAATCGGAATTTTTGTACCTTTTGTAAGAGAAGCTTAGAAAATTTGAAATTGAGATACAATGATTCAAAATATAAGTATCAACACATATTTTATTCTACAGAAATTTAGCATCTCTTTTGGTGTAAGGAAAAGAATATCTAAAGCAAAACATCCATCACGCTTCAAGATTTTTTTTCAAAAGAAAATTAGTTTTTTCTTTATTGCTGAAAGGGTTTTGTTAAGATTATTTTAAAATATTGAATTCAATTTCCTCATACATAAATAGTTCCAGAAGTCATAAGTGATGATACATTGAGAAATATTTGTTATTAAATTGAGTTGCATATTTTATCATGTCCAGATATTAGTTTGATGATATGGATGCACATTTTTTAGAGGCTCATGATTTATTGTAATTTCGTGTTCTGTGGCTTTTTTGATTGACAGCGCCCCTATACTTCCATGTATAGGTTGAGATTTTTTTAAAGTACGAGTGTCAGCTCATACATGGATCCTCACAACCTAGTGGTGGGGAAAAAAACATGACTTAAATTAAAGGGGAAAAATGTGATTTCCGTTAGCTATGCGCAAGCAATTTCAGTTTTCGAAAGAAAAAAAAACATTTTGTGTATTTTGTGAACGGCTTTTTACTCTTAAATGAGAAAAAACAAAACAAATTCTTTAAAGTTAGTAACATAATACGAGTTTCTGAATAGTTCTCAAAACTTCATTTCACTCATTGGGATGTGTGAATGCATATGTTTATCAGGTGAAGAGTTTTTCCCATAGTGCACGAAGCATAGGTCGACGATTGCTTGCCGTATACAAATTTCTGTTCTCGCTCGTTTCCAAGTAAATAAACAAAACAAAGCAGCAAAAAATGGCGCAAAGGGTAAAAGTAGCATGAAAAGTGTACCGGATAACAAATAAATTTGGGTACATTAGTTTAACACAGGATTTCCAAAAATAAAGCTTTCGTCGTTGACGTCATTCTTTACGACAATTTTACTGGAAAACATCCCATCAGCTTAGCTTTCTTGACATCACATTTGAAAATTACAAGCTTTTTTTTCCCACTTCGGTTTGCATACGGGTTATGACTTTTGGGTCACTTTTTAAAGAAAAAGTGTCTTCAGACTTATATTCGGATCGGTCTTTATTCGGAAATATACAGTACTTAAAATTATTTTAATTAATAATCATGTTATTTTTATACTTTTAAATACTCTGCAATTTATTTTCCAAAGATGAGTTGTAGCATTCTGAATTACTCGTATGTTCTCTTGAAGAATTTATTTGGAATGTAATAGCTATTAATACTTCAAGATCATCCGTATTTCTTCAGAAATATATAACTACTTAAGAGATTTATAAATTTCTTTAAGAAATAAAGTATTTGTAAGAATAGTATAAATGAAATTTTCAAAAAACAAACGTAAACATAAATTAAGTTAAATTTCACAAATATAGAAGTACCCCACTCTTAAAAATTACATAAAATAGCGGTTGCATGTATGCATGTAGACGCATGCATATGTGTAAATATAAATTAAGTTAAACTTTAAACAAATATATATTATACATAAAAATTACATAAAATAATGGATGATGCGTGTGTATTCTTTCTATCACTGAAAAATTTTGATGAATACATTAAATACTAGCTAAAAGTAAAGCAAGCATTTAGGATCTTTCTAAAATTTACTACAGGGAAAAATGTATTATTTTTTTAAAAATTATATTTTTGCACCTCATAATAATGAATGATACTGCTCTTTAATTTTAGTATGATATCATTCTTTACTTTTCTTGAATTTTGAAATAAATGTTTTGTCTCAAATAGAAACGAAGTTTTTGTTGCAGCAAAACATTTCTATTATATTTTGTACTTCATTAAGAAATCTTACAAAATTTTAAAAAAATACTGTGAAATTCTATAAAAATTATCAAAAGAAGAAAGTGGTTAAGTATGACTCGAGAAAATTTTGGAACTCCATATTTTTACAGCCAGAGTTTAGATGAGAGTATATTGGATCCCATGAAAGAAAGAAATCTTAACCAATAAAATTATTGTTTTTTTCTTATGCTAGAAAACATGTATTACTGCATGATAGTAAATGCATGAAATACAGAAACAAAAAAGTTACTGTGAAAAAAAATTAGGTAATTGTCATAGCCATCACAATTTATTAAAAGAAACATACGCTTGGTTTGATGCAATTAAAAGCTAGGCAAATCTCGCTTATTATTTTTATTCAAACAATATTATGTTGTTCTAAGATGTCATAATAATTTGGTCACTTTCAGTATATATATATATATATATATCAGGTTTGAAAAATTTATCTTCAAAATTAATTAAGTAATAAATGAAAATAGAGCGAACACTTTACCATCGCGTAAAGATTTGTGGGTAAATAATCCTATTTAAAGGTGGAGCGAGTGCTGAGGAAGGAGAACGCATACCCAAAAAGGCTTAGCTGGTGTCTCCTCTCCGGATTATTGTCTATTGTTCTACTCGGTTGCGCGAAAAAGAGCCGCCATGTTGGATTTTATGTGATTGAAGCAAAATAAAGATGTTATTATAGAGATGATGCCCTCCTCATTTTAACAGCAGGCCTGGATCCTGACACACACATATATATATATATAAATATGTGTGTGTGTGTGTGTTTGTGTATGTGTGTGTAATAATTCATTTAAATTTTCTCTCGAGGGATTTTAATTCATAAGATTCTTGAGCCTGCCAAAAGTTTTCTCACGGGATAATTAATTTTTATTTTACCCCCTAAACGAGAAATAGCAATAATCTTACCTCCCCCACACAAAACTGAAGTGTTAGCGCTTTAAATCAAGAGGATGCAATCTTGCATCACCCGCGTATGCGGATCAATCAGAAAAATCTCTTCCTGGAATCATTAGATTCTAATAACTTCCGGTTGACCAATTTTATAAAAGGTTGATATTTCTGGAGTGAACATAGGGTACTTTTATGAACATTATATAAGCTACGCTTGTTTATATCTTAGTTTGTGTGTTGCTACTGGTTTGAACCAAAGTGTTTCATATATATATATATTCAAACTTCTTTTAAAATACGAAAATTTAAACATGCCAAGCTATCTCATGCGTTATGAATTGAAAACCACATATCCTCAGAAAAACGAAATTTTCCTTTCAAATTGTTTCTTATTAGATTAATACCGCATGTTGATTTATATATTCATTTAATAATATAAATAACTATTATATTTACATAATTATTTTCAACATTTAAATTGGAAATTTGTTGAGAGGAAAACTTGAGCTGTGGATTTGAATTATGGAATTATGGCTAAAGTCCGATTCAAAGTTTTCACATCGGCATGGTGTAAAAGTTTAAATAGTAGACACCAATTCAAGTGTCCTCGTCCCTTAACCATGGCCCAAAACACTAGGTCCTTTGCCAATAACCCAAATGTTGCTTCTGAGTGTGATATTAATAAGCAAACAATCAAGCAATTGAGATATTAACTGAATGTTTACAAAATTAAAAAAAATATTTTTAATATATGGTTCAGCTATCATTCAAGAACAACAAATAATATTATAAATCAAAATTTGCTTAGAATTTAACAAAAAGGACTAAACTATGTAACGAATGAATTTTTAGAGACTTTATTTCATTACAAAGATTAATTTTTTTCAGGACCCTTTTAAAATTAATAATAATTTATACCACATAAAAAAAGAAAAACGTCAAACGGAAAATGTTTTTCATAAAATTATAATCATGTACTTCTTTTGATATTTTAGAGATGGTGTAAATTCTACATGGACATGGAGTTTTACAACTGAATTTACATGCAAATATATATATAATACATTTAAAGATACGAACAAAACAAAATTCGATTGTATAGAAAAGCAGATAACATATCTCAGTTACAGGATTATTTCATAAAGATTACATCATGAAAGTATACCGAAGGCATTTAATTGACTATACTATAAATTAAAATTAAATATTTGGAATTCACCAAACAATTAGCGGTAATATAAACTTTTTATCATTTGAATACCCCATAAATGTTTTCATTAATGCTATATATCCATAACATCGTTATTAAATTTTGATAAAGTACTATTTATTGAACGTGAATATCATTTTGCCTTTTCTGCATTTACTATATTTCCCATGCGTGAGTAACCTTTAACATAATATGTTGAAAATGTTTGTAATAATTTAGTTATTATTCAAAAGAATCTATTTGTAATCACGTTAATTAGTTTATAAAGTAGTCCGGTCAATTCACTTAAGACAAAAGGAATCGTTACAGTACACACTAATTAGCAGAATTAATATTTTACGTCTAATTTCAAGTCAAAGGCTTTAAATAAATGTAGACAGCTCGCATAGAGTTTACAGTTTGAATGTGTCTATTAATTAGTATATACAAGGTGATTCTCTAAATCTTCGGACAAACTTTGAGGTGGTACAGCTCACTAAGACAAACAATTTTTGTATAGAAATATATGGGAGGAAGTGCTGTGTTGAGCCCAAATAGAAAAAATAACACATTAACGGAAATATAAAACGTTCATTAGCAGCATACTTAACAAGTGATTCTGTACACAAAAAGTTAAAACCGTTTTAGAAATTGCATTCACACAGCCCAATAATAAAATTCTCCAAACGATTGGTTAAATGACATGTAGGTGGTATGCTACAGCCCTTGTATTGTGCCGGGTGTTTTGTCCACATAGTCCAACAACTTCTTCCAAGTGTGTTTGTCGAACAGTCCTCGATCTACCCCTTCCATCAGTAATGGTGATAAATCAACCATTTTCTCACAGCTGTCAATGTAATTGCTGTAACATTTTGTGGTTCGGCATGCATATTCTTGGAAAGCGTTCCTGATACAGCCGTAGCACTGCTCTGCCTTTACCATTCACAGCGATATACATTAGATGCATATCTACATTTTTGATATAATAAAATTACGCACTACGACCTAAATATCAAGCTCAAATGCAAGTTTTAGAGGAGCAGCAGGAAAAGGCCACAAAGCTTTGCTGCCTTCGACTATCACCAGTATTATCAGCCAATCACGCCATAAAGGTTTCCAAGCATATATACGGTTGGTAGATGCAATTTCTAAGACTGTTTTAACTTTTTCTCTATGGAAACATTCGTTAATCCCCTTAGGCAGTCAATTCTTTTGCCCAAAATAATCCAAATAAGGACACTTTTTTGTTGCATATAACTAAATATAATACTTAACAGAATACGAAAACGGACGAATATTATTTTAATTTTCAGTTTTAAAGTTTACTGACTATTTTTTATTTTATAATTGTGGAACATAAAATCCCCTAAATACTTGCTTTTTACAAGTACACACTTACAAGTTTTGCTCAGCATAACATGAAGATATCTTAAAAGAATTTCTCTCATATTTATACAAAAATAATTTCACGTTTGTACCTCTTTTTCAAACGATTATGCGTGCATATATATATGCACACAATTAGAAGCATGGTGTAATATTAAGTCTCATTACAATGGGGATATAGATAATATCGGCTATATTGGCTTATCTTTCCATTTTCATTTCTTCTGAAGCATCAAATTGCACATTGTATTGCCAATCTCCCTTTCTATTTCAAATTCTTTCAAGAATCTTAATTCTCGCCTTTAGTGAAAAATTTCTATTTTCACTCCAAATAAAATCTCTGATGATAAGTATTTCAGCACCATGGACAAACTGCATCTATTAAAAACACTAGCACTAATAATCTCACTATAAGAATTAAAAAAACATGTACAAATCAAAGATAGAAAGAAGAAAATATCTGTGTCCGTGCAGCGTGCGGGCAAACCGGTTGTGGCCAGCTTTCGGTAGCCCGTACGGTGTACTGGCAAACCAGTTAAGTATGCTGCTAATGAGCACATTATGTTTCCGTAAAAGAGTTATTTTTCTGTTTGCGCCTCAAACGTGGCACTTCCACCCATATATTCCAATAGAAAAATTGTTTGTTTTAGTGAGCTTTACTACCCATCAAAGTTTGTCCCATGAATTTAAAATCACTCAGTATATATATAAATATATAATTATAACTCATTGCTAAACAATAGGTAGAAAATAGAAAGAAAGTACAGAACAAAGTAGAATAGTCACAACAATGCAATAGCAAGCTCTTCCGCTTAAGACTAAGATTGGAGGGTTAAACATAGCTTTAAAGTGTCAACCTTCCTTATTATTTACCTGTAAAGCTGGATTAAAATAAAAAACACAGTTCAAAAATTATAAGTAGAATTATGATTTCTATAATATGAAAATCCATAAACCTATAGTATCAATATATTCTATATTACTTAAATGTATGATAAATATATATATGGGTGTATGAAGTTGTAGCTCTTAAATTGTACATAGAATAAAAAAAAATAATAATAAGACATTTAGGACTTTTCACTTGGACGTAACACCGTAAAACATTCATAAGTAAAAAGGTAAATGGTAAATAAGAGATCAAAGTTGTTATTCCCTTCATTGTTTAGCTATCTCTTTTCACTTCATTTTTTCCTGAGAATCATTTACAAGCGAGTAGCAGCACGCGTGCCTACTGCAATTCTTGCAATACTAGTGGCTTCGGATCTGAAAATCCTACGCTACACACATAGTTATAGAAATGTGTAAATGCTTGTTTTATTTATCCAATCATATATAATATCCAATACATAATTTTTTTTGCAAGCGGAAAGTAAATACTTTTTTTTGAAGAAAACTCATGTTACACACTATGCATATATGGATGTCTTGTTTTTTGCCTACGGCCTATAAAAAAAATACTGAATATAAAAGCAAAAATAACTACAATACTGCGGTAAATATTTTAATTGAGTATCTTAAACCTTAAATGTATTAGATAAAAAAAATACTGTTTCAACATTTTCCTTTTCCTTACTAGACGTAACTAATTATTATATACCTCTTTCTCTTTCCAATGATTTCTGGACTAAATACATTATATGCATTTGTTGAGAAAGAGTTTCCCATAATCATTGTGTCCAAATTTAATTAAATTCTTAAATCATGTTGAATAAGAAACAATATATTTTGTAGTGTTTTTCATATTTAAGGGGCTTAATATACTTTGAACGTGAAAAAATACATACCACACATATTCCATAACTGTATTAAAAATATCTTTATAGAATTTTTTCATTTGATGCAATCTTATTGAAAGCAGTTATAACTCTATACTATATATTTAAAAAACCAAATATAGGATTGTTTATGAGTGTATCTTAAATTTAACTTAACTTACATTATCATAAAAGAAAATTAGCTTAGTCAATTGAAAATTAAAGAACTCTATGCTATATATATTTCCGCTCTCTTAAAATAAATGATATAGTATGAATTTTATTTTTCTAAAATTGAGTAGTTTTGAAAATCTACGAAGGAGAAATTTAAGAAAGAGTTTGAAATAATTTTCTTCTATTCGTACATGCTTTTATTTTTCTCTTATTATTTCGGTTGATTCATGCAATTTAAAAGCATTGTGGGTAAATATATCAAGCCTTTCATCAACTTTGAATTCCTAAATAAATGAATTCTGCATGAATGGAAAAATAATGCCTTCTGCAAACGTCTCCATTTCCCGAAAATATTTACAAAAATGTTAAAAGAGATATATGTTCGTTTAAAGCATTGAAATGAATCTCTCAAATGAAATGGAAATAAAAAAATTATATTATTCAAAAAATAAATTTTCTCCTCTTTATTGTTCTTGCAAGAAAAAACATAGTATTTTAATTTTGTTATTTTAATTTAATTCAAAATTACCAGCTATTTTTAGCAAATTTTCTAAGTTTTTATCATAGCTTATCGTTTGATTAGTCTACCTGTAGCCAAATATATAAACAAAAATTATAAAACCCTTAGTAGGAAATTAAAATTAAGAAATAGTTCCTTACATTTATATATTTTTTGAAAAAAAATGACAAACATTAAATAAAATTAATATATAACAAGCAGTTCTATTTATGGTCATTGCTCTTAAAAGAAACACTAGCGCTATTGGTGACACACCTCGTAATTTTGAATCACAATTAAGTGACGAGGATGACACCTAAGAGATGAACTTGAATCTCTTAACTCCCTCACAACACCAATCTGAAGAAATTGAGCATCTGCAGACTTGAGGAGCGTCAGACCCACTTTACAATATGTCTTTAGTAGCATTATGACTCGAATCTATTACTCGACTGAAACAATGCTAAAAACAAGCTTGCGACTGTTACCACTCGACTACACGGCTGTAAAAAAGAAATATATGAATGAGAAGTAACATTAAGCAACAATAATTAAAATTTTAATGGGTACAATATAT
Organism: Trichonephila inaurata madagascariensis; assembly: GCA_019973955.1. Lineage (NCBI taxonomy): Eukaryota > Metazoa > Arthropoda > Arachnida > Araneae > Nephilidae > Trichonephila > Trichonephila inaurata. The sequence continues at coordinate 1,323,997 of BMAV01005694.1, read as the reverse complement.
ATTTTGTTTGAAAAGTATAGGTTTAGATAAACAGATTTTTATTCAAAATTCCTAGAAAAAGAATATCTGAATAATTCAACAACTGGCTAGCATCAAGCCTTTCCCCAGCTCCTTCTTCCTACAATTTCTATTTCAATCATTTAAACACGTGATTAATTTCCATTTTATTCCCACTATTGTAGTTCCCTAGCTGAAAGAATGCAGGGAATTTTGTCCCTTTTCTGGAAATATACCTGTAGCGAATGGAAATAAGACAGCCACTCTCTTTTGTTTAAAAAACTTTATTAAATTTGTTTTCTACTCGGCCATTTCCCTTCTGTTACGATTATATATATATATATATAAATAATTACATATAGTTATAAAACCTAAGTATAACTAGTCAGGATAGTAGGAAATATTAGCCACAGTAGTACAATAGCAAACTCCTGGCCTTAGGAACCAAGATTGCAGGTTTAAACAAAGTTTTAGGGCTAGCCAACCTTCAACTGTAATTTGCCTATACTACTGAGCCATAGGGAAATGAAGGAATATTAGGAGAAATTTAAATATTACAAATAAAATACACGATACTATTAAAATATAACAATAAAATTATAACCTGCTAGTATTTACTAGTATAGATTTAAAGTCGATGTAATAAAGTAGATTGTAAGACTTACTTCATGAGTACAGCAACAAATTATGTTTCCCGCTCGATACAAAAGAAACATTGAAATACTGCATAAATTAAAATTAGTGAATTATGATAAAATATGTTTAAGTCTATATATACACATTTAAAAAACCTTAAATATTGATATAAAATTTTAAAGAAAATAAAAAAAAATATACACAAGAATATTTAAATAATATATAATATTAATTTATTAAACATGTGGCGCCATCTATTGAATAACTGCATAACTAATTAAAAATGCAATTTATATTACATATTGTCATTCACTGAGAACTATTAGAAATATGAAAGTTATCAGGATATCCATGTTCAATACATTGGCTAATAAAGTTATTAAAATTTAAAAATTTATTAGATTTATCGCTAACTAATGCATTTTATTACGTTAAATATAGTTAAAAATAATATTTCTATGTATAGAGATTGATAAATTCGAATTCCAGCATGGCACTTTAAGAATGTTAATACATCTATATATATGCATACATATACATACAGAGTGTTAAACATTTGTGTTAGATGTTGATATGAGCCATAATTGTGTTCCAGAGCTTTCTGGAAATCCAGTGCAATAACACCATAAACCAACTAAGTACCACTACTAAATACCTTATAAAACAACTCAAACCCTGAATAAAACCAGGTAAGCGATATTCATCCCTTTAAACCTCGGCTGACGTCAACAGCTAAGAGAAAAAATATAATAATCTCTTGTAGACATAAGCGATTTAGACAGCACCGGAAAAATGCCTCAAGCTCATCCTGTAATGTTCCGGTGACTGTAACTGAAATGTAGAATATGTTTTACGAAGAAATAAGGTTTCTGAAAGCAGCGTATGTTTTCCTCTTAAAATCCATGTATACTAAGTTCTAGTTAAAATTCCTTTTGTAAACTTGATGATGGTGAAAGGGCACTTATGGTGCTCATGTACTTAAATGTTGTTACCAATATTTGCTTACAATAAAATTAATGGTTTATAGAGATTTTTAATAAGAGTTATAGGAAGTTTTTTTTTATATATTATACAGTTATAATTAACATTTGACTAAAAATGAAGAATCGAAACTGACGAAAAATATTTATAATGATGTGTCTGGAAGTTTTCAAATTCGCTTCATAACTGAGATTAATTAAAAGGAAAAACCGTCTAGTTCAGGATATTATGTATTGGCATTTGAATCGAGATGGTAAACTTACAAGAAATTAGGACTTTCTGTGTTATTTTGGAATTATTTTTCATGATAGCCAATGGGTAAGATTGTTGAAAAACATCAAATTATATAATAATTATGAAAATTTTAAACATTATGATCATAATGTTAAAAATGATCATAATAAATAAAAACTAGAAAAGCAACAGGAAAAAAACAACTTTTTTTAAAAAAAAAGGGATTTACGGTTAATGTTCATTTTATTCCTCTTTATGAAGTTTAATTTTTTCGAGCATGAGAGCACGACGTTCAAAAAATTCCTCTATTTTTACAATAATTTGCCATTATATACCACTTTTATATTTTATTATAGCTCATTTCTTACTCATTGCAGCAGAAATTGTACAAAGATTCTTCATAATATGTTAAGATTTCTTAAAGATAATTAATTAAATCTTAAAGAGATAATTCATTAAGGATATTTTCATTGCCTAGTCATAATTCTTATATTTACAGTATATAAATAATATTTAAAGCTATAAAAGAGAGGCAGTTCGTGGATAAATCTTTCCTTTTTTCCTTTGGGGATGTTCTATTCCTTGTAACTATTTTATTGAAGAGAGCATAGTATAGACCAGTCTGTCTAGACTGTCTTCTTGCCTATCTTTGATTGTTATTCCACCTTTAATTATGCTCTTATGAACATAAGTAGCTATATATATAATGGTTTAAAATACATCAATAACAGACACTATTAATATTTTATCCTCTAGATATGTATTCATTCAGATATCTATTTCAAATGTTTATTCCCACAGATATATATTTTTTTTTATATTTTTTTCTTGAATATCAATCGCGCGGCATATTTATTCTTTCAGATACCTATTGTTGATGATTATTTTATAAGGGAACAGCCGATTTATAAAGTTGAGTCTTTTTATAATTAAAGAAACAAACGTTGGTTTTGAGATTTTTTTTAACTACTTCAGAATGGGAATGTTTAAATATTATCAATTACTGGGGAAAAAAGAAATAGAGGGACTTAAGGTAGTAAAATTTTCTGTGGGACATATTTACGATTTTAAGAAAATAACCTAATGAATATATTCGTGACTATTTTATTCTTAATAATTTAAATAATAATAAATTTGGGCATTGAAGATGACTTAATTTTTTAACAAGATAATGAATCCAAGTGCACTGCTCTCAACGTACGCTTGTGGTGTCTCTAACTGTCCGCAAATTTTGAAAATACCTCCTCAATCACCTAATCTAATGTCCGAAATTGAAGAATATCGACACTCACAGGTGAATGTCAAAATATACCAAATACCTCGGTGAAAGATTGAATATTTTAATAAAAATTTGGACTTTCACCAGTGTATGTTGACAATCACAGACATGCTATGGTGGAGGTCGTAACGAGACGCCAATGTCCATGGAGATGCAACAGTTTGTCTCAAAAATCTCTTCTTCTGGCACGAATAAGGTCACGTGACATCTATTTTTTATGAAGCACTGTGTTTGTCATTTTTATGCAAGGTTTGCTGGTGAGTGTAACGTTTTTTTTAAGTTAAATTTTTATCCATTACCGCAATTTAAATTGAATAAATACTGCAGTAAACCGTGTTCTTTTTTTTTTTTTTTTTTTAAAATTGGGGGCATTAATTGCGACTAAACGAGGTGACAATTCTTTTTATTTTTCTCGAGAAAAGTACTCTAAAATACTTTTTTAAGTGATTTCTGCTAAAACTAAGTGCGTAACAACCTTGGATTACCGACAATTAAAACGTTTTGTCGTTTTGAAAATTGATGATAAGGAGAAGTTAATTGTGTCATTAAAACCAGGAAAAACAAATATACAGTATTATGTTACTAATGATGAAATTTTCAGTATACCATCTGAAACTCATAACAAAGTTGGCGATGGAGAAAGAACATGCATGCTTAAGAAATTGCGAGTTAAATACAAAAATATTTCATATGAAATCGTAATATTGTATGTAAATTTATGTAACAATGTCAAATGAAACAGAGTGCACCTAAAAAACGTATTGTTGTGAAACAAATGGTTAGTTAGAAGTTAAACTCAAGATGTCAAGTTGATCTGATAGAACTGCGCTCACACAAAGATGGTGAATGTAAGTTAATAATGGTGTATCAAGATCTTTTAACGAAGTTTATCCACCTACGACCTATGGAAACTAAGGTAGCTGAAGAAGTAGCATATCACCTTCTTCAAATATTTTTAACATATAGTGCCCCAGCTATATTACATTCAGATAATGGTAAGTATAATTCAGTAATCATGTCATATCCGAACTATGCGCTATGTGGAGCGACGTTAAAATAGTTCGTGAAAAGCCTCGTCACAGTCCAACACAAGGCTCAGTTGAAAGGGTCAATCAGGATATACAAAATATGTTAACTGCATGGATGAACGATAACGATACAAATAAGTGGTCATATGGTTTGCCCTTTGTTCAATTTGCGAAGAACAGTACAAACCATGAGAGGGATTACACCAAAGTCCTTATGAAGCCATGTTTGGAGTTTAACCAGAAAGAGGTATCTTTGCATGGCTATCCAATCACAAATGCTGAAATCGAAGCACAGCTCTCAGGAACATTTGAATAAAATCTGAGCAGTGTCCATACCGACGTGTCTATTTCAAAGAAAAATATCGGAGAGGAGCTTCAGCATATCACGTCTGCATATCAATCCCTGACTTAAGAACAGGAGTTTATTTCTATTAAAAAAGCGACTGTGAAAGATAATATTCTAATACAAGCAACATAAATGTATGTAACGAACCTCAAAAAAAAAATTCTCCTTCTCCAATTGAAGACGCTTTGCGAATAATTGTCCCTGATGTTGACCGTGGTCATCCAGATGCTCTAAATGTGTTGTCGTTTGTTGTTGGAATAGAAAACCTCGACTTTTATAAATTAGCAAACAAAACTGTGCCATCAAGCAGCTTTATACCCGTAATCAGTTTGTAACTGGCAAAGAAAAGTTACTTTCCATAGATGAGATTTCTTCTCAAGAAATGTTACTGAGAAAAGCCGCAGCAGCTAGTTCAAGAAATGGGGGGCAAAGCTATATACGTTTTCATTGCAAAAAGAAATGTTTCACTACTAAATGCAATTGTAAAGGTAAGATACTATTTTGTGATATTCAAAGTGCCATAACGTTTTAAATTTTTGCAACAAATAAGATAGTATAACGTCAATCATACAATTAAGTTTAATAATATAGCTTTAAGTTTAATAGTTTAATTACTATAATTTAGTATAATTTTACTAACTTTAATTTTAATAATATAATTACTATTGTTTTTAAAGTTTAATTACTATAATTTACTATAATTTTACTAACTTTAATTTTAATAATATAATTACTATAGTTTTTAAAGTTTAATTATTATAACTTTCTCCTATATTTTGACATGTATCATTTATAATACGTTTTAATAATAAATTAAGATTTAAAAATGTATCAAAAATATTTTTTTCCAACATTCAGGAACAGTTCTTGCTGATTCTTGATATACACTGGTGAGAGTCCAGATATATAAGAATATAATAAAGTACTCACGGTATTTCACCGAAGTGTTTGGTATATGTTTACATTTTCCAGATTTCAGATATTCACACACACACACACACACAAACTTATATATATATATATATATACGCATGCTTATATATGTATACAAATTTTATAAAGTTATTTCTTTAAGAATTTATGATACATTGCAAAACTTACATTAGTTTTTTCATTCATTTATTTGAAAGTTTTTGCTCAGTGTACTATTTTTCTGTTTGTATTTCTCCTTATTTGCTTGCTGTGTTCTGAAAGGAGGAAGGTTGGTACCATCAAAATAGTTTAACCCCACTTATTATATCCCAAGTCTGAAATTGACTTTCGGCTATATAGGTTCCATTTTTAATTTGTGTTTATTTGTATTTCTTACTTCCTTTTGCATAATGATTTTGTTGTTTTGCTCAATTTCATATCTTGGTTTCATGATTTGTTTTTTAGTTTTTTCTTATGCATTTTATATTTTTCCTTCATATGTGTATTTAAATACTTGTATAACATTTTACTTTTAATAAATATACAGATGCATAAATGTAAGCTGTCATCATTACTAGTACTAATTTTATTTGTTTAAAACACATTATTATTAACGTATTAATAAGCGTAAGCGAAAAGAGATATTGAATTTTATTCTGAGTATTCATAAGCTAATTTTCTTTGAAAATACTTCGTTAGAACAAACAAATCAGACCTTTTATAACAAAAAAAAAATCTCTTTAAGCGAAAAAAACAACGAAATACTTTATGTAGCTAAATTATAACGTCTGAATTTATTAGAAGTGCATTTAACATAACTCCCTAAGTACAGATTACATAAGTGTGCTTACGAGTTAATTTACCACGAAATACAACGAAGAATTTATTTTAGCATAAAAAAAAGCTTCGGAATATTTTATTAAATAAATCAATCTTAATGATGTGTAAGAAAACGAATTATATCTTATTGAAACTCATTTTATAAAAAAAGAAATAATATGGCACTGGGATAAAGTTATTATACATCATCAGTGTCATTTTAAAATGACATGTTTGCTATAGAGAAAAGATCATTAACTTATTCAATTCCTAAATGAAGATGAAATATTGTGTTTTCAAGTATTATGTATATAAAAGAATAAAAAAATTCCGTTCTTTAAAAAGATAATAACCCATGTTGAATAAGAGAGTATGAGAAAGTCACCGTAAATATTGGTTATTTAAAGATATAATTATAATCTATACACTCCCGACTAAAGGTCGGGAAATAAACAACAAAACGATGCAAACAAGCTAGCTTTTACATTTTACCTCTAATAAAAATATAGCTATATAAATATAAGCTCTCATTATTACTGACCCTAAACGTTTCATATATTTCAGTATTTTAAAAGCCTCTTTACATCCCAGAACCTCATTTAAGTGGTATAAAGATGTGAGAAGTAAATTATAGAGGAAAACCTAAACTCGGAGAAGACCAAGAACTACTTGGAATGGTCTTCTAAGAACTAATGGGTTAAGGGACTCATAACTCATGCTGTAATTTCTTGTTTTTGTTACTTTCTTTGGCGCAGTTTTTTGTTTGTTTGTTTTGGATTCTTTTTAGTTGGATTTTTTTTCTCACTAAACTTTAGTGTAACGGAAAAGAGAGTAACTAACAACATTTGGTTTTCTCTCTTAAACTAAGATTCTTTTGTTTTCTTTGCGTGCTGAAACGAAGAAAAAGAGATAAAAGCAATGAAAGAGAAGATATTGTGGACGTTAAGATCAGGTTGATTCAAGTGAAGGATAAAGCAAGAGTAAGGGGATATTAAATGATTAATTATAATTACTACGCATATTTTTTATTCGAATTTAAAATAATTGTAAAGGCGTGAAAAATATTAGACAGTGGGGAAAAAGAGTGCATTTAAAAATAATAATAATAATTTAAAAGCTTACGTCAGAAATTCATAATAAATTATTGTAGATAAAAAGCTTTCTCTCGTTTAATTTATATGCATTTATTTAATCACATTGTAAGAAAATAATTACAATAATATTAGCTAAAATAAGCCATCAATTTTGTCAAGCCATAATAGTCTCCCCACTTCTATTGCATGAATACTTGAATTTGTTTCGTAGTTTTGCTTCTTCGGCAATTTAATTGGTTTTACTGAGATTATAAATTAATTAATGTGACTTTAAAAAAGTTAATGTTTTCAAAACTGAAAAGAAATACACTTTAACACTAGAACGTCCATCGGTGTCAAATGGACACCGGAGCCTATTTACTTTCCGCATTTTTCAGGGAATTTTAAAATTTGTCGTGACTTTTAATCATTTTCTATGATGATTACACATAAAAAAACTTTGTGGTTCTAGGTTAATTAGGAGTGATTTTACAAATAAATATACTTAGAACGTTTACAGGTGTCAACTCAACACCAAGGCAATTTATTATTATCAACAGCTATCGTTCAACAAAATATATAGTTCACTAAGTAGATACTATTAGTAAAACATTCTACCCAAATTCCTATCTCACATTTTTTTTTTTTACCTTGAATGCAGTGTTATTGGGTTCACAATGGAAATGAATCAATTATACTAAAATTGTTGTTTCTAAGTGCTTCGTTACATAGTATTTGCTTATCTGCTCATGGAAAAAATTCATTTGATTTTCGAACTTAGTGCACAGCAGGCACTCTGAAACGATGGCTCTTAGAAAAGGTCTAAGCCCTGATGAAATTGCTAATTTCTTGCGAGAGCTTTCTGAGAATGAGAGAATCGGCTCTAATTTAGATTCCGATGAAGACATAAGATTGAACGAAAGTGACTACGAAGAATCAGAACAGAGTGCAGATGTAATTGATAATATTCCAGTAAATCTTGATATGTATGTCGCTAGAGATGACACAGAATAGATACCGCTTAACAGTAATATTCGTGGCAGATTTGTGACTCGAAATGTGTCTCGCGACAAAGCAGTGGTCCAACAAGCTTCACGAAACATAATGCCAACATCAGTTTTTTTATGCTATAAAGGATCCTAATATATTATAATTGCATGAAATATATATATATATAATATTAAAAAGTCTTAAAACTAAACCCTACTGAACAGTAGTCCTGCAATTATTTAGTTAAAATAATTACTTCATGTATTTTACATCGTAGTGTAGAAATGACACCGGTGGATGTTTAAGGATAATCGAAATCCTGGACGTTCTAGTGTTCAAAAGCAATTTTAAAAATGAAAGAAATTCGGTTTTAGAAATGGGTAGTACATTATACTACATTTAGAAAAGTTTTTAGACGAGTTAGATTTATTTCTTTTTCTAAAAACTTTTTTTTAAACTTGTATCTTATTCCCTTAATCTATCAATTCTTCTCTCTCAAATTACTCTTAACATAAAGATCAAATGAATGTTTGTAAATTTGTAATTTCAGTACAAACAAATTTAAATAATGATAGCTTATACAGCAACACATACTTGAATTAATAAATAATTTGAACAATAAATACTTGTTAACTATTTACAAGTTTAATATCTGTATCTATGAAATCCCTCTCTCTCTCATTAACGACTAACACAAAATGCAAACATTCCTAAAAATAACAAAATGTGTTTTCAAAAATTTATTGAGAAGCTATACAGAAGAGAGTATTACTAAACTAATAAGCAATCATAATAAAATTGCAAAATACAGTTTATTTATAAAAAAAAAAGTATTATTTCTGACATATTAGTGTGTTTTTTCTTTTTCTTTTCTTTAAATGCTTTTTTTTAATATTTTAATAATAAAACTGCATTATGGCATTTTTGCAGAAATAAATACGCATAACAGCTGTACTTTGGGTACTTTTTGAAATTCAAACTTAGAAATTTTAATAAAAGGTAAAAGCCGATTTAATGAATAAGTGATTATTAATGAATAAATTTAATTTTTAAGTTATAAACAGTAAAATTTTCGTAGAATTATTAATTTTTTTCTCATTTTCTTGCTTTACCAATGTTTTAAAAAAGTAAGTGGCAAAATTGTTATTGTATTTTTTTTAAATCGTTGTTTGAAGGGAGATATACAAATTTATAAATTTCTTATTTATTATAAGAATATATAGTATTTTTTCAATTGAATTCAAGAAGCAGTAAAGTTTTTGGAATGATTATTATGCATATTTTTAAGATAACTACATGAGGATTTATAATAAGTTTTTTTTTAAATAAATACACAAAGAAATAATAGAGAAAATTAAAATTTTTATAAAAAAAGATTTAATTTGATTTCTGATTTAAGGATATATTAGGATTTATTTTCCTTTGAAAGTTCATGAAAAAAAATTGTAGCATTAGTACTAATCATCTTTTTCTCATTACGAAGAAATGATCATTATGAATCTAAGAAGATAAATTTTTCCTCACATTTTTTCAGTTTTTAAGTTACCTGCAGTTTCTCTTATTTTTAATGATTCATATAAAAATAAAAGAATTATTTCTTAATTCTCAGTACTTTATCCTCAATATCATTAACTAGAAATTCTTTAGATTCTTGATATTTCGCATTTTCGTATGTATTTAATTAACATATTTAAGGTATAACTCATGTTACACACACATACGGGACTGGTTTATTGTTCCTTGATTTGAGCAGTGCTTAAAGAATTTTGGAATGGTACGTGACATTTTAATTTATAATAAATTTGGAACACATATCCCTTATATTCCACAGGATTTCACTTCGTAATACCGGTTGATTCAAAAAAAAATATATATAACCATTTTCAGAGTATCATAAATTTTTATTGAATAAAGTTATTTGCATGAAATTTTCAATGTGGCTTTCCTTAGCATAGTATACTTAATGTAAAAGCTTAGACCAAGATAAAAGAGCTTTTTCGAACATTTTCTGGGGAATTTTTCTAACTTCATCTTTGATTGCTTTTTGAACCTCTTGAAGTGCTCTTACTTCACATCTATTTTTAATTGTTTTTTCTTTAAGTATACTTGTAAAAAAAATATTCGCAAGGAACACAATTGAGGGTGATGATAGCTATTTCTCAGAAGGAAGATTTTTTTTTCAGCCATTTTATAGTTGATTTTGCACTATGACTTGGTACTAAATCTTGATGAAAAGAAAAAAACAACTTTCTTCGAAGGTAAAGACGATTGATTTCTTTGATCATGTGCTTCAAAATTTCTTTCTGATAGTATGTAACATCAATTTCAGCCTTTGGTTCTATAAAAAATGGTTTTTTAAGCCTTGAGAGGACATTCTCATCCATAACACCTGAGGGCTAACTAGTCTTTAAAAACGAGACTTGTGGCCGTGGTAGCCGAGTGGTATAAGTATCGGATCGTGGCATGCCTTGTCACGAGTTCGAGCCCAGTACCACTAAAGACCCGCCATGTAGGGCAGCGATGTACGTTAAATCTGTCGAGATCTCAAACGTCCTCCCGTTGGTGTGGTGTGGTAGTTAGGAGAGGGGGTGCCAGCTCAGGTGTCATCCACGTCACTTGACCACGGTTCAAAATTACGTGGTCCGTCGCCAAAAGCCCTCGTGTAGCTGAACAGTGCGACGTTAATATTCAATCAAAACGAGACTTGTCTTTGCGACACTTTTCACGTAAAATGGGTTGTATCTTCGTTTCGCCCGCTGGGAATGACATATGAAACAGTACTTTATCCGAAGTAATCCATCTTTTGTATCTACGTTTGTGTAAGATTAAATACAGAGGCCAAGATTATTTTCTTCGTTTTTATACAGTCTTTGCAGACATCTGATGACAGGCTGATTAATTCACCTTTTTATAGCCAATTTCCTTTACCTGTAGACACATTGTCGATTGTGATACCTGTAGTTTCTTTGCCAAAGTTCTTTGAGGTAGAGGATTTTCTACAGCGATAAGTTTTTTCAGCTTCTTTTTTTTTCTTCATTAAGGACTTCCTTTCATTCACATCTTTTTCCTGGATCTTTTGATTGTCAGCCAAATTTTATTTCTTTTTGAAGTTTACATAGTAATACATTAGAAAAAAATCGTTTCTGATTTTTAAATGCTTTATTTATAACAGAGTTGGTAATAACCATCCTTCAAAAGCTTTAAGATTTCGCATCGGGTTTGAAAATCTAATTTTGGTACCATAATTTACTCCCACTAATAAAAATGGTTAGATTAGTAATTTAAATGTTTCATTTTTTTAAAAAAAAACTAGTATTAAAAAATGTTTGGAATTCACCACAAATAGTTATATGCTTTTAAAATTGGTCACACTAATTTTGAATCAACGGGCATAATCAGTAGAGCAGCAATTCTCAAGCTGTGGGGTGCGCCTCTCTAGGGGGACGGGATAACTCTACGTGGCGGGGGCACGAGCATATCGAAAAGTTGAAAATGAAAGATTATCTTAAAACAGTTATTATTTAACTGAAAGGAAGCTAAACAAAATATATTCTGACATAATAAAAAATAAATAAACTGAAATAATATGCTCACAAATGTATCAGTACTGCACAATGTATTTGATAAGTAATTTATCAGTATTAAATTATTAAATACAAATTTAACAATTACTAGTGACTCCCATGGGCTTGTTTTGCAGAGAAAAGTTTTTCAGAGGAAAGTTTAATATTAGAAATCGACACTACTGATAATTTGTACGTTTTTTAATTAAGATCGTATTGTAGTTTTAGCATCAAAGTACATTTTTTATATTATTGCATTCTAACGTTTTTACTGTATGGAGGGGGGGGGGGGTGGCAATGTAAATTATATGTGAAAATTGGGCAGCAAATATTAAATTCCGAGAAGCACTTCAATTGAGGGAAAGTTGGTTATAGCCATAAAACTGGTTCTAACCCCACCAAGTCTTCTAATATGTTTATACATATTGCCCCATCCAATTTTTAGGTTATCAATTTTAAAATTTGTAGTAACCAAGTACATATTAACTCTCACATCTATACATATAAAAATATAATATATATCTATATCTATATATGTTTCCGTTATTTATATTTTAATAATTTTAAGAAATTGATTTTTTTTTTTTTGAATTCCTGCATGTAACTAATCCAAGACCACTAAGAAAAAAGGGGAAAAAAAAGTATGTTTCTCGAATTGATATATGATATTTTTTGTAGACTAACTTTTTTAAAGTTAATAATCTTCATTCTTGATTTTAAACAAGAGACAGAGAAATATTATATGACACGTAATCTAAAAATGTCTAACATTTTATTTTTTTAAAAATTTTTTTCATCCTTAAATATTGGAATGAGAAAAAAGCAAGCTGAAAATTTGAAAAGGCCAACGATGTGTATGCTTAAAAGATATTTATTTTGATGTGTGTGGGTGTGGGTGTGTGTGTATAATTTTAAACTGCCTGACTGTAGATTTACATAGAACCAAACTTTTTTTAATTCCGTAACATACTTTATGTATGAAGATGAATAATTATATATTTTTATGAAAAACATATGATCACACACAAGGAGCTGGACTAAAGAAAAACTTTTCTTCAAGAGGCTTTCCAATAATGTAGTTAAATTAAGCAAAATATATAAGGCCACATTCGAGAAATGTTAAATAGATTACAGATACAATTATTGAATTATTTTTCTCTCATCCCTACTAGTCAATATAAATTCAAAAGTTTTCTTGCATTTATCATCTTTAGAGTGAAATAGCAGCAAATATATTTTTCAATGAATTCACCTTTGCATTATTAAGTAAATAACATAGAGGGTTATCTAAAAACATCTTAAAGGTACAAAAATACTCAAAACTGTTATTAAAGATAAAAGGCAATTATGAAGTTTTTTTAATGATATACGTCACTTGCATCCAAATTGTTACTTTCAATATAATAAAAAATCAAAGTAATTAACAAAATGGCCATGCAATAAAAATAAACGCATTAATTTTTCCCTCGGAGAGTTTAATTTGATACAAAAAGGCTATCTCTTTTGGTAGTTCAAGTGTTTCCCTCTGGTTTCATCAGTCTTACTTTCATTCAAAACACAAACTAATCAACCTATTGGAAATTTATTAAATTTATTTAGATAACACAACTATGAATACATTTTTCAAATATCTGTTTGAGGCTGATGTAGCTTGAAGGTGAGGTAGTAGGGTTAAGTATAAATTCCTAGAAATGCAAACGCGCCCGCATGTTGTAAATACAAAAGATATTCTGTTTAGTATAATCAGTCTTCATAATCTTCGTGTTATCATACGAGGTAAGATTCAAAAGTTCCCGGCCTGTAACGTGACAAATTCTTTCAGCATAGCGAATACGATAACATTTCTGCGTCACTGCATTCTTCCCCTTTTCAAAAAAAAAAAGGTTGTCCTAAATTTTGTCGGTGGCTTGCCATGACGTCGTATTTTGTAAGTGAATGCAGTTAGTTGTCGGTGATTGAAAGAAACTTTCTCTCGTGCACATGTGTTTGAATGGCATGAGCGGTTTTCAGGGGGAGTTGACAGTGTGGAACTGATGAACCTACTGGACACCCAAGGTTAGCGATTACACACCAAAACATTGCCAACATTCGTGATATGTGTGTGTGTGTGAGTGTGTTCCCAGACTGTTAATTAACACTACTACTTTAAAGTACTAAAAAGACTTTGTTAAAAAAATTAGGAATAAAAGGCCAGAATTAGGGAGGGATAGACGGCTGTTGCGCCAAGACAATGCAACCTCTCACACGGCCCTATCTGCCAAACAGTTTCTGACCAGCAGAAACCTCTTTATGATAAGGAATCCTCCTTGTTCACCTGGTTTGATCCCATGCGATTTTTTTTTTATTTCCTTCAGTTAAATCTGCTTAAGGGAAGCCCATTTTACCTCAGTTAAAGAGGTTCATTCAAAAACGGAGAATCTTCTGAAGGACCTTCCGAAAACCTTGTTCCAGAACTGTTACCAGCAATGACCGCACCGAATGCAAAAGTGTGTGAATGCTGAAAGAAACTACTTTGGCGCTGAAAATGTCATGGAGAACTAATTCTGTAAGTATAATGTTTTATTGGATCACTCTCGTTTTTTTTGTGATTCACCTTGCATAATGATTCTACTCGTTTGGTCTTCGTTCAAAAATAGTTTGGGGTACAAAATAAATATCTGAAATAAAAAATTAAAAAATATATGCTTATAAGAGTTTTCAATTGATTTTAAAATACAATAAAGATTTGTAGAGTTTAATTTAAAAAGATACATATATATAAAGTCGATCCAGTTTAATCTAAAATCAAATTTGTATCCAGAATTTTTTTATTTATTTATTTAGAATCAGTATTTATACCCATGCTGTTTAATTTTTTTTTCTTTCTAATTTATGAAATATTTCTTTCTCATTGTTTTAGTTTCATAAGGGGTTTTTAAGAAAAAAAACTCCTTTATAAATTTCATTTTCTCTTTTAGCATTTAAATCTAACTATTCCATTCACAAACTTTTACACAGTTAAATCCTCTTAACGTACGGGGAAGTCCAAGAGCACCATTTTTGTTGGATTTGCATTTTTGTTTTGTGATAATAGTTCTTTCCAGTTAAGAATTGTCTGGGATTTCTTTTCCAGAAAAGAACATTTCCTACTCTTTTAGTCAGGAAAAAATATTTAAACCTTTATCATCCACTTTTTAAATTCAAGTTTAAACGTCAGTAAAAATAAATTGCCATTTTGATATTATTTCTGTTGAATCGCTAATATCGGAGAACACGCAGTTTTTACTTTCAAGGCTAGGGAGTAAAAAGTTAGGTTCTTTCAATAAAGACGGAAAATGCAAATGCAAATGCAAATACAAATGCTAAAAAAAAGAAGAAAAATTTTCAAAAGAAATGAAATTGAATCTAATCGGAAAATCACTAGGACCAATATGAGTTTATGTTGCAATAGTTGTGCATTTTATGAGAAATTTTATTTATGCGTACTAGTTATTCTTATTTTCACACACACACACACATGTATCATTGCTATAAAGAAAACATTTACTTAATAATATAGGGGTATGCTTAAAAAAATACGTTCTAATTTACGAAATGCTATTAACAAAATATATATACGAAAAAGAATTGTTATTGATATATGGTATTATTAGTTTTATTCTAACGAATAATTAATGATATTTAATTTCCTTTGAATTGTGAGTTAATTTTATGGTTACGTCATTTGTAAAGATTTGGGACGTTCAATATGCAATGACTTTATATATTATAAAGTAACACACTTAAATTAAGGAAATAATTTTAAATGGATAAACTTAGTTCTATAAAATTCATTAATATATTTTCAAATAAGACATGTTTCAATGATAATCTGTGTAATATTCTAGTAAATAATGCATTATACTAATATATGAGATCAAATGTTCTAAGAAAGTAATAAGAAAGTTTAATAAAGGAAAATTTAACAATATTCTCTAAGTTATGCACTTTGCAGAGAATAAATAAATTTGTATAAATGAATTTAAAACTCTTAGATATATGTCACACACCACTGTTTCATAGTTTATTAAGTTATCTTACATGAAGCATTTTTTTCATTAAGGTAAGATCTTAAATTATGTTAATAGCATTTCTGGAAATACAGTGCATTTCTGTTGCATCAATAAGCCTTTTCTAACACGCTTTTATAAGCTTCACCTGTATGTAACCGAATCTTTGAACTCAATTTTTATTCACTTTTAAAGGTCAGATTAATTCGAAATTTTGCACACTTGTCAAGGGCCTATGCCATACAATAATTTAATAATTTTGTTCCATTGTCCTGATCAGGATCATCAGGATTGATGGTTTCCCATTTCCAGATTTTGCGATTAATACCATATCCCATTTCCAAATTTTGCGACTAATTCCAGATTTAGCGACTTAAATTACAACCCTAAAGCAACAACGCTCATGGTTAAAACAAACGCAGAAATAAAAAATGTTTTCATTATGCGAAAAAGGGAAGGATGAATGAGCAATTTCTTACCATAATGTAAGCGTTTGCACAGTTTTTCGGAAAATGGAAATAAATAAATGATAATTTAAAAAACTAAAAAACACGTTATTATTGTAGATCAAAGTAAAAAATGAAAAACAAATTATAGTTTAAAAAAACTAAAAAAAACACGCTTTTATATTTAATCGAGCTAAAAAGTAAAAAAAATTATTTTGAGTAAAAAAATAAAATTGAAGAGAAAATTTATGTTATTCTGGTAAAAGCGCGTGTGGGGGGTGCTTTGTACTACATTTTTACGCTAACTCTGCATTTCGGAACAGAACTAGTAAGAAATTATGGCAAAATTGACATCGAGCACCCTACTCTTTTACCACAATGACATTAAATTTCTCGTTAGTCATTTTATCCTTATATTAAGAATTATTTTTTACTTTTTAGCTCGATTAACCATAAAAGCGCGTTTCTTAGTTTTTTTTAAACTATAATTTATTACTTGTAATTTATATTTTTAAACATTATTACAAAAAAGAAAATTAAATGTCTTTGTGAAAATATCTCCTCAAAATTATATTCTAGCTTAAAAAAACTTTCTTAAGAGTTTGGGTAAATTTGCTGATAAATTCGTAAAACTGTGCTTAACACTGTTTGAAGTTTGTAACTTCGATTTTACAAAAACAAATGAAGTAGAAAAGGAAACGTGAGACTAAATGAAACGTACCCCCGAATTTTAATATGTCAGTGTTTGGTGGCTTTGCAGAAAAGACACACCAAATGTAGCCTTATTTCCTCATTGCTTTGATTTATGCATCCAATTAGGGTATTTCAGGGCTGCGTTAATTTAATTCAGCTTCATTAAGTAATGTTTGCTTCTACTTTAAGAATGTTTTCGACAATAGCCCAGCAGTAAAATTCCTTTTTAGTGTAACTAATTCAAAATTTTGAGAAAAAGTAAATTTTTATATTTATAATACTATTTTAATATTTCTTTTAATGTAATATATATAGATTAAAAGTTGACAGTTTTATTAAAAAGTAAAATTCCCTAAGGGTTATGTAATTTCATTACTTTTTTTGACTTTCAACTCAATGTGGTGCAAGATGATATTTCTTAGAAGTACTATATTACTTATAAAACCAGAAGTTTTTTTTTTTGACGATGCAACATTTGTAACTGAGTTATATCTTCTTAAAAATTCCTCCTCTATTCGAATGCTTTCTTTCAGAAAAGGAGACCAAATACCTGTAAGAAATGTTTACTAAAGGAAAATTTTAAGTTATATATGAGGCATTCGTTATAATCACTATAAATTGTTTGGTGTAGAGCTAGTTTTATATGCTTAAATTAGGAAGTTCACATCCCTGAAGAGCAACAAGATGAATAACAAAGTATCTAGCAATGCTTAATGTAGCAAGAATTTAATCTTTAAGCATTTCAAAAGGTGGAAACTTTGAAGATGGGAAATGAGCCCTACCTCTGTTTTTGTCACTTGTATATAGAAGAAAAAAAGGGACACACACATTATGAAAGACTTTAAATTTGCAGGCATGCTTTTTTTTAGTAAAGATCCACTAAGAACAGGTTTTGTTGAACTAGACTACCAAGGAAGGTTGCGATGGAGTAATAGGTACAAAATTCCCATTTTTGAGTTAGTAGACTTAAATATTTTAAATTTGCCAGTCACGTTACTTTTGTTGAGTAGAGATCCTCTAAAAATAAGTTTTGCTGAAATTGATTTCCACGGTGGTTACGGGGTGCAAAAGATACATATAGATTCGTGTGGATCAGTAGTACTGGGCCCTAAAAGGAAATTCAATTATTTCTATTTTATTTACTGTGGTGTACTTCTCTAGTTTGAGCGACATTTTATGGAAATCATTTTATATTCCATGTTTAATCACTTTGTATTCATTTTTGGTGCAACTGCGTAATATTCTGAAGGCATGTTTAAATACAATTAAATTAAAATTATATTAAACTGAAATTATTAAATCGAAACAATCTAAAATTTATATAATCAACGAGACCTCCCTCAGCGAGCCATTATAAAATTATCAAACGTTGACTGATCCGTGGCGATAAAGACGTTGGGGAACACTGTTTTAAATCAAGGAATTAGGGTTATAAGAATCTATTTAATACGATCGGAAATTGAATTCTATATGTCTTGGATATCAGAGACCTAAAAAAACAAAATGTAGTCATACAACATCATGAAATACCCAGTGAAATGTTTGGATAACGGCTAGTGTAATTATAACTGAGATTTGAGTCTTGCCGTTAAAAGTAAATTGGACAGCTTAAAAAAATATTAAACTTAGCAAACTCAAGTTTCCATGTATAATCCGACTGAATATTATTCTCTGTAGACCAAAGTAAAGTTACATTTATTGAATGGTTTATTCACAAAAGACAGAAGAAAACATTTTCTCAATTAATAAGCTCTGAGAATTCTTTTGGCTGCAATCGTAAGGGAATTTTATTTTATTTCTGGATAACATTATTGTGGATGAAGTTTCTTTAAGAGTATAAATAGCAGAAGAGATGGATATTTCTATCTATACCTACACACTCAGCTTGATACTTCAGATAAATTATTAGTGAAGTATACAAGAAAGAGATTTCTTGAAATTAATGTATTCCTTATAAGAAAAGACACGCTTTTCCTTAAGAATACATTTATTGTGTCCGTTACATTTTATCTTTGTTGAAATTCGATCACTGTTCGATTAATTGATCGTCGACGGAGACATTAATCGGTCATTCGCTCTTCTTAATTGCTGCTCCGCCACATCTATTATGTGGTAATCGATTTCCGAATCGATTTATCGAAATCGCAAGTGATACGTCAACGGTTGAGTTGGCTCAGTTTCGTGTTTGTTAAAGAAAAATAGTTTCCCAGGGGAGAGTTTTTGTTGATACTGAGAAAAGACTTTTACTTAATCCTTTGTTTAGCGTCTTTTTCTTCAGTTACCACTTTGTGCTATACGAAGTAAGGTTGCAGATATATTTGTTTAACTTGAATAGGTTAATTAATTCTTGGAATTATTTACTTAAAACTTTTCTTTTCAAAGCAATAAGTACTTTCAGTATTTTTTCCCCGTAAAACATGCATTTCTAATGAGAGTATTAAAGAGATCAGTAAAACAGTGCTTCTCAAACTTTCAATATTTGTGCCCCAATACTCAATCATAATGTTCATCTCCCCCCCCCCCTCTATACAAATAACCGTGCATTAAATTCAATAATACTATACTTTGACGCTTAAGGTACAATACAATTTTAACCCCTTAAGTGACAACCGCGTATATATACGTCTCACTCAACCAATTCATTAAATGTCCTGGCGTATATATACGTCTTTAAGTCTTATATCGCCTCTTTACGTCTTATCTATGCACTGCTATTCATAAAATTTTTCCGAAAGCTTTGGAATGCAATACAAAGACCTTGACAATGTTTGCGAAGGATTTACTTTTATCAGAGGATTTGGAGCGTGGAAAACGGAGGCATTGGGGAGCAAATCACGTAACTTTTAATCGGCGGTTAAAAGATTATTTATAAACCGTACAAAAAAAATTGTCAAGATAAATATTAATTTTTGTATATAATTTTATATATGACAAACCCATGTGGTCACTGGTAATTATTAAATTTGTTCTTAGTATTGTTAAATTAATTATAAAATATATTGGGCAGTATACTGATACATTTATAAATGTATTATATCAATGTAAATATCAATTTTATTTTTTAATATGTCAGAATACATTTTGTTTGTTTGCTATCAATAAATTAATAACTTTTTTAAAATAATCTTTTGTATTCGACATTTCAGTATGCTCACGCACGCGTACGGGGGGGGGGGGTTCCCCCCAGTTTGGGAAACGCTGGGGTAGATAAATCATGACTTGAAAATGAAAATCTTTGATCCAGTGCAATACATTTTATCCGAATATGTTTCCTTTAATAATTGGCTGAAATTGAAAAAACTTAAATGGTTTTCCGGTAATGTTTAATGATAAATTGTTTAAATGGTAGAATATTCGAGTAGGAAAAAAAAATGAAATATTTCAGGAAAACCATATCTTTATCTTAAGCCATGCTGACATTTATGAGATTATTTAATATATAGTTTCAGTTAATTTAATTAATTTAAACATTTGAAAGTATTTATTAATTTGTTTAACGTAAGAATATACATTTGTAAGTGCTTTGGATGTATTTAATGCATGACATTGGGGTTTTCTCTGAATAACATTCCTTTAAGTAATTATACTCTGTGTTTTTGTGTGAAAATAGAAATACATTTTACAACCAAAAAGATAAGTTACTACATAGGACAATGTTAAGTCATTCACTTTAATTTCTTAGTGGGTCGTGCTTTAGTTAAATAAAGCTGCGAAATACGAAAACTAACTAACTACTAATACAAAAACGTAATTCTTCCCAAGTATATCAATGAAATAAAAATATATACCACTTTATATTGCCTGATTTAAATGATAAATGAATAAATTACAACTAATAATACGACGAACGCTTAAAATAAATTGAAATCAATATACCTTAACTTTAAAGCAAAAAATCTGCATTCAATTTAACAATTTTATGTTATAAAGTTTTTGTAAAAAAAGCTGTTGATTATATATGAAGTATGCATGCATTTAAAACGAAGAGAACTTTTTCAAATTTAATATTAGTAATATTTACTTGTTACTACGCCCAAGTCTAATTGAATCATAGAGCTGTGAAGCGAAAATATGTTTAAATGTTTCTCTTGGGAAAAAAAACAGTGTTATCTAATTTTTCAGAAAAATACTTTTTATCAATGAAAGGCTTCGAAAATAATGTGGTTCGTTAAGTAATTTAACAGCTGTTGTGACCCCGTGGTCGCTGGTGGATTTGGATGCACAGAATCAAAAAAGACAATTTAATAAAATCACACCTTCATTTGATTTTCAATTTGAGCGAAGGGAGCTTAATTACTTAATTATCAATAATAGATATTAAATTATTTATCTTTGTCAGTAAGAAGCAATGCAATGCTACTCGTCCCGACGACGAAATATCTTGTTCCGCGAGACGTAGGATATCCATACTTAAACTCCGACAGCTTCAATTATTATAACTTCTTCACTCTAAATTGAGTATAAGTCTGACGATGATCGACTACCTCTCTCTCTTCACTTGACTTTAAATAGCAACTCTCATTAACATAAATCACGGTTACCCCACATTGAGTGATTTTTTAATAGAGCAAAGTAATCGAAGGAATTTTCATTAGACTATTAGAGAAAAACACTAATAGGACCCATTGCACAGTTAATAGTTTCTCGAAGATCTCATCTAATGGATGACGTACTAAGAAATAAATAATATGTCGATAAAATATGATTAAAAGAATGACCAGAAACAAAAAAAAGTTTACATATATATCTTCAAATTTTGAGAAAAAGGAAACTTTGAGTTTTCAAGTCTGAAACTGATTGTGCAAGCAAAATCATGAGTAAGCTATAAATAAATAAAATTTTACCAATAGAAACTACGGTTCTCTATCACATGCTTTTATATCTTAACAAAATATTCAATATTAATAGAAATTACTCAACTGGAAGTAGTAATTTCTCTTTCAGCCAAATTTGTTTCATTAATGGAAAGTTATATGAGTGAAATATTATGTAATATATGTCCTACTTATATACTTTCAGAAATTTAGTTGGATAATTTTGGTATATAATTTTCCATTTGCGGTCCTGCAAAAACCTCGCTTTCTTCAAAAGTACACGCTTTTCAACCATGTGACTGAAAAAGGATAAAACAGTGTGAGGGTAAGAGGGATATTTATTTGTTTCTCTATCGAACAAAAATAGTAGTTCCTTTGGGAAAGCAATATGGAGGAAAAAAATACTGATTAGCCACGGTGGTATTGCCGGGACGATAATGTTACATTACAGGCAGTAATATTAGCTCCTGATGAAGGCGGCGTTGAAACGAGCTGGAAAAGTGTTGATTGAACAGATGCTAGTAAGGCTATTGGAAGTGCCGGGGTGCAAATGCTGGTGAATCTATTGGAATTGGGGAGACTGTTGGAGTTAGATCATGTCTCTACATTGGTGTCACTCTCTGGCTGTTCTCGCGATTCCAGAGTCTCTTTTTAGGTGAAATACGTCCCGTCCACGAAAGTGACACGTGATGTATAGTCACTTCTGTTTGTGACGTATTTGGTGAAACTATTCTTCTATTGGTCCAAGTCCCCTTCGCGCGGTGTACTTTGAACCGGCGGCTGGGGTGGGAACTGCGTCGTCATCTTACTGTCGGCTAGATCAAGGGAGGTCAGAGGTTAACTTTCCTTAGGACATCAGCGGCGGGGTGTACACCCTGGGATACTTTCCCACGAGAAACTACCTGACCGTTGAAATGTCACTCGTTCCCGACGGGAAATGGGTCTTTGGTGAATACCACCGCAGATTCTTTATTTTTTTAAAGTTTAAAGTTATGAACGGTTATTAGATTGCATTATGAATTTCATTATGGTTACATTCATCCATTAATTGTAGAATTTCCTTCTGTTGGCTTCCATTTTAAGTTTGAATTTATCCTTAACTAGGCAAGCGTAAAGTGGTTCGAAAACGTATATAAATCATCCCTTATCTCTTTTGTTTATATGAAATATCTTCGGATGATTAAGATAAGTTAAAAATAAATTTTGCTTTTCCTTACGTAACTCTTTTAATATATAAAAAAAATCTGAATATTTTAGATTATATGACGAACAAAATTATTCTCTAGCATGAGTTCTGAAAAAAATCGTAAGAAAATTGCATACAAATTGTAAGCGAAATACTGACATACATTATTTTTTTCAAACTTCATATGCGCGTTTCTATATCTGTAAGAATTTATTAAGATATGCTTAAAGAAATTATACTAATAAAAATTTATTATTTATGATAAGGATAATTTATTTATCGTATAATCCAATGATTTTAACTTTGAATTTTTCAAATAGCTGATTAAATTCTTCAGATATGTGTCCTTAAATCAGTGATTCTCAAATTATCAATATTTGAAACCCAATTTCTAATCATAATTTTCATATAGCATCCTTCCCCTCCATACAATAAAAATGTGTTGAATGCAATAGTAATATACTTTTAAGGCTACAGTATGACATTAATAATGCACCGTGCAAATTATCAGGATAAGTATTAAGTATTGTGTATGTTACTCTTTTAAGTAATATATATTTTAATTAAGTTATTTCTTAGTAATAGAATAAGTATTATGTTACTTTACTTTTTAATATTTAAATTGGGGCGGATTGAAATAAACGTGCAACGTGTGTTTTATTTTTTATTGTGTTTGAATTTATTTCGTTTGGCTTCTTTTTAGTAAATCATTAATTTTTTAAAATCATTTTTTTCCCTCTACTTTTCAATATGCTCGTGACCCCTGCGTAGATTTATAATCCCTAGGGGAGTGCTCCACAGTTCGAGAATCACTGTCCTAAATAAAACAAATATGTGAAATCATTTATATTTCCTACATATTCTTTCCCTTTTTGAACTAATTAGCATAGTTTCCTGCAGACTCTTGTTAACTTTTTTTTCATTTTTTGGTAAGAATTAATCATATCAAAACACCTTTCTTCAATCTTTTATCAGAAGAATTTCTAACAAAAATATTTAACACATAAAAAAGTAAGAAGTGCGATTAAAAACTACCTAAAGAAGTAAGTTAAAATAAAGATATATTCTTCGAAATTTCTTCAAGAAGTTAATATACTCCGTCTCCTAATTAAGTTAAACTTTTAATGCTACCTGAACCACTACATTTGCTAAATTAAAGTCCTCTTGGCAAGGGATTAACCACAATCGGTTTAATATTTTTGACAAAAGTTCGGTAATTTAAAGAAGAAAAATTCTTGTTTTGAAATAGACATTTTATTTTAAAAAAAATTTCTACAAAATTCTTTTATTTTTCACACTTTTTAGTTTTCGTATCATTCAAAAGGACTCCATTTAATGGTCGAATGCTTTTTGATAAATTAAATTTCTAATGAAAGAGTCACTAAAGGTCTTTTTATTAATTTCTTTGTTTTAACTCAGCTTAAATTTCCAATTAAATTCGTTTTTGTTTTATTCTGTAGTCAATTTCATCACATACAAATTCTTGATTAAGTTCACACGACATTAAATGGTCAAATGCTGTTAGGAAATTGTTTATTTAACAATGAAAGCGATTCCCCATATTTTTGAAAATATTTGTTCTTCCTCTGTCAATATGTGTGACAAAAAAGACGCATACCTATGCATTTACATAATAACAATATTTTCACACTTTTCAAGCACATTAAAAATCCAGGGGGAAAAAAGGCTTTACCAACGCTGTATGACTAAGATATAATGTGTACATAAAAATCGATATTTAATCTCTGTAAGATACCTTTTGTATGAGATGATATTAACAAAAGTTGCAGAGGATAATTTTTAAAATGTTTTTCCACTTGGTATGCTTTAAAAATGCTTTGTTTTTCATGAGGTATTTGATTAAGTTTTGCAAGTTATGCAACACATCATTTGGTCCACGAATATGTATTCAAATTTTGTTTTCAAAATTAGGCTTTTTTCAAAGAAAAACATAAATATAAGGGCTTGTTGTCAAGCTTTTAGAATAATCACATAAATCTACATATACACGCAACTAATAACGTTAGTAAAGACATTTTTTGACGTATACCAATTATTCGATTTTAAAGTTAAACATCAAAATATAAGCAATAAAAATATTCTGTTCGAACATTAATTCATATTTTTGGCATCTGATATTCTTCAAAATAAGGTATGCGTAAGGTTTATGGTGAAAAAATTTTAATCGCATCGTCGTTTCTGAGTGTGGAATGCTTGGATTTCCTCTGATAAAAAATTGCATTAATTCAGGTTCTGTTTTGCACTCTTAATACTATACTCAATTTACGTGTGATCACAGTGCTTTTTACCAATTAAGGGGACACAGTACGATTCAATTGACAAAAATGGGTCAAAAAATCAAATCTAATTTTTTAAACCTAAATTATTCTTTATATACTTTTCTGTAACCTCACAAAATTTGAAAGATCTAGGTTTAAAAAACGCAGATTTTTGATAGTTTTTATGTTCGTTCTTATTCACATCCCTATGGCAAATCAAAACTTAAAAGCCTTCTTATCTCAGAAAGATAAAATAACTAGTTTGTCTTCATCTAAAATGCTAAGATTTTTTTTTATTGTCCCTAATGCTTTGATTTTTTTGTACCAATTCCTAATGGTACAAGTAACAAAAGTTGGTATGCATTTTTCACTCAAATCAATACTTAATTTTTTAAAAAATAATTGAACTCACAATTAATAAATTTGTTAAAGAAATTTAAATAAGCTTTCATAAAAAGGAATATTGTACAAATACCAATCATGTTATGGCAAAACCCATACCAACTTTTGCTATACATAGTTTGACGTACTTGTAAATCAAATTTTAAGCGTGTACGTCAATTTTTGTAGGAGGAGTAGAATTTTAAAATCACTTCACAAATTTTAAGTGTTTTCCTTAAAAAATTAAATGGTGAGCTTTTTATGAAATTTTGAGCACAGAATCTGTTTTACATAGTATACACACATAGGAGGCCACCAAAAAAGTTTTGAAAAGCCTTAAATTAAAATTTTTTGCATAAATCGTACCATCTCCTCTTAATTTAATCCCTTCTAATTAATTTAAATGTACCACCCTGGCTCATTCCGAGTGTAGTTCAGGCACTGTGAAAATTTACCCTGCACAAATCGGTCTTTCCCGTATTATTTCACATGTGCTTTTTATGGCTTCGAATGCTTTTGCTTACCTTTCTAGTTAAGCATACAAAAATGATATTTTTTTATCCCTAATCCCAAAATAAAAAGAGCTTGGAAGGGGTTCTAACTTCTACAAATGGATACAAGATCAAATGTTTTTTATACGAAACAAAAGAGAGTATTAATGAGTTTTTATTAAAGTCTCATTGTAAAGCAACGTAAGGACCATCGGTGAAGGACCTCGTAATCTTGAACCACATACAAGTTATGAGAGTGACACCAGAACTGGAATACATCTCTTCTAACCTTTACACCACGCTAACGGGAGGGCTTGAAATCCCAACAGATTTGACGCGCCCCTCTACACGGAGGAATTTCTGTGGCACCAAGACTCGAACTCGTGGAAACTTGGTCACGAGTTCGTGACCAAGACAATTTGGATACCATGGTTAATAAAAATAGAGAGAAAATGAAAATCTTATCATTTCGTGTCATTTTTTTATGTTGCTGTATTTTCATTACTATATTAATGGAAAATGACTACAACCTTATGATGATATAAATGATTTATTAAACAATGAATGATAAAAAAATAATTAATTATGGATTAAACACCAAAGGAGGACGTCTTTCTCCGATGTCTAGTGTTTAGCGTCTCTAAGCTTCCGTCTAAATTAGACGTTCCCAAAATTTTTTGTCTCATAGACCAGCGGTTGCCAAACGTTTTGACCTCACGGACCAGTAAATACATAATTTAAATCCAACGGACCACTAATAGGATTTTGTGAATGTGAAATATATTTATAAAGAGTAATTGTGATCTAAGAAAGCAATCAATGCATCTTAACCGTTTGACAGGAACATCCGTCTCTCTGACGGGGATGATTTGCTTTGATGCCTGTAGATAACGCTGTGGTGTGATTTTGGGGGTGGGCTGCCTTGACATCTTCAGTTAGACTCTGCCCAGAGAGAAGATCATGTGGTGGTACATGACAATTTTATTCAACTCACGATATGTGCGATTTTTCTTATCTATCACCGTCTATCACACGGATATTCTTATAGTTTTTTCATGTTTGATATTACTTTTAATTACATTTACATGAATATAAATAATTTTTAATCAGTTTTTATATAAAAAATACTAGTCACAGTTCCAGTGATAGAAATATATTGTTATGCTTGATTTAACCCTGCACATCTTATTTGAGCCATACTCAATTTCATGAGCAATAAGAACATTTAAAACAGTCCTTATGGTAATAAATTTTTTTTAAAAATTACGTATCCGTCTGTCAAACGGATGTTTTTAAGTGTGGCAAAAAAATTTATGTTCTGGCTAGAGAGTTCAAAAATAACTTAACGTGATAAGAGAGTATATTCCACATTTTTGGGGAACCAGCGAAATTTTCTCGCGGACCACTACTTTGGCGACCTGTGTCATAGACCACTTGCCCTGGTTTTCGGTTTCGGGTAGACCCCTACTTGCCTAATATTGAACTTTTGCAAATTTATCAACTGTCTTTTTGGCAGCTCTAGTAGTACTACTATTTACTTTAAAAGAATGAAATTTTTAACTATAGTGAAGTATAGCGTTTAAAATTTAAGAAGCGCATGTTAATGAATTAAATTAAAACTAAATTAATACATAAAATAACTGAACAACAAACAAATACTTTAAAGGAGAGGGATGAATATGGTGTGCTTCAATAACAAATTTTCAACATTTAGTATCGATCTAGTCTGGTTTAACCATAAATCTCTTTTGTTAGTAAGTGTCCAGTTTTCTTTCCCTTTTTTTTTTTGTTTTTAAGATTGGCAAACTCACTGAAACTCCCTCTCACTAGAAAAAGCAATTAAAAACTTTTTCATGATATTCCATATTTTTTGACACATAACAGGTATGTCTTTTTAAAGTCAAAATTGCTGATATCTGTTTCTAAACTTTATTTTAAGATCTTCGTTAGGACCTATTCTGATCAGTCCCTATTGTAATATGACATATTTTTCTTCAATGTGACTATAAGATTTCATTTTCTACTGTGGTATAACTATTAAAAAAAACAATCTCAAACCTGGTTTCGAAATCTGAGTAAAGGGCATTGAAATGTTGCATGTAGGTTAAAATGTCCTTACAGATTGTTTGTGACAAATTGAAAAAATTCGCGATGTCCAATATCATACTTCTTTCGCTTAATTCAGGAAATAAACGCTGCATGGTCTTAGGAAAATTTATGCAGTCCTAGTAACCACAAATTAACTTAACTAAATTTAGTAAATAAATCAGTTAAATTGGCAAAATCTGGTTTCTACAAGATTAATTTTTTTTTAAAGATTAAAGTCACAATCTTGTTTAATGAGAGCCACTATCATAGATCCCCAAATAATTTTTTCCCTGACATGGCCATCCTTGAAAGTTGTCATAGACCCCTGGGGGTATATATAGATCACTTTGGGAATCACTGGTCTAAGTCATTTCCGTGCAGTGCCTTCTCAGGCAATATTGGCGGGGTGTGACGTCAGTGTGGATTTCTCCACTCGACGTAACAAGGGGAGGAGAAAATGCACATATCCAACCCTACAATGTTGACGACAAAATTATAGTTAAGATGAAATTTAGCTTCTATTAATTTTCCATCTTGTTTCTTTGAGGAATTTTGCTAATTTTTTTTAAGCAAGTAATATCATTAGAAAGGAGAAATTTGTATCGTTCAAACTATGGAGCCACCATTAATTTGCTTATAGGTGTGTATGTTCTATAGATTATTGAAACTTATATTATTTATGATTTTTTTTATTTTGTATAATTCTGAGATAAATATAATTAATGCCCTTCAAAATGAACAGGTGCGATTAAATGAATTCTATATCAAATTTATTAAAATTTATAATAATTAATGAATTTATTAAATTTGATTACATTCAAAGAGTACTTTAAAATTACATTTTAAATTAACTACACATGTGCAACAAGCAAGTCTATCTAATAACACGATGTTCTTTTTTTTAAAGAAAAATTATGTACATTTCGGAGTTATAAAGTACAAAACTTTTGAATTTAAGTCTTTTTCTGAAAATCTCCTTAAAAATTAATTACAGTTTAATATCGAAATAAGCTATAAATGTGCAGGCTAAAATAATTTAACTATTTCTCCCAGTTTGTAAAAAAGAAAAGTAAATCTGAAAATTCTCTGAACACATCGCACTCTAAAGTGTATTTCGTTTAATTAAATACGTATAAATATTTTTAAAACAATATCAAGAAAACAAGTGCAGTAATCTGAGAAAAAAATCACTCACCTTCGTTTTAAAAGCATATGTAAAAATACTTTTCCATTTCGGTAAATCTTGCCATTTTATTCCCACGAGAGAGATGTTCAAAGAGAATTCGTGTAGGAAAAAAAATGTAAAGAAATAACCAGGAAATTAAAATGCTTGTATTTTTTTTTATCTAGCATTTATGTAACGGATAAGGCTCAGTTTAACAAAAACCTTATTTACCTCCCCCTTTTCCCAACTCCGAAAATTTTGAAAACGTCAAGGGGAGAAATCCGGAAAGTTTTACGGGAATTCACATAAGAGCAGAATGTAAAAACTTACTCCAATATTTAATTAAGGATGTTAAATAATTGTTGTAAACGTATTCTCTAACAAACGGATCAATACACTAAATATTTATTTAAAGCGTAATTTATCTCAGAAAACATAAAAATGCTTTATTTTAGTAATTTCTTTTTTAAAAAAGGAGAAAAGGGGGAAAAAAAGTGACAAAAGAGACTGCGAGAAGAGCAAACATAGGCAAATATTTTAGATACAGAAAAAGAGATTTCAGCGAAACATAATGAATGAGCTTTAACAAATGTACAACTTGAAAGACGTCCCACTCTATTTATTTAATTAAATATTATGAGTCATCAAAAGAATAATTGCTTTTTATTTAATTTAATCACACTGTAAAATATAATGTCTAGATTAATGAAGCAAGTATTATGTGTAAGGTGTTTCTTTTTTCATTGTTTCTAAGAAATGCAAAAACATAAATATTTATTAAAGAGTTTTTTTGTAATTTATATAGTTAAAAATTTATTGAAAGAAGAAAGCGTTGCATTCCATGTTGCAAAAAAAAAGAAGAAAAAAGAACTGCGCTTATTTTCCTTTAGTATTATTACACTGATTTTTTTGGCATTATTTTAATAATAGAAATTGTAAAAAAAATGCTGTGTAAATTAAAATCTGGATTTAATTTATTTTGGATTGAAATTTAATTCTATATACTGGGATGAATATGTAACAAGAAATGTTTATATTTTTGATGATTTTGCTTTGCAACTAAACTAACTAAAATAATTGTAATGTTAATTATCTCTCTCTATTACTATTAAATATAATTTTCCATATATCAGTCCACATATAAAGATTAAAATAAGTGTTGCCTCGCCACTTCAACGTGATTTAAAATTATGAGGTTTAGCTCCAAGTGCTTTCATGCAGCTTTTATAGTGCGACGTTAATATAGCTCATTCCCTCACTTTGGGATGGCTAACACTAAATCAGCGATACTCAACTGCGGCCTGCGGGCCGCATGTGACTCACCGGACCTTTCTGAGTGGACCTG